>JAQJVK010000005.1:14789916-15258898 GCA_035578135.1 Flexamia atlantica | reverse complement strand
TCGATATTCAAATCTGAAGTCGATATTCTAATTTTTCGATATATCTAGTAGGTGTACTAATTAATCGGTATCTCTAGTACGTATTCTAATTAATCGATATCTCTAGTAGATATTCTAATTAATCGATATCTCTAGTCGATATTCGAATTGTAGTCAATATTCTAATTAATCGATACCTCTAGTAGATATTCGAATTAATCGATATCTCTAGTAGATATTCCAATTAATCGATATCTCTAGTCGATATCCTAATTAATCGATATCTCTAGTCGATATTCCAATTAATGGATATCTCTAGTAGATTTTATAATTATCGATGTCTCTAGTAGTAATTCTAATCTGTAGTCGATATTCTAATTAATCGATATCGTTAGTAGGTATACTAATTAATCGATATCTCTAGTAGATACACTAATTAATCGATATCTCTAGTCGTAATTCTAATCTGTAGTAAATATTCTAATTAATCGATATCTCTAGTAGGTATACTAAATAATAGATTTCTCTAGTAGGTATACTAAATAATAGATTTCTCTAGTAGGTATACTAATCAATCGATACTCTAGTTGGTATGCTCATTAATCGATATCTCTAGTCGGTATACTAAATAATCGATATCTCAAGTAGGTATACTAATTAATCGATATCTCTAGTAGGTATACTAATTAGTCGATATCTCAAGTCGATATTCTAATTAATCGATATCTCTAGTAGGTATACTAATTAATCGATATCACTAAGAGGTATACTAATTAATCGATTTCTCTAGTAGATATTCTAATTAATCGATATCTCTAGTAGATATTCTTATTAATCGATATCTATAGTCGATATTCTAATTAATCGATATCCCTAGTCGATATTCTAATACACCGATATCTCTAGTAGGTATACTAATTAATCGATATCTCAAGTAGGTATACTAATTAATCGATATCTCTAGTCGATATTTTAAATACTCGATATCTCTAGTCGATATTCTAATCTGTAGTCGATATTCTAATTAACCGATATCTCTCGTAGGTATACTAGAGATATCGATTAATTAATATACCTACTAGAGATATCGATTAATTAGTATACCTACTAGAGATATCGATTAATTAGAATATCAAATGGAGATATCGATTAATTAGATTATCGACTGAAGATGTCGATTGATTAGAATATCAACTAGATTTATCGATTTATTAGAATATCGACTAGAGATATCGATTAATTAGTATACCGACTAGAGATATCGAATAATTAGTTTACCTACTAGAAATATCGATTATTTAGATAACCTACTAGAGATTTCGATATTATACCTACTAGAAATATCGATTATTTAGTATACCTACTAAAGATATCGATTTATTAGAATATCGAATAGAGATATCGATTAATTAGAATATCGACTACAGATTAGAATATCGACTAGAGATATCGATAAAATCGATATCTCTAGTAGGTATACTATTTATTCGATATCTCTAGTCGGTATACTAATTAATCGATATCTCCAGTCGATATTCTAATTAATCGATATCTCTAGTAGGTATACTAATTACTCGAAATCTCTAGTCGATATTCTAATTAATCGATATCTCTAGTAGGTATACTAATTAATCGATATCTCTAGTCGATATTCTAATTACTCGATATCTCTAGTCGATATTCTAATATGTAGTCGATATTCTAATAAATCTGTATCTCTAAAAGATATTCTAATTAATCGATATCTCTAGTAGGTATACTAATTAATCGATATCTCTAGTAGGTGTACTAATTAATCGATATCTCTAGTAGGTATACTAATTAATCGATATCTCTAGTCGATATTCTAGTCTGTAGTCGATATTCTAATTACTCGATATCTCTAGTCGATATTCTAATATGTAGTCGATATTCTAAATTATCGATATCTTTAGTCGATGTTCTAATAAATCTGTATCTCTAATAGATATTCTAATTAATCGATATCTCTAGTAGGTATACTAATTAATCGATATCTCTAGTAGGTGTACTAATTAATCGATATCTCTAGTAGGTATACTAATTAATCGATATCTCTAGTCGATATTCTAGTCTGTAGTCGATATTCTAATTAATCGATATCTCTAGTCGATATTCTAATAAATCGGTATCCCTAGTAGATATTCTAATTAATCGATATCTCTAGTCGATATTTTAATTAATCGATATCTCTAGTAGGTATACCAATTAATCGATATCTCTAGTAGGTATACTAATTAATCGATATCTCTAGTAGGTATTCTAATTAATCGATATCTCTAGTAGTTATACTAATCAATCGATATCTCTAGTCGATATTCTAATTAATCGATAACTCTAGTTGAGATTCTAATCAATCGATATCTCCAGTAGATATTCTAATTAATCAATAACTCTAGTCGATATTCTAATTAATTGATATCTCCAGTTGATATTCTAATTAATCGATATCTCTAGTCGATATTCGAATCTGTAGTCGATATTCTAATTAATCGATATATCAAGTAGGTATATTATTTAATCTATATCTCTAGTAGGTATACTAATTACTCGAAATCTCTAGTCGATATTCTAATTAATCGATATCTCTAGTAGGTATACTAATTAATCGATATCTCTAGTACGTATACTAATTAATCGATAACTCTAGTCGGTACTCTAATTAATCGATATCTTTAGTCGATGTTCTAATAAATCTGTATCTCTAATAGATATTCTAATTAATCGATATCTCTAGTAGGTATACTAATTAATCGACATCTCTAGTAGGTGTACTAATTAATCGATATCTCTAGTAGGTATACTAATTAATCGATATCTCTAGTCGATATTCTAGTCTGTAGTCGATAATCTAATTAATCGATATCTCTAGTCGATATTCTAATAAATCGGTATCCCTAGTAGATATTCTAATTAATCGATATCTCTAGTCGATATTTTAATTAATCGATATCTCTAGTGGATATTCTAACCAATCGATAACTCTAGTAAGTATTCTAATTAATCGATATCTCTAGTAGGTATACTAATTAATCGATATCTCTAGTAGGTATACTAATTAATCCATATCTCTAGTAGGTATTCTAATTAATCGATATTTCTAGTAGTTATACTAATCAATCGATTTCTCTAGTCGATATTCTAATTAATCGATAACTATAGTTGAGATTCTAATCAATCGATATCTCCAGTCGATATTCTAATTAATCGATAACTATAGTCGATATTCTAATTAATCGATAACTCTAGTTGAGATTCTAATCAATCGATATCTCCAGTCGATATTCTAATTAATCGATATCTCTAGTCGATATTCTAATTAATCGATATCTCTAGTCGATATTATTGTTAATCGATATCTCTAGTCGATATTCTAATCTGTAGTCGATATTCTAATTAACAGATATCTCGAGTAGGCATACTAGAGATATCGATTAATAAGTATACCCACTAGAGATATCGATTAATCAGAATATCGACTACATATTACAATAACGACTAGAGATATCGATTAATTAGAATATTGACTGGAGCTATCGATTAATTAGAATATCAACTAGAGTTATCGATTAATTAGAATATCGACTGGAGATATCGATTGATTATAATATCAACTAGAGTTATCGATTAATTAGAATATCGACTGGAGATATCGATTGATTAGAATCTCAACTAGAGTTATCGATTAATTAGAATATCGACTATAGTTATCGATTAATTAGAATATCGACTGGAGATATCGATAAATTAGTATACCTACTAGAGATATCGAATAATTAGTATACCTACTAGAGATATCGATTTAATCGATATCTCTAGTCGATATTCTAATCTGTAGACAATATTCTAATTAATCGATATCTCTGGTCGATATTCTAATAAATCAATATCTCTTGTAAGTATACTAATTAATCGATATCTCTAGTAGGTTTTCTAATTAATCGATATCTCTAGTAGGTATACTAATTAATCGATATCTCTAGTCGATATCCTAATTAATCGATATCTCTAGTAGATATTATAATTATCGATATCTCTAGTCGTAATTCTAATCTGTAGTCGATATTCTAATTAATCGATATCGTTAGTAGGTATACTAATTAATCGATATGTCTAGTAGGTATACTAATTAATCGATATCTCTAGTAGATATTCGAATTAATCGATATCTCTAGTAGATATTCGAATTAATCGATATCTCTAGTAGATATTCAAATTAATCGATATCTCTAGTAGATATTCGAATTAATCGATATCTCTAGTAGATATTCTAATTAATCTATATCTCTAGTAGATATTCTGATTAATCGATATCTCTAGTCGTAATTCTAATCTGTAGTAAATATTCCAATTAATCGATATCTCTAGTAGGTATACTAAATAATCGATTTCTCTAGTAGGTATACTAATTAATCGATATCTCTAGTTGGTATACTCATTAATCGATATCTCTAGTCGATGTTCTAATTAATCGATATCTCTAGTAGATATTCTAATTAATCGATATCTCTAGTAGGTATACTAATTAATCGATATCTCTAGTAGGTGTAGTAATTAATCGATATGTCTAGTAGGTATACTAATTAATCGATATCTCTAAGAGGTATACTAATTAATCGATTTATCTAGTAGATATTCTTATTAATCGATATCTCTAGTTGATATTCTAATACATCGATATCGCTAGTAGGTATACTAAATAATCGATATCTCAAGTAGGTATACTAATTAATCGATATCTCTAATAGGTATACTAATTAATCGATATCTCTGGTAGGTATTCTAATTAATCGATATCTCTAGTAGTTATACTAATCAATCGATTTCTCTAGTCGATATTCTAATTAATCGATAACCCTAATCGATATTCTAATTAATCTATATCTCTAGTCGATATTCGAATCTGTAGTCGATATTCTAATCAACCGATATCTATCGTAGGTATACTAGAGATATCGATTAATTAGTATACCCACTAGAGATATCGATTAATTAGATTATCGAATAGAGTTATCGATTAATTAGAATATCGACTGAAGATGTCGATTGATTAGAATATCAACTAGAGTTATCGTTTAATTAGAATATCGACTAGAGATATCGATTATTTAGTATACCTACTAGAGATATCGATTTAATCGATATCTCTATTCGATATTCTAATAAATCGATATCTCTAGTAGGTATACTAAATAATCGATATCTCTTGTAGGTTTTCTAATTAACCGATATCTCTAGTAGGTATACTAATTAATCAATATCTCTAGTAGGTATACTATTGAAATCTCTAGTAGGTATACTAATTAATCGATATCTCTAGTAGGTAAACTAATTAATCGATATCTCTAGTCGAAATTCTAATTAATCGATATCCCTAATCGATATTCTAATTAATCGATATCTCTAGTCGATATTCGAATCTGTAGGCGATATTCTAATTAATCGATATATCTAGTAGGTAAATTAATTTATCGATATCTCTAGTAGGTATACTAATTACTCGATATATCTAGTCGATATTCTAATTAATCGATATCTCTAGTAGGTATACAAATTAATCGATATCTCTAGTAGGTATTCTAATAAAGCGATATCGCTAGTAGGTATTGTAATTAATTGATATCTCTTGTAGGTATACTAATTAATTGATATCTCTAGTAGTTATACTAATTAACCGATATCTCTAGTCGGTATACTAATTAATATCATATACGCTATAATTTACACTATCATTTAAACTATTCTATACGCTTTCAAATACACTATAATATACGCTCTAATTTACGCTATAATATACTCTATGATATATATTATCATTTTACGCTATCATATCAATATCGCTATCTTATACGCTATCATATACGCTATAAAATACAATGTCATATACGCTATCATACATGGTAGCATATCATATACACTAGCATATTTGCTATCATTATCTAATTAATGGATATCTATGGTCGATATTCTAATTAATCGATATCTCTAGTAGATATACTAATTAATCGATATCTCTTGTAGATATTCTAATTAATCGATATCTCTTGTAGATATTCTAATTAATCGATATCTCTAGTAGGTATACTAATTAATCGATATCTCTAGTCGATTTTCTAATCTGTAGTCGATATTCTAATTAATCGATATCTAGTAATTAATAATATCTAGTAATATAATATCTAGTAATATCTAGTAATAGTAATTAATCGATATATCTAGTAGATATTCTAGTTAATCGATATTTCTAGTAGGTATACTAATTAATCGATATCTCTCGTCGATATTATTGTTAATCAAAATCTCTAGTCGATATTCAAATCTGAAGTCGATATTCTAATTTTTCGATATATCTAGTAGGTTTACTAATTAATCGATATCTCTAGTCGATTTTCTAATCTGTAGTCGATATTCTAATTAATCGATATCTAGTAATTAATAATATCTAGTAATATAATATCTAGTAATATCTAGTAATAGTAATTAATCGATATCTCTAGTCGATATTCGAATTGTAGTCGATATTCTGATTAATCGATACCTCTAGTAGATATTCGAATTAATCGATATCTCTATTAGATATTCCAATTAATCGATATCTCTAGTCGATATCCTAATTAATCGATATCTCTAGTCGATATTCCAATTAATGGATATCTCTAGTAGATTTTATAATTATCGATATCTGTAGTAGTAATTCTAATCTGTAGTCGATATTCTAATTAATCGATATCGTTAGTAGGTATACTAATTAATCGATATCTCTAGTAAATATACTAATTAATCGATATCTCTAGTCGTAATTCTAATCTGTAGTAAATATTCTAATTAATCGATATCTCTAGTAGGTATACTAAATAATAGATTTCTCTAGTAGGAATACTAAATAATAGATTTCTCTAGTAGGTATACTAATCAATTGATACTCTAGTTGGTATGCTCATTAATCGATATCTCTAGTCGGTGTACTAAATAATCGATATCTCAAGTAGGTATACTAATTAATCGATATCTCTAGTAGGTATACTAATTAGTCGATATCTCAAGTCGATATTCTAATTAATCGATATCTCTAGTAGATATTCTTATTAATCGATATCTATAGTAGATATTCTTATTAATCGATATCTATAGTCGATATTCTTATTAATCGATATCTATAGTCGATATTCTAATTAATCGATATCTATACTCGATATTCTAATACATCGATATCTCTAGTAGGTATACTAATTAATCGATATCTCAAGTAGGTATACTAATTAATCGATATCTCAATTAGGTATACTAATTAATCGATATCTCTAGTAGGTATACTAATTAATCGATTTCTCTAGTAAGTATACTAATTAACCGATATCTCTAGTCGGTATACTAATTAATATCATATACGCTATAATTTACACTATCATTTAAACTATTATATACGCTTTCAAATACACTATAATATACGCTATAATTTACGCTATAATATACTCTATGATATATATTATCATTTTACGCTATCATATCAATATCGCTATCTTATACGCTATCATGTACGCTATAAAATACAATGTCATATACGCTATCATACATGGTAGCATATCATATACACTAGCATATTTGCTATCTTTTTTGAAATTAATAAACGCTAAAATATAAACTAGCATATGCGCTATAATTTAAACTCTTATATACGCTTTCATATTTTATACGCACTCATATAGGCTATGATATGAGATATCATATACGCTGATTAATGATATGATATAAGATATCACATCATTTACAATATCATTTATCTTATCATTTACGCTATCATATAATTATCGCTATCAATTAAACTATTATATACGCTATCAAATACCATATAATATACGCTATAATGATCGCAATAAATTTACGCTATCATATTCCCCATCATATCATATACGATATAATATTTGCTATCATTTTTGCTATCATTTACACTATCATATCACTATCACTATAAAATATACTATAATAAACGCTATAATTTTCACTATTAATAAGGTATATGTATTATCATTTACTTTTAAAAGTACTAATTAGTCGATATCTCTAGTAGGTATACTAATTAATCGATATCTCTAGTAGGTATACTAATTAATCGATATCTCCAGTAAGGTATACTAAATAATCGATATCTCTATTAGGTATACTAATTAACCGATAATTCTAGTAGGTATACTAATTAATCGATATCTCTAGTCGATATTCTAATTAATCGATATCTCTAGTCGATATTCTAATTAATCTATATCTCTAGCTGATATTCTAATTAATCGATATCTCTTGTAGATATTCTAATTAATAGATATCTCTAGTAGGTATACTAATTGATCGATATCTCAATTAGGTATACTAATTAATCGATATCTCTAGTAGGTATACTAATTAATCGATTTCTCTAGTAGGTATACTAAATAATCGAGATCTCTATTAGGTATACTAATTAATCGATATCTCTAGTAGGTATACTAATTAATCGATATATCTAGTAGGTATACTAATCAATCGATATCTCTAGTAGGTATACTAATTAATTGATATCTCTAATAGGTATACTAATTAATCGATATCTCTAGTAGATATTCTAAATAATAAATATCTCTAGTCGATATTCCAATCTGTGGTCAATATTCTAATTAACCGATATCTCTAGTATGTATACTAATTAATCGATATCTCTAGTCGATATTCTAATTAATCGATATCTCTAGTAGGTATACTAATTAATCGATATCTCTAGTAGGTATAGTAATTAATCGATATATCTAGTAGATATTCTAATTAATCGATATCTCTAGTAGGTATTCTAATTACTCGAAATCTCTAGTCGATATTCTAATTAACCGATATCTCTAGTAGGTATACTAATTAATCGATATCTCTAGTAGGTATACTAATTAATCGACATTTCTAATAGGTTTACTGATTAATCGATATCTCTAGTCGATATTCTAATTAATCGATATATCTAGTCGATATTCTAACTAATCGATATCTCTAGTAGATATCTAATTAATGGATATCTATGGTCGATATTCTAATTAATCGATATCTCTAGTCGATATTCTAATTAATTGATATCTCTAGTAGATATTCTATTTAATCGATATCTCTAGTCGATTTTCTAATCTGTAGTCAATATTCTATTTAATCGATATCTAAAGTCGATATTCTAATTTGTAGTCGATATTCTAATTAATCTATATCTTTAGTAGGTTTACTAATTAATCGATATCTTTAGTAGATATTCTAATTAAACGATATCTCTAGTCGGTATACTTATTAATCGATATCTCTAGTCGATATTCTAAATAATCGATATCTCTATTCGATATTCTAATTAATCGATATCTCTAGTCGATATTCTAATTAATCGATATCTTTAGTAGACATTCTAATCAATCGATATCTCTTGTAGGTATACTAATTAATCGATATCTCTAGTAGGTATACTAATTAATCGATATCCCTAGTATGTATACTAATTAATCGATATCTCTATTCAATATTCTAATTAATCGATATCTCTAGTAGGTATACTAATTAATCGATATCTCTAGTTGGTATTGTGATAAATCGATATCTCTAGTAGGTATATTAATTAATCGATATCGCTAGTAGGTATTGTAATTAATCGATATCTCTAATAGGTATACTAATTAATTGATATCTCTAGTAGGTATTCTAATTAATCGATATCTCTAGTAGTTATACTAATTAATCGAAATCTCCAGTAGGTATACTAATTAATCGATATCTCTAGTAGGTATTGTAATTAATCGATATCTCTAGTAGGTATACTAATTAATCGATATCTCTAGTAGGTATTGTAATTAATTGATATCTCTAGTAGGTATACTAATTAATCGATATCTCTAGACGATATTCGAATTGTAGTCGATATTCTAATTAATCGATACCTCTAGTAGATATTCGAATTAATCGATATCTCTAGTAGATATTCCAATTAATCGATATCTCTAGTCGATATCCTAATTAATCGATATCTCTAGTCGATATTCCAATTAATGGATATCTCTAGTAGATTTTATAATTATCGATATCTCTAGTAGTAATTCTAATCTGTAGTCGATATTCTAATTAATCGATATCGTTAGTAGGTATACTAATTAATCGATATCTCTAGTAGATACACTAATTAATCGATATCTCTAGTCGTAATTCTAATCTGTAGTAAATATTCTAATTAATCGATATCTCTAGTAGGTATACTAAATAATAGATTTCTCTAGTAGGTATACTAAATAATAGATTTCTCTAGTAGGTATACTAATCAATCGATACTCTAGTTGGTATGCTCATTAATCGATATCTCTAGTCGGTATACTAAATAATCGATATCTCAAGTAGGTATACTAATTAATCGATATCTCTAGTAGGTATACTAATTAATCGATATCACTAAGAGGTATACTAATTAATCGATTTCTCTAGTAGATATTCTAATTAATCGATATCTCTAGTAGATATTCTTTATTAATCGATATCTATAGTCGATATTCTAATTAATCGATATCCCTAGTCGATATTCTAATACATCGATATCTCTAGTAGGTATACTAATTAATCGATATCTCATGTAGGTATACTAATTAATAATCGATATCTCTAGTCGATATTCTAATTACTCGATATCTCTAGTCGATATTCTAATCTGTAGTCGATATTCTAATTAACCGATATCTCTCGTAGGTATACTAGAGATATCGATTAATTAATATACCTACTAGAGATATCGATTAATTAGTATACCTACTAGAGATATCGATTAATTAGAATATCGACTGGAGATATCGATTAATTAGATTATCGACTGAAGATGTCGATTGATTAGAATATCAACTAGATTTATCGATTTATTAGAATATCGACTAGAGATATCGATTAATTAGTATACCGACTAGAGATATCGAATAAGTAGTATACCTACTAGAGATATCGATTTAATCGATATCTCTAGTCGATATTCTAATCTGTAGTCGATATTCTAATTAATCGATATCTCTATTCGATATTCTAATAAATCGATATCTTTAGTAGGTATACTAAATAATCGATATTTCTAGTAGGTATAATATCGAAATCTCTAGTAGGTTATCTAAATAATCGATATTTCTAGTAGGTAAACTAATTAATCGATATCTCTAGTCGATATTCTAATTAATCGATATCCCTTATCGATATTCTAATTAATCGATATCTCTAGTCGATATTCGAATCTGTAGTCGATATTCTAATTATTCGATATATCTAGTAGGTAAACTAATTCATCGATATCTCTAGTAGGTATACTAATTACTCGATATATCTAATCGATATTCTAATTAATCGATATCTCTAGTAGGTATACTAATTAATCGACATCTCTAATAGGTGTATTAATCGATATCTCTAGTCGATATTCTAATTAATCGATATCTCTAGCCGATATTCTTATTAATCGATATATCTAGTCGATATTCTAACTAATCGATATCTCTAATAGATATTTTAATTAATGGATATCTATGGTCGATATTCTAATTAATCGATATCTCTAGTAGATATACTAATTAATCGATATCTCTAGTAGGTATTCTAATAAATCGATATCGCTAGTAGGTATTGTAATTATTTGACATCTCTCGTAGGTATACTAATTAATTGATATCTCTAGTAAGTATACTAATTAACCGATATCTCTAGTCGGTATACTAATTAATATCATATACGCTATAATTTACCCTATCATTTAAACTATTATATACGCTTACAAATACACTATAATATACGCTATAATTTACGCTATAATATACTCTATGATATATATTATCATTTTACGCTATCATATCAATATCGCTATCTTATACGCTATCATGTACGCTATAAAATACAATGTCATATACGCTATCATACATGGTAGCATATCATATACACTAGCATATTTGCTATCTTTTTTGAAATTATAAACGCTAAAATATAAACTAGCATATGCGCTATAATTTAAACTCTTATATACGCTTTCATATTTTATACGCACTCATATAGGCTATGATATAAGATATCATATACGCTGATTAATGATATGATATAAGATATCATATCATTTACAATATCATTTATCTTATCATTTACGCTATCATATAATTATCGCTATCAATTAAACTATTATATACGCTATCAAATACCATATAATATACGCTATAATGATCGCAATAAATTTACGCTATCATATTCCCCATCATATCATATACGATATAATATTTGCTATCATTTTTGCTATCATTTACACTATCATATCACTATCACTATAAAATATACTATAATAAACGCTATAATTTTCACTATTAATAAGGTATATGTATTATCATTTACTTTTAAAAGTACTAATTAGTCGATATCTCTATAAGGTATACTAATTAATCGATATCTCTAGTAGGTATACTAATTAATCGATATCTCCAGTAAGGTATACTAAATAATCGATATCTCTATTAGGTATACTAATTAATCGATAATTCTAGTAGGTATACTAATTAATCGATATCTCTAGTCGATATTCTAATTAATCGATATCTCTAGTCGATATTCTAATTAATCTATATCTCTAGCCGATATTCTAATTAATCGATATCTCTTGTAGATATTCTAATTAATAGATATTTCTAGTAGGTATACTAATTGATCGATATCTCAATTAGGTATACTAATTAATCGATATCTCTAGTAGGTATACTAATTAATCGATTTCTCTAGTAGGTATACTAAATAATCGAGATCTCTATTAGGTATACTAATTAATCGATATCTCTATTAGGTATACTAATTAATCGATATATCTAGTAGGTATACTAATCAATCGATATCTCTAGTAGGTATACTAATTAATTGATATCTCTAATAGGTATACTAATTAATCGATATCTCTAGTGGATATTCTAAATAAAAAATATCTCTAGTCGATATTCCAATCTGTAGTCAATATTCTAATTAACCGATATCTCTAGTATGTATACTAATTAATCGATATCTCTAGTCGATATTCTAATTAATCGATATCTCTAGTAGGTATACTAATTAATCGATATCTCTAGTAGGTATAGTAATTAATCGATATATCTAGTAGATATTCTAATTAATCGATAGCTCTAGTAGGTATTCTAATAAATCGATATCTCTAGTAGGTATACTAACTAATCGATATCTCTAGTAGTTATACTAATTAATCGATATCTCTAGTCGATATTCTAATTAATCGATAACTCTAGTTGATATTCTAACCAATCGATATCTCCAGTCAATATTCTAATTAATCGAAAACTCCAGTAGGTATACTAATTAATCGATATCTCTTGTAGGTATACTAATCAATCGATATCTCTAGTAGTTATACTAATTAATCGATATCTCTAGTCGATATTCTAATTAATTGATATCTCTAGTAGATATTCTATTTAATCGATATCTCTAGTCGATTTTCTAATCTGTAGTCGATATTCTATTTAATCGATATCTAAAGTCGATATTCTAATTTGTAGTCGATATTCTAATTAATCTATATCTTTAGTAGGTTTACTAATTAATCGATATCTTTAGTAGATATTCTAATTAAACGATATCTCTAGTCGGTATACTTATTAATCGATATCTCTAGTCGATATTCTAATTAATCGATATCTCTAGTCCTAATTCTAATTAATCGATATCTCTAGTAGATATTCTAAATAATCGATATCTCTAGTCGATATTCTAATTAATCGATATCTCTAGTCGATATTCTAATCTGTAGTCGATATTCTAATTAACCGATATCTCTAGTAGGTATACTAATTAATCGATATCTCTAGTCGATATTCTAATTAATCGATATCTTTAGTAGACATTCTAATCAATCGATATCTCTTGTAGGTATACTAATTAATCGATATCTCTAGTAGGTATACTAATTAATCGATATCCCTAGTATGTATACTAATTAATCGATATCTCTATTCGATATTCTAATTAATCGATATCTCTAGTAGGTATACTAATTAATCGATATCTCTAGTTGGTATTGTGATAAATCGATATCTCTAGTAGGTATATTAATTAATCGATATCGCTAGTAGGTATTGTAATTAATCGATATCTCTAATAGGTATACTAATTAATTGATATCTCTAGTAGGTATTCTAATTAATCGATATCTCTAGTAGTTATACTAATTAATCGAAATCTCCAGTAGGTATACTAATTAATCGATATCTCTAGTAGGTATTGTAATTAATCGATATCTCTAGTAGGTATACTAATTAATCGATATCTCTAGTAGGTATTGTAATTAATTGATATCTCTAGTAGGTATACTAGTTAATCGATATCTCTAGTAGGTATTCTAATTAATAAATATCTCTAGTCGATATTCTAATCTGTAGTCGATATTCTAATTAACCGATATCCCTAGTTGGTATACTAATCAATCGATACTTTATTGGCTTATATTTGAACTATAGACCATGTAAATCGGTTGGGACCAAAGTGACTTATAATGTTTTAATTTAAATAAAAATGTGATTTTCTCAAATTTTATTTTTGATTAAAGGTTCATATTTTGGGATTTAAATTATATACAAACCTCGTTATGATCTTAACTCCTTTGATATGGTTTAAGCTTCCGTTTGAGCAATTGAATTCTTAAATAGGCTCGGTTTGAGGAGAGCTATAAAGCTCCATTGAGTTTTATTTTTGTAATAACTAGTCTATTGGGGATAGGACAGTAAGGGATTGTATAAAAATATGTTATAATTTATGGCTAGTCTGCTAGATCATTGGACTATTGCCCAATCGCGAACGTTGCAAATGCATTGAAAAGCATATGGTACTGGCTTATACTGAGTAACCTAATAATGAAAGCGTATAATGGCTTAAACTAGTCTTTTACGATAATATATTTAGTAGAAAGCACTTTACTTATACAGGGTGTTTTTTTAACGTAACCCAAAACTTTATTATATCAATGTAGGATTATCCCCCCCCCCCAATATTCCCGGATTTGACCCCAATATATTATTTTCTTTGGGTTTTCATAAAAAGTAACTAAGGCCTACGAAAACAATTTACAGGACATTCATCACCTCTAAACAAACATAACTGATTTAACACAAGAAATGCAAAGAGGTACTTTGCACAACGTGTTCAGGAATTTTAAGGAGGGAGTACAACTTTGTATAAATGTCGATGGCGGACTGTTTGAACACATATATAAGCTAAATGTGATCGAACTTAAATAATAGGTTGTATAAAACGTAAAGATTAACAAAACAATACTCATTTCATCTTTATCTTATCTTAAAAATGGGTTTTGTTAAAATAACACTCTGTATATTTGAAAGCTTATTAAAAAAAATACAGAACAATTCAAAAATATTTATGTTACATTGCTTTCTAGCAAAAATACCAATTTTTGTCTGCGGCTTTGAACGTATCAGATTATTGAGACTAAGAAGGAATGTCAAAATAACTTAATTGTAATATAAATAAAAGCTTATAAGTTTAAAATGAAAGGTGTTTCTAAAGGATCGTTTAATTTGATTTCCAGCAGTAATTTCTTACCTCGCAGTTCATTCACCTTCCGTTCCCTCTCTTGAAAATATTGTCATCGAGTGCTTGAATTCGATACTTATAAATGTTGTAATGGTAATTTTATTATTGTTTTAAAAATAATACTATCACGGTGTATATAGTTTATTGTGACAAAATATCATTTTTATAACACTGAGGCTAACCAGTACTGTCTATAAAAATGTTATAAATGAGCAAGATATAGTATTTTTCTAAAACATCGGTACAACGCCCTGTGTTTTCACATTTATCTCAGTAGCCAATAGACATAGAGCAATTATTCTACATAGTCAGTTGCTAGGTTTTTGAGCTGAATCAGTGGTATCGTTAGACCCTGACCATTGTTAATTCATAAAGGGCAGAAAACTGCAAATGTTCAGAATGATATTTTCTAAGTTTAGTTCTTCATCACTTGGTTTATTTCCACTTTCGATTTCATTATGCATTTACGGTTTGCATTAACATCTTTGGCATTTTTAAAGGAAGAATATTAACTTCAAAGTGAGAGCTATACATGTAAACTTAAGTATACAATCACATACCAACCATAGACAGACGGCCTGTTGACATCTGTGGAAGTTGTTTTTCTTTAATTTTAAAATCCACGGAATATTTTGGACTGGAAACTCTTTGGAGAAAATACAAGTGGATATTCATCCCCAAGGTCCAACCAGCATATTAGTATAATTTGTGGGTAATTAAATATTATTTTATAGCATCTATAGAATATATAAGAGAGTTTTTTAACAACAAAAAATTATTACAGCTTTTTTTAATGCAATCTAATATGTCTTACTGTATTCTTTCATAGCTTATGGCATCCTAAATATTTTTACAGAAAAAGTTTTATCGTATGTGTTTGATTTTAGTATACATTAAAATGAGCGAAATTGATACTGCTCCCATTCACATCAGCATTACATCGCTTGAAATGGCAACCTACCCAGGTAGGTACTTTAAGCCAAGTATGAATGACAGGTGAGTGAAGAGATGATTGTGGCGTATCCTGTTTAAAACATAAAACATTACTGAAGACAGTTTAAGCCGTGACAGAAAGCTGTAAACAAGACAAAAAATGGATTCGGCTCGGCTAGGCCCGTTTCTGATTTTCCCAAAGAGTCAGGTTAAGCGTTGTCAAATGAGAGTTCGTGCAACGATTCAGTCCGGTCCATTCGGCTCCATTATGAACATCGATATAAATATGACTTTTATATAAAATGAAATTTTTAATTTCCTTGATGATAGCTGGATCATATGATTCAGTTAAAAGCCCAAATCTGGAAAGGGCCGATCCGTATAAAATGCGCCCCGTATTCGTTTGCGCTAAAAGGTATCAGAAAAATCGTAGTACGATGAAATGGTTAATTATAATCTAAATAAAAGTAATAATAGCTAAAAATTCTATATCATCCTTATATTTGTACGTATCGTGATAAAACTACGTATATGGCTTCTTCTAGTTCAGATCTGCTAAATATTTAGTCAAAAGCACTTGATTTTTACTTACCTGTTGCAGCAAACTGTGCCGTGTGCGTCACACACACACACATATATATATATATATATATATAGCGCCAAACCAGGTACTGGCCATAATGCCTGAACAGAGGCCAGTCCACCTGAACTTTCTAGAAAAGACAGAGGGAAATTTAGGATTTGGAACCCCTGCCTGGCTTCTTCCCACTTCGCCAGAAACCTCAGGGAGATTAGCAGCCTTCATACCCAGCTACCAGCGATGAGTATTACATCATTAGTTTATTGTATCACCGATTGATTTACATTAAATTATCATGTTTTAAATTAGGTTGTTTGGGGGTGCCGGGGGGAAAAATTCTAGTTGGGGTTTTTTCTAAGATGTGAAATTTCTGTGGGTTTCGCCTCTCCTGAGGCGACATCTTAAAATATTACCGATGTAGCTTCAACAGAAATATTGTTTCTCATACTATCTGCCAACAATTAATTAATTACTTAGTTCAATAGTTCATTAAACCTTTATTCAGAATCATAGTAATCAGCTAATAGACAGTTATGCTTAAATTCAGACAGTTATTCTCAATCACATGCTAGGTAGGCCCTTCTGGCGTTTAATGTAGTTGTACATGGAATTAATTACTTCATTATTGTTCATCAAAGCTGGTTAGGGTGACCATATGGCAATGGGTACGATCGGCCTCAGGGTAAACCTTCCACCTAGTTAAATTATCCTATTCACTTTCACAGTTATAGAAGTTTGCTCTGATCAATCCTTTCCTGACAATACAGGATTACCTTATTGTATCTCAGATCCACCCTGGTCTATATTGTTCCAGCCTGATCCATATTTGGGTATTTCCAACCACCTTTCACACCATTCTTCCAACAACCAACAACTCCAACAGTTACAAATTGGTAGCAGATATAAAACCCTTTGCCATATTGTGCCTTGAATAGTTTAACTTAGCCAGATTTTCACAGCCTAAATTGGTTTTCAACCTGAAAAGGTCCTTGTTAATTCCTGTTTATTTGCCATGTACAGCTTAAGCCAGCCTACCACTGATAAATAAACCTAGGCCTATGAATCTTAATTCGTTGGCTTTATTTTGTTCCAAATGTTTCCTTTGGGTAAAGTTTTGTTGAAATTTGAATTTTCCAGTTCTGGGTTTAAATGAATTGAGCAATTGCTTTCATTATTTCAATACCCTAGGCTAGCGGGTTTGCCGAATTGGTTAGGCTACTGGGCTATTGTCAATCTTATCTTGGTTCCGCTAGCCTATTCAAAAAGTCATTAGGCCTACTTTTTCTTGGTATTTTATAGTTTAAGTTTTTCCGGATTTCCTTGGATTAGATATTTTACCTACTTGTAGTTAGAGCAGATCATTGGATCCCTTCTGGCAACCCATCACCAAGCTAGCCTTTTATAAAACAGCTTATTAAAGTAAACAAATCCTATGGGTACCCTTAGCTCCACTCCGCCAAGTGTTAGGTAGGCTATGTTTGTTTGCTTTTATTGTTACAGCGCACCCAGGCAAGTTCCGGATTATCGCTCGCTTGTGAAGCCTAATTTGTAAATTATTAATTCCTTGCAAGTGGAAATTTTAAATAATTTTTTTTATTGAATAAATTTTTGCTATTTTTGGGTCCAGTGCAAAGTAAGTTTGTGCATTAAGTTGCGCTCGCTGGAACCCAGTTTCAATTTTGCATTTTATATATCAGTGCATTAAATTAATTGCAAATTACAGTGCCTTTTCAAAATTGTGTGTTATGGTGGTTTTTCAGTGAACAGTGTAGTTTAAGTTGTTTTTTTTAATTGTAATATTATTAAAGCTGAATGCATATGGAATGTGCCAACTTTCCTTTTACCCTTGACCTATTTTATTAATTTTTGCCGTGCAACTTAGTCAAATTGTTAGTTTTAAGGCAATTTTTATGATTGTACTTGGCGGAGTTGGTTTTTTGTTCCCGATATAACAATTAGGCTGTTTGTTAGGCAGTGCTTAGGAAAGGATTAGGTTATGGTAAAGAGATGTATGAACCTAGGCCCACTAGCCTAATGCAGTCTCACACTGCCAACAGTTTGTCTTTTTTTCCAACAGTTTGAAAATTAAATCTTGTCAGTCATAAGTTAACAATTTAGTCAAATCTCAGACTTGTTTTTCCTTCCCCCGGGAAACCTCAAACCACACCTTGGTTGGTGATTGAATATTTTTTAAAAGCTTTGAATATTAAAAAAAAACTTTTCCCCCTGCAAAAAAAATTTTGGAAACTGAATTCCAAATGGAATCACCACAAGTGACAGAGATTCAGGTTTTAGGCGACTCATTCGCAAAGCGATTTGTCACGTTTTTAAATCGCCCTGAGCAATTAAATCAATCCTTCGGTCTTCGCTGCAGTTTTGGAGTGGGCATTTCAGGCGCAAAGGTTTGCGCAATCAAGAACCACATTAAGAATCAGCGCATAGTTTTCAACCATGTCAAGCCTCTTTTGTTATTTATAGGCACAAATTATTTTTTTGGGCAGACACCGGAGTCAAGATTTAAGAATGAATTTTTGTCCTTGATTCGTCTATTACGTCGAATGAATCCTGGCATTAGGCTAATTTTGCTACCTCTTCCAAATTATCCTAGAGCGGGGTATACATCTTTAGATAGATTAAATAGGGTGAATTCCTTTTTTCAAACATTACAAGGAAAACATTTGAAAGTAATTCAGTTAACTTCAGACTTCTCCCGCCCAGATTTTTTTCACAGGAACTATGCCTACTCCCGTAGGCGAGACGGCATACATTTCAACGATTTTGCCCATAGAGCTTTGGTTCTTTTAGTAAAACAAGCAATAGGTTCCTTTTCTTAGAGAACATGCATTCAGGCCCAACCAGTTACAATTTTTTTGTACAGTCTTTTTTACAATTTACTTTATTCAAACCCTAGAATTAAACAGATCACATCTTGCCTCCTCTGGCTTTTGAACCTCGGTGCCCTTGCCTTTCATGAATTTTGATATAAATTGCGCTGAGAATTTTTGAAACAAATTCTTGTTGTTATTTATTTATTATTGCTGTTCTATTGTTGTTGTTAGAGTTCTAACATTGTTATTTATTTAGAATTATTTATAATTGTTATTTATTTAAGGTTTTTTTCTCTCAACAGTATTTTTGGGTTGTAAGGGGTTTTCATTGGGACCGTTGGCAATGCCGTCCAAGATTTACCACCCTCGTGATTTGCCTTTGGGGACTTCATGGGTTTATTTATTAAATGCCCCGGACGCAGTAGCTCAATGCCAGATTTTTGGGCTACAACCTGAAGCAACGCTTTCCCGTAACCGGATAATTTTGTCGGAATTTCTCGATCAGCTTGAGCTAAATGGGGGCACTCAACCTCTCCCCGAAAACAACCGACCTGACATAGATTTTGAAAATCGACCCGATGGCCCCGCCCCGGAGGGTGTTCAACTCGTTGACTTCACCGATGCCCCCACCATTCCCACAACTTCCGCCACGATCACACCCCGCCTCATTACTGACCTCAGCTCCCTCCATGCAGGCTCCTGTTTCTCTTCCAGTAACGACCAACCCTTTTGTGACTGCAACCACTCCAGCCCACAGTTGCATTAGTCACGTGTCACCTCCTCAGCCTACCAGCATTTCCCCATCCTGGCAAGACGTGGTACATGCAACAGCAATTGCGGTTGGCCAACAGGTAGCCTCAGCAATGGCTCAGTCCAGGGTCACCCCTGCCCCTTCTTCAAGCACCCCACAAGTTTTTTCTGAATTATTGAAAGCTCTACCTGTAGTATCCGGCGATGACTCAGATCAACTTCTTTCCTTTTTGGTTCAGGTTCAAAAAATCGAGCAATTGAAGCTCGCATCTTCTGAAAATCTTATTATCAACGTTCTCCCACACACTTCCGGCCAACGTAGGACCTTTTGGTCTCAAGCTATCACTGATCGCACCTCACTCTTTGAATTGATCACAAAGCTGCTAAATTTTTTCGCCCCCCATCAATTGCGCCATTCAATGATTTCCAACCTCATTTACCGCCCCCAGGGTCCGCAGGAAACCTTGCCTGAATTTGCTGAAAAGCTTCGTGACTATGCCACTCTCCTGTTACCTACCTGGGGTGATAGGGAGCTTCTGGACATAGCTCTGAATGGTCTGAACAGGCAAACTCGTGCCCACTTGGCCGGTTTACCAGCTCCCACCTCCCTTCAGGACCTCCTGTCTCTGGTACCGCTCATTGAGGTTGTGCGCGACCTTGAGCGTAACGCCACTTCAGCTTACAATACTGGGACCTTCCACCAGGAAACAACCTATCCTCATCAGACCCCAAGCAATAAGTTTCAGTCACCATCTCACAGGCCCAACTACAATAACAATCGTCAACACAGAGCAAATAATTCGCAGAACTTCAGAAATTTTTTCTGGTCAAAACCAAAACAGGTTCAATTCTTCCTTCAACCCTAGAGTACCTGATTTTCCTTTTGCACATTTTGGGCTTCCTGACACCAGACAGCAGCGTTATCCACCCCCAGGTCCCCAACAGAGTAACAAGCACAATTCTGGTTCCAGTGGGCAGGGAAACTCCAGAGGAGGGAGGCATTAGGCGGTACCCCCCTCCAAACAATCAATCCGCCATGTACGCTTCTTTCATTATGTCTTACTTTCCCATTCAGCAGCATTATCCACCCCCAGGTTTCCCACAAGTCGACAACCCCGATTCTGGTTTCCATGACCAGGAAAACCCCTGAGGAGGGAGGTGTTAGGCGGAACCCCCCCCTCCAAGCATCAACCCGCCTTTTGTGCTTATTCCAAAATTCCGTCAACCACTCCCAAGAGAGCCCCAAGCATTCCCAAGCTCGAACTTTGTAAGGTCCCTTTGACTTTTGGGAATGTATTAAACATGTTAGCACTTGTAGACACAGGATCATCTTGTTGTATAATGTCCTTTCCAACCTTTCAGGAAATCAGAAGAAATAGTCATGCTATTTCTGCAACTCAGTCAACATCCTTTTCTGCATTCTTCCAACAACCAACAACTCCAACAGTTACAAAACTTAAGGTCTCTTTAAACGTTTCAACTCCGTTTACGTTCTGTTAAGCCAGCTTTGACTATTCTAAAAATAATAAAAATTTATAATAATAAAACAAACAAATATACATATATATATATATATATATATATATATATATATATATATATATATATACCGGTTGTCCATAAAAGAACTCCCTGATTTTGATATAATCCAAATTTTATAATAATAATCATATCGCCATTAATGATATATCAAAAGAAAGGTAAGCTCACAAGTTTTTGGTAAAAGTCATTACTTTACGAATTGAAAATTTGAGGCACATGGAAAACATGAAACAAAAATCTAATTTCTTCCTACTTATTGGTGGTGCTTGAAAAAGCGATTTAATGATATTATTTTAATTTTTTTAAGAGATATCTCTTAAACTATGCATCCTACAGAAAACACTCAAACTAAAACATTGAAGATAATTATGTATCTAGTAGTTAAATTTTTTTGTAGATCTGTATCATTTATGGATTCGGAGATATGTGTTTTAGATTGCAATAATTTTTTGGGTTTTGAGTTTCTTTCTGCTAAGTTGTAAACACACCAAACTGTGGCCTTTATCAAATAATTTGTGAGTTCCTTTAAAATGATTTCTTAGTAATATTTTTCGTCAGACTTCAGAGTTTAACAAAATTAAAGAGTCGTTTTATAGACGCCTGATGCTGTTTATCAATGTTGTTTTCTCGGTTCCCTTTGACCGTTAAATTGAAATTATTTTTGTATTATTGCAGTAATATACCTAAGAATGAAGTCAGTGAAACACTTGCCCTCATACTGACATAAAACATACGTTTTCTCTTCCTTTTGTTGGCTCGAAAGTTATTCTTTGCCGATAATAGACCTAGGCCGTAAATAATTAGCTAATTGCAGCAAATTGACGTTTGATGTTTGTTTTTAGGTTTTTAGAGAAATGTAGTGGCAGCACTGGCAATGTTCATTTTTTGTTTGCCATAGGTTAGGTTTGTAGAATTGAGAAATGTAGTGGTTTATGCAAGATATACTTTATTTTTAAAATAATATGTTTTTTTCTAAGTAGTATAATGAAAAGTATCGTACGTCACACGGCCGGTAAGTTTTGTCGTACTCACATGAAACTACCGCATGCTTGCCCGGTAAAACAGTGCTTTCCGGCTTAGTAACGTAATATGCTATTCCAATATAATTTTTCTTCGAGCATGCCTTCTTATGTGCCTTTATTCTTTTGATACTACGTTATGTATACCAATTAATTACCTACAAATTATTTATTGCTTGATGAATGACCAGAAATGTGATTTTGAACTAAAGTACTTTTTCCTTAATTAGCATTAATGTTCTGTTCCAGTTTTTTGACTAATTAATATACTTAAGTTGCAAGACTTTAATTTTATTTGTGAAACTAGTTGAGAAAAGTGTATAGCAAATAAAAACAAACATACCGTGGTTTTATCCCGTTCACATATAACAAGCTAGGATTACCTCATATTAACCATTTCCTTTGTCAATTGCTGAACAAATGCATCAAAGACACTTTGGATCAAGGCTAATGAATGTAATCAGCACAAATTGCTCTTACTTTTTTCTCTAACCTTTCTCCGTCAACATGCCCTAATGAATTATTTTACCATCCACTAGTGACAAAACACTAGCTTAACTAATATTGAAGCACCTAATAATGGTTGATTTTTTTATCCACGCTGATGGTTAAATGAAAGATATTACGAATTTTGTTTGGATTATAACTCCTCACCTTTATGCTATATAAGTCATTAAACTACTCGACAAATACCAGCATTGTTGTTTAAAATAATAACACAATACCCCCGTCGCAGCAAACCTGCGTACTCAGCGAATTTCCAATTACAAAATAACCAGTAATTAATCCATTATTACGAAAAAAATAAAAATAAACAAGTGATATATTTAAATATTAAAATAATATATTATAGCTTGTTTTACAAAAACTTAGTAAAAAAATATTGGTAAATGACTTAGATGAAATAAAACAAATATTTCATATAATGAAGTAGGCAAGAATGTTAATTTTTTAAATTATATTAACATATAATTGTTTAAAAAACCAAAATTCTATTAAATACGTTGATAAACTGAGAAATCACTCAAAGCGATTCCTTGAAAACCTCAGTAGAGAGTAAATACGAAATTGGGTAAGCTAACATTCTGCTGCCCTGATACTATAAACACAGGGGGAAAAATGCGAAGTGGCAATATGTAGGAGACAAATGGACTCCGAGAAACGATTGAAGGTACCAAATTGTTTGTTTTTTCGAGCTAAATCCAATGGTGCAAACAATAATTGGATAAATATAATTTTTTCAATTTGAAAAACTGAAAAAACCCATTTTTGGGGGGTAAAATGGGGCCTTTACCCCACTTTGGATATGTCGATCTGGCTGGTTTACGAACTCGTCCAAGAGAATCTAGTTTTACATGTCTGTACCAAATTTTGTCACGATCGGAGAATATTTACGAGAGTTATCGTGCTAACAAAACTCAAAAAATGAAAATTCTATTTCCCATATAAGCCCATGTTAAATTTTGAAAGAAATCGTGATTTTTGCAGGTAAAAATGCGTTTTCACAAAAAACTCACTTCATATCCAGAAAGTACACATAAAAATCTGTCAATTAATATAAATATTAATATGATTGCCGAGGTCACCCTGAACGGATATTTTTTGTCCATTCTGTTCTGTTAAAACGACGGTAATAGCTTTATTTCTAAGGAAATTCGCTAATAACTTAGAGACCAATGGACCTAGAGAAATGATTGAAGCTACCAAATTGTTCGCTTTTTCGAGCTGAATCCAAAGGTGAAAGCTATAATTTGATAACTTTGATTTTTCAATTTGAAAATCTCAAATAACCCATTTTTTGGTTGGCAAAAAGGGGCCTTCCAGAGGTATTTTCGCTTATATCTCGGAGACCAATGGACTTAGAGAAACGATTGAAGGTACCAAATTGTTTGTTTTTTCGAGCTAAATCCAATGATGCAAACAATAATTGGATAAATATAATTTTTCAATTTGAAAAACTGAAAAACCCCATTTTTGGGGGGTAAAATGGGGCCTTTACCCCACTTTGGATATGTCGATCTGGCTGGTTTACGAACTTGTCCAAGAGAATCTAGTTTTACATGTCTGTACCAAATTTTGTCACGATCGGAGAATATTTACGAGAGTTATCGTGCTAACAAAACTCAAAAAATGAAAATTCTATTTCCCATATAAGCCCATGTTAAATTTTGAAAGAAATCGTGATTTTTGCAGGTAAAAATGCGTTTTCACAAAAAACTCACTTCATATCCAGAAAGTACACATAAAAATCTGTCAATTAATATAAATATTAATATGATTGCCGAGGTCACCCTGAACGGATATTTTTTGTCCATTCTGTTCTGTTAAAACGACGGTTAATAGCTTTATTTCTAAGGAAATTCGCTAATAACTTAGAGACCAATGGACCTAGAGAAATGATTGAAGCTACCAAATTGTTCGCTTTTTCGAGCTGAATCCAAAGGTGAAAGCTATAATTTGATAACTTTGATTTTTCAATTTGAAAATCTCAAATAACCCATTTTTTGGTTGGCAAAAAGGGGCCTTCCAGAGGTATTTTCGCTTATATCTCGGAGACCAATGGACTTAGAGAAACGATTGAAGGTACCAAATTGTTTGTTTTTTTCGAGCTAAATCCAATGATGCAAACAATAATTGGATAAATATAATTTTTCAATTTGAAAAACTGAAAAACCCCATTTTTGGGGGGTAAAATGGGGCCTTTACCCCACTTTGGATATGTCGATCTGGCTGGTTTACGAACTTGTCCAAGAGAATCTAGTTTTACATGTCTGTACCAAATTTTGTCACGATCGGAGAATATTTACGAGAGTTATCGTGCTAACAAAACTCAAAAAATGAAAATTCTATTTCCCATATAAGCCCATGTTAAATTTTGAAAGAAATCGTGATTTTTGCAGGTAAAAATGCGTTTTCACAAAAAACTCACTTCATATCCAGAAAGTACACATAAAAATCTGTCAATTAATATAAATATTAATATGATTGCCGAGGTCACCCTGAACGGATATTTTTTGTCCATTCTGTTCTGTTAAAACGACGGTAATAGCTTTATTTCTAAGGAAATTCGCTAAAAAGATTGTTGTTCTTATTTTCATTGATAGTCCAATGAATCAAAAGCACTATCAGTCTAAATAAAAGCGCATTAGCATGGTCGACGAGAGTCTATTGAAATAACTGTAAAGGCAGGTGGATTGATTTAGGTTATTCACTCTGCCTTTTAGCGACCAATCTCCAACCGGTAAATAGTCAACTTACCGGTTATTCGCGCAAACCTGCCTGCTGTGCAAAGCACTTGAATGTCTATTGCAACTGTAAATAATACAGTTTAAATTGTTTTAACACTTAAAAATTAGGTTAGGTTAGGTTTTACATTCCTGTAAAAAAGCAAGTTTAACTGTCCGCTCATGTCATGCAATACATCGTCATCGATCTTTTTTAACTATTACAAAAAATATTTAGGTGTTATCATGTTTTACTAATATCTGTATTTTGCAGAACGGTTATTACTAAAGTATTTCAACCAAAGTGAATAATGAACGCAAATCTTCATTAATCAAGGCCTGATGAATGCTTCGCTGCTCATAATTTGAATTTGAGTAATAATATGACGTTTAACGAATAGCCTCGACCCACCCTGCAAGGTAACAAAGTACTCGCACTTTTGCAAATAAATGGAAGGAGCTGATTAAATTACAGAGTTGGAGTAAATTTTACATGGATAAATAACTGCCTAGCATGTTTTAAAAGACATCATAGACTTAACACGGTAAAAGATCTCAAAACTATTTTCATAACATATAGAAAAACAATTCTCCTTCGCAGCAAAACTGCGATGATGATGATTCCCCATGATACTAATATGATTCCCCATGATATTCTTATGAACAATTTTTTATGTGCTCTTCTTAGGATATAAGTTGATTTGAGGCTCCATCTAAATGATTTATTTCAGCATTTGAAATTCGCTGAGTGTGCAGATCTGCTATTTTTTATTATTTCAACATCACGTTCCCTTCAATAACCCTCAATATTTTCTTTACTCTTCAATTAGGGATTTCGTTCTAATGGTGGTTTGTTCTGACATTTTGATAGCTTTAAATGGGATTGGGTCTATTTTCTCTTGATCTTTCATTATTTTTCATGACTAATAATCAAACTATGGTTGTACATTACGAATTATTAAAAATTTTTAATGGTAACTTTTTATTAGATTACGTAGCAGTAAATATAGCCATTTTCCATGTTTTATTTTGACATGTTTACCCTATCTTGTCAATTTATTCACAGTTATTGTCAGCTATTCATTGAGAAACCTTGTTCCGTTTAACTATAGACTGAAACATTTAAGTTATGAAACATGACTGAAACATTTAAGTTATGAAACAGCTTAGTGAAGATTTAACGCTTTAGGCAATCGAGGTGATAAACATACAAACTAAACCCAAATTATATTTTAATTAAATAAAATAATAGTGTATTAAGACAGTAAGTAACTTCAATCTGCCAATATTATTTTATGTGATTTTGTGTTCAGAAAAAAGATAAATTGAAATTTTAAATAATGGATATTCACCTGGTCTTCTTACATCTGACACTCCCTCACGTTTTTACTAGAAAAAAAATTCTCTTCGGAAACAAGATTTATTTAAATTTAATACTTATTACAAACCCAAGAAATACTAAATATATTATTAATGTAACTTAAAATTGTTTGCAGCATTGTAGAAACGAATTAGCTACAAAATATTTTTATGATTCTAAGTGTGAACAAGAGAAAAACGTTGCAGCTCGCTTTGATAATATCCACTTTCAAATGAATCCGTCTCTGTGCTTTATGACCGTAAAATGCAAATACGCTTTGCACGGAGAGTGTATCGACATGATGAAAGTGGTTAGCGTTTTGATCTCAAACATTCCATAATCTTAATATGACTTATTTTAATAATAATTTAAACCACAGTCATGCACAGAAATTTTTCTTATTTTGGTAACCATCTAAATTACGTAGTTATTTTACTAATTACTCATGTTTGCGACTGAAACCACAACTACTTAAATAGTTGAAATACTGCAAAAATAAACATATCAGGTGAGGTTTTAACAACTAAAAATCTAGGAATAAAACTTATGTCTGTTCATTAACTTTTCAAGGAAGTGTTTTAGGTGATAATTGGTTGGGCTATTTATTAACAGTCCTGTCTTAGGAATATCACAGTCTTAGTCAGTAAACAAGATAAGTCGCGCCAAAATCATCCTTCACTCAACTGTCATTCATTCTTGGCTTAAAATATCTTCCCGGGTAGGTCGCCATTTCAAGAAAAGTATAAAGTATAATGGCCCACTAATATTAATCTCGTATTCAAATTGATACTCCTAAAGGTTCAATAGTAGTCAAAAGTAGATTCTTTACAAACGGAAAAGTGGATGGTGAAACTAATTCAAAACTAACTGCAAATATCACCTTGCGTATCGTTTCATTAACAATAGTTCAATGTTTCGATTTAACACATCACCTTCTAATATATTACTTTCAGGTGTTTCTTTCAACGGACATAATTTCCAGCGATATAAGTGAGGTATCTTTAACTATAAATATATGAAGATCAATCAGTTATAACTTACTTTCCTTTATTTAAAACTGCAGCCAAGAGCTTACGGAGCGTCCAAAAGGCAATCCCGTATAAGCCCCGCGGCGGCGGTAACTCCAGCTGTACGTGAGGCGACAACGACGCTACCTAGCGCACTCTACAGGAATTAAACATGTGTTTTTATAACACACCACTGTACACTTCGAGCGGAACGTGTAATGAATAAAACATCAAACGCTTCTCAAGTTCTTTATGAATTTGATAATTTTTTTAAACTCACTCTAAGGACACAAACTGATCCTATTTTTGAGTTAATCAAGTGAGAAAAGTTTTATAGTTGCTTCAGGAATAAGGGAAAATGAATATTGAATAGTTAAATAAATAAATAAATAATTGATTAATGATCAAAAACTTAAAAGTACATGGATTAAAACTTAAAAAGGAGGTTAGGCATTTTACTTTAAGGTAGTTTACTAAAATGTTTTTCTTTTTAAGCTATCAAGAGTTTAGAAGAGCAACACTGTCAAGTTTTTAACAACAGATGTGATGATAGCTTTGGCTTAAAAAGCACGACTCTGCTTAGTCACCCAACTTTTACCCTTTATCCACTCACTCTATAGTTAGTTACTTAAAAAAAAAACGAAAGGGTAATGCAGTCAAAACTTGTGTCAATTAATTTAGGTACAAAGGTACATCGTGTGCATTAAAATCTCATTTTAAAATCAAATGTACGTGTAACTATTAACTTTACTTCCTGTTCCCCTTTGAAAAAAAATTAAGAATAGCGTTAACACTCTTTAGAAAATGTATTAAATGAAAGACGGGTATTCTTGAAATAAATGTACAAAGTATTTATTAAAGTGTTTCTTAATAATAACCCATTCTTTGGGCCAAGTTCTAACGTCGATTCTCAATATCGGTCACTTAAAGCATTTTGTCACTTCTTATCAAGTAAGTGTACACAAAGTTAAAAGTTCTAAGAAATGAAAGGCCTGTTGATTTCATAAGTAGTGCCGTGTAGCAAACAGTTTCTAACTGTCACAAACAACTTGCGCGTTCTTCTCCGTCTGTTGAGATAGAAAGTTTAACGCTAGAATTGATCATGTGGTTCGACAACAATTGTGGGATGTATTTTATTCTGTAGAACGGTTAAGAATTGCAAAGTAAAGTTCACCAGTAGGAAGAAGCTTGGTCTACAGTCATAAAACCTGAACAATAAGTATTCATTTCTTGAAAAGTAAATCGCAATTTCAATTTTTGGAAAAGCATTCCAATTTTTTTCTTAGATCCGTATTTGACTCTCTGCCTGCTTTAGAGGGAAATAATATAATGCCATCACAAACACATTTGAAAGAGTTTTAGATTAAAAGGAGTAATAAAAATACTCTTAAAACAGATAGGTATACGGGAAGAAATAGGTATACGAGGCAACGCCCACGCTTGGTTCGCAAGTTACCTTTCACATAGATCACAGTATGTTTCTATCTTTGATATAAGTAGCGATTGAATGCCAGTAGACTACGGGGTGGTCCAAGGCAGCAATCTTGGGCCAGTACTTTTCTTAATATACATCAATAACATCTCAAAATTAAATTTATTTGGAAAATTATTTTTATTTGCAGACGATAGCCTCATTTTCCTCCAGGGAAAGACCTGGCCCGAGGTAAAAGAAAAGGCTTTGCATGATCTTATGATAGTAAAAAAATGGCTAAGTCAAAATGTTCTCTCCTCAAATGTTTCCAAAACAAAGTTCATGCCAATATCTATAAACAAGAATACAGATTACAATTTAGATAACCTCATAATTCACGTCTGTGACGATTATCGTAGTACTAATTGTAAATGTGATTCTATAGAAAAGGTAAACTCATATAAATATTTGGGTGTATTTTTTGATGAGCGATTAAAATGGAACGATCACATTTGTTATTTAAGAAATAAAATCCGAAAATTTATTTTTGCTTTCAAACAAATGAATGAAGTTTTAACATTCAAGGAATTAAAGATGGCTTACTATGCCTACGTTCAATGTTTGTTGTAATTTGGTATAATAGCATGGGGCGGGGTGTTATAAAAGTATATTAGAACCTTTAAATGTGGCTCAAAAATCTGCCTTAAAAAAGGGGTATGGGAAATGTAGACGATACCCGACTGACGCTCTGTTTTCAGAAATATCTGTCTTTACAATTCGTCAATTATATCTTAAGAGTATTTTAATTAATATTTTCAAAAACCATGGCGTCATTTTTCAAGAAATCTCCCACAGTCACAACACTAGATATTCTTCAAAAATTGGAATCACGGTTTTGCCAATTAATTACACCTTTTCCACTACTAACTCATTTTACATCTCACACATAGTCTATCGCAATATTTGTAACTTTTTTAGTAACCTTAAGATTTTTGAATGTCCCTCTCTAAGTTTGTTTAAAATCCGAGTAAATGAATTTATCTTCAGCTTAGGTACGGACAATGCGATGCTATCATCACGGCCGATTATAGACGTGTCTGACCCGACCTTTGTACCTACTGTTTCTCCCCCCCCCCCCCCCCCCCGACCACACCTCTCTCTCCTGCTTGCCGGCACGATTCAAAATAGATATTCTCACCAGCTTTTACTCAAGATTTTTTGTATTTTAAGTTCTGAGTTTAGTCAAGATTTTTTTTTCATAATACATATGTAGCAACTTTTAAATTCGCTACTCCCACTTCAACTATTCATTAACATTTTTTTTAATATTCCCAATTTTTTGGTCTTACTTTATAATTTGTAAAGCAATCCAGCGGACGCACAGGCAGTACCTGCCTATGTCTGCTGATGTCCTTGCCCTTCATTTTCACTTAAGGCTACAACAATCATGCATTTTTTAGTTTTACTTTATCATGTATAAACTATTTATGTATACTAGCACTTTGTTACTTTTCATGTATAGTAGCTTAAGTTTGTATGAGAATCAACTTTTCTTTCATTCATTCATTCAGATAACCTATCATAAAAGAAACAAAATAATTCCTCCAAAATATGTAGTTGGGAGACAGGCCGTTTTTAAAAAATGAAGAAAAATGTTTGCTGTGGTGAGTTTATATCAACAACCAAGAATCAAGAATCATGAACACTAACTTTCAACTCTGTGATTATTAATATTACAGACCGTTATACTATTTTTCATTGCATATATATTGTACAGACATATGTTTATTAAAAATGAAAAGTACAGTTCGTGTTTCAATTGTGTACTTGTGATTGAATGTATTACTTATCTTATTGCATATCAGGTTACCCATTGTCCATCTAATATGTAACAATAGGTTGTATCACCATAGATCACTCTATTGTTGGACACGGCATGTGCATTCACCGTCTACGGCACTGTTGTTAGACTCAAATCACATCAACAAGCTGAGTGTTGCTAACGCAGTTACTCCTATAAGAGAGTCGAGTGTTTTAGAGTTGTTTTAAAATGTGTATTTTCTTATAAAATTTGTTGACTTTGATTTAATTTTTCTTATGTTACATAAGGCAAATTTCATCAGTATGAGTATTTCATAAGTGCCAGTAATATTACTCGTTCATTGTCATTGTATTAGTAGGTGATCATAGTGCTTACACATTGTGAAACGAAACTTAAACAATCGTACTTAGCGTGGATGAACGGCTAACTACAGGTAAAGCCCAGAGATGAGGTCCTCCCGGTTGGTGACGATCCCTCCCTTATCTTCCAGTCCGTTCAATCACCAGGTAGTTTCCCATATTCGCCAAGTAAAATCGCCTCTTAGATGAATGCCCCAACTTTGGGGGCTTGGTCCCTAGAAAATAAACCAAACCTAGAATAATAAAATAAAACAAAATTTCATAAATTGTAGGTCTTTCGCTTAAATTATACTAGAGATTGCCAGTGGTCGAAAATTCGACAAACTTTTAAATCAAGAAATGGGGATAGGTAATTCTGAAAATGATCTATGCAGACACCAATAGTCAAGGCAACGAATCCTCAAAAAAGGTATAGCAGGAATTGCGTGGAACACAATTTTTGACTTTGCAGCTTTGATTGGACTAGTTAGGAGATGTACATAATATCAGAAGTCCTCGTCCGTAGCCCTTGAGCGGTGGGACGGAGGGGGATGATTATATATTAAATATCATATCATGTTATACTATATTATGTATCATATATAATATATATATGTATATATATATAATATATATATATAAATTTGAGTTTGGTAGCATATGTAATTTTTACTAATTCTAAATATGCTTCACTTCCTAGATCACAACCCAAAAGCTGACAGAATTTAATAATATTATCCTCACACCAATTATCAAAAATCTAAATTGTATTAAGTTTTTTTTATACTATACCGAAATTGAGATGATAGCTAACCAGCTACGGTTCATAATGACATCACAACCCCCAAGCTTGACACAAGAAAGTTCGCTGTATGGAAGTAACTGCCATCCTTGCCGGTCTGTATGCTAATATTATAGCCAACATCCTCCCTCCTGCATGTCTACTGATGATGCTACCCCGTCACTTTAACGTTCATTAACAAAAAACATCCAGACCATCAGTTTATCTGACTATTCATCAGTCTATACCTATCCTGTTTTTATTTACCATATGTGTTAAGGATCGAGTTAAGAATTCTAAAACCAATAATATAAGCTATATTTTTTAATGCAATAATATTTGTATATTTGTTATTTATAATCAACAATAAATATTTTATTAGGTTTTTATGTACCCTTATCATTTTTATCGGTCTAAAGTCATTTAAAGCTTGTAAACCCTTGTGTGTGGATCCGTTAACAGTATAGCGCTTGATAAAACGGAGGGATCCTAATGAGATTTGTAAGTTCATAACTATAGGTTCCAGTTCTAAAACAAGACCTCCATCGGAAGTGAGGGCGTGAAAACCTCATCAAAGAATCAGTTGTTTTGACTTTTTATAGTTTTGCAGTTTTATAGTTGTATTACGAATTACAACCTTAAATCTCCAATTTTCACATTTCCTTGTCAGCAAACTTGCGTACTTCCCATGTTGTTCTCATGGAGAAAATGTTTGCATACTTATTTACATTCGCATATTTTACTTCAAATGAGGCTTCGTCTAGATGACATTTGCAATTTTCTCTATGTGCAAGTCTACTGCAACGAGGGTTTGTCAGCTCTAAGTCCTCTATTAGACTTCGAGTGGTTTTTTCGTTTTTTTTTGTAACATCGACACAAACATTTTAGGAAGATTGCTACAAACATATGAGCTGTAAAATATACTCATAGATAACCCTACCTTTAATTAAAATAAACACAAGAATTCCTCTGAATGAAGTAGTTTGATATAGGCAGAACAAAGTGAAGAAGAATGTTTCCTGAGGAGAGTAAATTTCAGACATCATGAGGTTTTGTTATTTCAAATACAAATAGTGAGAAAATAATTTTTTCAAGCTTTATATTTAGTTATATTTCGATCCGTTCCAAAATTGTTCATTATACAATGACCTTTATCAGTTTTAATGTGAAAAATAACAATTAATCCATAAGTAGTTAAATGTTTTTAAATAATACGAACGATTGTATAATTTAAAAGCGACTGTTTCGGATCCCTACAATTTGCAAACCACTAGCCAACATGTCTATTCAGTTTATCAGGCATCAGCAATTTATTTTTGAAGTAATTTACTCGTAGTAGTCTTAAAAATAATACTAGCATTAATATTTGGTATTTTCTGCAATTAGACTATTAATGAATAGATAAACTCAAGTAGCTTTTTGCCTTGGACTAATATAGACTTCAACTTGAACTTAACTTAAAACAAACTCAAAGTAAGTACAGAAAGATATGAACAAGCTTAAAAACAGCTTTGCGCGTTTTACCGTTGGCACGTAATAACTGTACGACTAAAGTAAGAGCATCCAAGAAACTTTTGATATTTCAACTACTGTTTTACCCACTAATTCTTATTATACTTAAATAAAAACAAGCTTGTATAGAATGTACATTACCACCACCTCCCCCCTAACAATCTAACATACATGTTTGCAACAAAATAATCAATATTACTAAACATATACAGGATAAATTTTAAATGATATACCCCCCTTACTTTTTTCTAAATTTATTGAAATATTAATCTCCGACTATTTACAATTATTGGTGGGAAGTAAATACTTAATTTTGACTAGTTAGTCACCATCTTAGATCTGCCATTTAGAAATTTAGAATTGCATGTTAATTACAACAAACTTATAAAAAGTACAGTTTGTTTGTTAATTGTGTGCTTGTGATTGCATTACTTATCTTATTGCATGTCAGGTTTCCCATTGTACATTTAATGTGCAACAATGGGTTACATCTCAATAGATCTTTCTATTGTTAGGACACGTTATGTGCATTCACCTACTATGACACTTAAGTTGGACTCAAATTACATCAACAAGCTGTTTCGCTTGTGCAACCTCCTCTTGTAAGATACTTAAATTTGTAGTGTTCGGTTTACAGTTGGTATTTGTATATGAAATTACCTTAAACATTATTACAATTTATCGTAAACGAATTTTCTAAATAAAATTGGGTAGCATGATTTACTTTAGACTAGATTAGAACCTAAAAGCTAATGGAATGTAACACTGTACTCTCTCTAACTACCAAAAATATTAATTTCTTTAAAACACATATTTAATTGTTTGTTTTTGCTAATAAACTCTCTTTGTTTTTTTTTACTATATCACTCTTGAGGTAATATCTAAGTAGCCCTGGTCCATAGTGGCACCACAGTCCATGGTACAAGCCAAGCTTGACACAAGAAAATTCGTTGGATGAAAGTTACAGCCGTCCATGCCAGTCTGTATGCTAATATTACAACCAACATCCTCCCTTTTGCATGACTACTGATGATACTACTTCTGATATGCATTACTTTAATGTTCATTAAAAAACTACCAGACAGTCAGTTTATCTGGCTACTCATTAGTCTATACATCTGTCCTTTTTCACTAATTACATGTGTTGAGTTAGTATTTTAAAAGTAATATGAAGGACTGTACATTGTTAAATATTAAATCATATCTGTATACTAGTTATATTATTTTCCTATTGACTAAAGTAGTTTAATAGCTTGTAATTAAGTTGTAACTAAATTATCTAAAACGTATTTCACGGATTGAATTTTTTTTGTATAAACGATATATCGTTTAAACCTTGGAGTCTCCTGTCGTGCTGTATAAGGTTTTGATTCAGGTTATAAAAGTGAAGAATTCAAACACTTTTTCACTTTGTCTGAAAACATGATGATGTAAAACTTTTGTTTTTGAAAAACTTAAATATCAACGTTGAATATTTGTCATCCATCTTTTGTAAAAGAAAGACAAATAAATAATCCTTGTATAACTTATCTACATAAGGATATTTCATATAAAGGTTTTCGACATGTAAAGGAACCCCAGCAAAATTCATGTCTGTGTTGATGGTTAATTATAATTTAAACTGGAAAAAACAGTATCAAACTTTTATTGTTTATCAAACAATAAACACTGTTATGCATTCCTTTGTTTGTGCTAAGGTAAAACTAAGTGAAATACCTTAGTGCAACCCCTGTGGAATATCCGTCGTAGGTACACTTCTCGCTACAGGGAGGGATACAAATTGTTATTCCAAACTGGCGATGAGGCAAGGGGCAATCCTCCAAAAGATCTCAAAGGATCGTTTAATTTGATTTCATTTCAGAAACAATTTCTCGCCTGGGTGCTTTCTCACGGGCCAGATTTGAAACTCCCATGGTGATATCTGAGACTGTCCATTGTCTAGAAAACTATAATGGTGCCACAATAAAAACATGTTGATATATTATATCATAGAGATAACAAATTTTTACTTTCTCCCCCTATACGTAGTATATGAAGAAAGTATTGTTTTCGTCAAAATTTTCGAATTTGAGTTGTTAGTGGATATATTCGTTTTAGTGCTCCCTGAATCCAAAAAAGAGGTTTTCGGCCTGGTGTCTGTCTGTCTGTCTGTCTGTCTGTTGTGTGTGTGTGTGTGTGTGTGTGTGTGTGTGTGTGTGTGTGTGTGTGTGTGTGTGTGTGTGTGTGTGTGTGTGTGTGTGTGTGTGTGTGTGTGTGTGAGTGTGTATGTGGATGTAAACAAAGCTAGAGACGACACCAGTGGTCCGATTTTCATGAAATTTGGCATGTAGGTATAAAGCCGTGGTATCTCCAGGTGCATTTTTCATTTTTTTTTTAATTTTAGATTTTTAAGGGTATTTACCCCATTAAAACCCATAAAAAATTACAAAAATCCAAATTTCTCAAAAACGGCTTCAACGATTTTGATGAAAATTTCATGGTTTTTAGTGCTTACGTTGAAAAACAAAATGGCACAACCCGCATGCCTGTAAACATTCAGGTTCAGAAGTTATGGGGTTTTAAGTGTTAAAAAATTCATATTTTTCAAATTTCACAAAAACTGTAACTTTTAAAGAAAATATACTTGCAACCATTAAATTTGGCTTGAAAAACTAAATAATCTAGTATTTTGAATCATTAGTCTACGTCAACTGGTTGCAAAGATAATTGATATTTTAGTTTGGCCGTAAATGCAGTACGTTGTCCAATGTTATTCTAATGGCAAATATTCAAAAACCGATATCTCCGTTATTTACCAACCGATTTTGATAACATTTGGTATATATTTGTGTGATAATTAATTGTTAATCTGTTTTATTTCACTATATATGTTTTCTGGTTTTAAATGACTTGAAGGGAGAAAGTATGTGTCAGTTTCCTGATACCGTTTATTACGAAATGGTTTATATATTTACTACTACAAAAGATGTTTCTCTTTATTACTTTCGGAATGGCTTTCGTTATATGAAATAAATGTTTGACGCATTAATGACGTTTGTAACGCACATGTTGGAGCAAACGCCTCGGCCCAACCATACTGAGGTCGGTGTTTATAGTAGTAATACCGAACATCTTATAAAAAAGTTAATTTCTTCGATTCAGTTACAACTAACAAAGAAAGGAAAAAGGTACATTTAGGAAGAAAAGGAACTTGTTCATGACAGTTTTTAACTTGTTTTGTTTGTGTTGTTGGCTCTTGACAACAAAAACACTTCAACTTTTATTTTAAGACGTTTCATGTTCCATGTGTTCTAAAATGTTTTAAGTGTTCTAAAAGAAAGTTTAGCCGGAAAAATAACCTCCATTCCTTGAAAGAATAATCTGGTACAGCAAGTGAGAAAAATATTTGGCTTAAATATATGTTTGGTATATTTGGCACTCGTGTAATCGTGACGAAATCAATTATCTTCTTCCCAACTTAATTCTGATTTCTTTGCGAAATTAAAATAAAATAGATTATTGGTCATAACTCAAAAACGCCTATAAATAAATTATTTTGAATAACATTTTGACCCAGTTTAGTACTCTAAATTAGAGTGTAAATTGCAATTCACAAAGATCAAATTTATAATTTTTCTACAGTGTTGCGATTGATTTTGAGGGTTTTTTAGTAGCTTTTGACACTCTTAGGCACTAAAGTGGTTACGTAATGAAGTTTACTGTATTTTTATCCTTTTGCCAATTTTTAATTAACTTTTATTTTTAGTTGCATCTCGATCATTGTTAGCCCCATGGGGTGGTGTGATGGCGATGCATTGTGCGTGTTTGTTTACCTTATATAGAATATGTTCTCATTTATTTAGTTCTGAACTCTTGATTATGACAAAATTTGAAAAACAATCTCTCACAACAATGTATTATATTTTGTTGTGCTCTTTCAAATAAATCTTTGAAACTGAAAACCTGGACCATCATAAATTGTCAATACATATAATAGGTTGGGGTTTTCTGAAGCACTTATCCGTCCCGTCCCTTGAATATTTTGTTTGACATGAGTACTTATTTTAAACCAGACATAAATTTAGGTTTTGATGGAATATTGTCCATTTTTGAATCCTTAAGGTATCATCTTTAGGAATCAAAAATGTCCATGTTAGAGGTAATGATCACATTAGTGGAATATTTTCTTGGTCAGATGGTATATTCTGAGAGATAGCATTACATTATTCAGTTTTAAAAGTAATTGTTGTAAAAACGTAATCGTTGTAATTCAATATAGTTAATTTTACTACAGCATAAATTAATACCAGACCCCCGTGAAAGTGACTCAGGTACACATAGTATGAAAAATAACAACTATAAATAGACCTAGTAAAATAATAATGTATAGACACGTTTTGTATTTGAATCAACAATTTTAGTCATCAAACTTTCATTGACACTACGCATTTTACGTCCATAACCGCAGATTGTCGTAAATCTTTTATTAATACGGCATGCCGCCTCTGTAACTCTTTGCCCAACGAATAAGTGTAATGAAAATCGCTCACAGCTGACGGTGAAGTTTTAACGGTATTTTAACCAGCGACCGAGACTGGCGTGCGTTAGGCCAGGTTGCAGCAAAGTTTGAATTTGAGTGTATCATATTTTACATGTTAGTTTCATTTAATTTCAAAGTTTATCTAACTTTGCTTATTTTCGGTTAAACAAAGCCTGTTTTTTTATTTTGAATGACTTACATACAATAAAACATGGGAGAAGAAAAAACGTACTTAAAAACCGACTAAATGTAGCTCAATATACATATCAGAAATCAATTAAGTTTTTTCATCTCTTTATTTATGTTGTTTTACCTGTATTTTCTTTATTTATATACTTATGATCTCTGACTATACCTTTTCTGTGTTTCTTGCGCGTATTTTTATACTTTAAAAAAGTATAAAAAGTGTTCAATAGTTTCTTATTCAATAGTTTCTTAATGATACCTTTATTACTTAACTCTTTCGTTTTGTACATTGTACATGAAGATTTTGTTTAGAATCATAGGTCTTAGTTACGGTAGTTTTGTTTAGGACCAAAAAAAATATTCTCATGAATATTAACTTCTGTACACAGGGTGATGCAGACCACCCGTGCACATAGTTTTGCGGGAGTACGGTTTAACCTAGAAATGCCAGCTGTTAAAAAAATAATTTGCAGTAAAACTAGTTTTGGGCTTATATTTTTATCATTCTATTAATAAATTATTTAGAGAATTCATAATGTGCAGAAATATATAGTTACTACATTAGTGACCAAACTATTTATTTCAGTTGAAGGGTGACAGGTTTTAATTCAAAAGTTATTACCTTGTAATTCCTTAACAAGTAATTTAAAAGTACTTAGATTACTTTAATTTAGTTTATAACATTGATTTTTTCCAAATACTAACAAGCCATTCGTTAACGATGTCTATTGTAAGAAACCTTTTTATTTAGTACAATTCATATTTCGTTTAGTTTTTTTTCTGTTAAAAACATAGCATTTAATAATTTTAAATATTTTACTCCAGAACAAAATTAGCTATACTTGATCTATCTTGTGGTAAAATTTCAAATCATCTTAACAATTACAATATAATTATGATTTATCTATCTTAAACGAACTTAATTAAAGCTATAAGCGTAGACTTACGACTGTGTCACGAATATTTTGTGAGTACTTAGCTATGTTTCAAAATTATTATAATTAGAGATCGCCTTCTGGTCGGAATTCAACCAGAAACTATTTGGGTTTTGTTTTCACTCCTTGATGCGACAAAACATGTGGATAGATTAGTTTACATTTCGCTTATGTTATCCCACAAACATTATAACATCTCTTAAGGCCCATGTTAACTATTTCATAATTACAAATCCATTTTTCTACAACTCTCCAAACTATAGAACATTGTAATGGGAATGTGCATACCTGCAACAAAGTACTTTCTAACTGTGCGTTTAGACTTGACTTTTAATTCATTTTTTTAGCCTTGACAACTGTTATAGTTAATCTGTAATACAAAGCAAGATAATCCTCAATTATGTAATTCACCTTTAGTGCCCACAGGCTGAGTACAAAAATCATGCTTGCCTATTAACTATATAATCTTTTAGCGAATTTCCCCCATAGGGAAGGTGCTGCTACCGTAGGTCTCATGGTAAGACAGTTATAGCCATAGACAGTTATAGTTATAGCCATAGACAGTTATAACTTTTCGTTTTGGGGTTCCAGATGCTTAAGAGAATTGACCATTCATTCAATTCTCTTTTTTCAACATATCGTGATGAAACTTGGTATGTGGCCTCGTATATCTGAGAATTAGTGTATTATAGCCTAAATCCCTCCATTTTATATTTCTGTTTCAGCCAACCTGCATACTCATTTACCATGTTATCTTTATGGGAAATATTTAAGTATGCTCCTACAGGCATATATGCTTAATATTACTTGGTACGAGCCTCATTTGAATAATTTATTTACACATTTGAAAATCGCTGAGTATGTAGGTCTTCTTACGTATTAGGGTTTCACTTGCTTTAGGATATGACACAAGGTAAACTAAAAATAAAAAATAAGTCATATATAACGTAGGCCTAGGTATTTGAATCTATAAAAATGTTTTGCAAAGTACACATATTATAAACAACTGAAATACAATCGAGACATAAAAATGATTGGTACTAAATAATATATAAATTGTAGATGAACATAAAATAAGGTAGTGTTGTTAGCGAATTTCCCCTATAGGGAAGAGGCTGTTACCGTAGTACTCATGGTAAGACCTAAGCCCGAGACCATGATAACTTTTCGTTTTGGGGCCCCCAGAAGCAAAAAAACTATAAAACCTATTCGTTGTTATTTGTTGTTGTTTGTTATATTAGTTACATTAGGCTTGTCAAAAAGCCTCCTAGTTCATTTCATCAAATCTCTGCCCAATCCAATGTTTTAGTTTTAATTTTAGATTTTATTTCGGCATTGGCCTTTCTATATTGCATTGTGTTCGGAACGTGAATAGGCAAAGTTATAGGCTGACCATTAAATGACCCCAGTATATTTGTGTTATATGTACATGTCCTATCCAATTTTTAATTTTAGATTTTAAGATTAGTTATAAGTTTTATTCTCTGACTGTGAAAAATGAAATCGCCAAAGACAGATTTTAATGTAACTTGTGGCACTTGTCAATTTATTATAGATGACAACAAACCCGATGCTGCATCAATTAAGTGAAGCATATGTAAAGCATGGATGCACTCAGTAAAAAAATGTAGTGGCCTCAAAGCAAGTATTTTTAAGTTGATCAATAGAAATGATACCTATGTATGTCCTGGCTCTATCAAACTGTGTAGGGAAGTTAGGAGCAAGTTAGGGCAACCTGATGATTGTGATTTAGTCTCATTAAGTGCCAAACTGAAGGAACAAGAAAAGATCTGTGCAGATCTGAAACAAAAAATAACCAACTTTCATATCAACTTAGAGTTAAGGATGAGATTTTAAGTAAGCTTGAAGGTAGGTTAGGGTCTACTCAAACCATAGACTCTGCAATGTGTAGTCCTAGCAAAAGAACTGAACATAACCATACAAATAGATCAGGGAGTTTAACAAACTCGGAACATAATGAAGATGGCGTTGGACCTAGGCCCAGTATTCCTTAACCAAAAAGGGGTGCTAAAATCAAACTCTTTAGCGACAGTCACGGTAGGGGCTGTAAGGACAAAATAAATAAGCTAGTTGATGAAGATGTGATAAGATGTCATGCCCGGAGCACCGCTTGCCTCTGTTCTTGATGAAGTGGGCCGCGGAGTTGCAGACTCGGAAATGGTTGTTATTATGGGTGGTGTAAACTACATTACTGACCGTAGTCTTAAGGAAGTAGACAGCTTAATTAATGAAATTGCTGTGCCCCTTCAGGGCAGAGAAGTTCTTTGGGTGGAAGCGCCTATGAGGTATGATTCTGGTGTAAAGGCTAGGGTTAAAATTAAAGTTCAGAATAAGTTAGTTCTAGAGAAATGTCGCTTAAATAACTGGGGCTTTCTTAGCATAAATACCCTCTTGGAAAGGTACCATTTTAATTCTCATGGGCTCCATTTGAATAATAATGGAAAGGATCTTGTATGCGGATTGGTTGCTGCTTACATTAACAGTAGAGTTGGTGACGTTTGCCCAAAAAACTTGCCAGACATTCAACTGCTAGGCCCGGCAGCGGTGGTGGATTAGGGAGTAGGTTAGGTTCTAAGCGTGAGGTATGTAAAGTCATCCACCAAAATGCTCAAAGTTTAGGTAATAAGAAAGAAGTCATTGAGAACCTTCTTTGCGATGAAAACCGGGATATTTTGCTAATTAGTGAGACCCATCTTACCGAGGATGAGATTCAAAACTTCACTTTAGAAAATTTTACACTTCATTCTTTTTTTTTCAAGAAAACTCATGAAAGGAGGTGGTGTTGCTATTTTTTTAAATAATGCTTCACCTTTTCAGGAATGTAAATCTCCTGCAATAGGTAACGACCTTTCTCTTGAATTGTTTTTCGAGGCAACTGAATTACAATGTAAAATAAATGACGAAACTTACATAATTTCTTGTGTGTATAGGAGTCCTGTCTCCGGAGACGTAGATTTTTTTATTGAAATGTTTGATGAGTATTTAAATAGGCTTGTTTCCATCTCCGACAACATTTGTGTCGGTGGTGATTTTAATATTGACTTGCTCAACTTGGACAGGAAAACAAAATCTTTTTTGGACGAATTAAAAGCTTTCAACCTAAAACCTTCAGTTTTGAAACCAACTCGAGTCACAAGTACATCTTCTACTTGTATCGACAATATTTTTTCTAGTTTAACGCTCAATTCACAAGTTTTGACCACTCATATTTCTGATCATCATGCAGTAGAAGGTTCATTCAAAATATATTCTGCAGATCCCTCCCCTGCTTTTGAAACTAGGAAATTTTCTCAATTTAATAAGCAGGAATTTAGAGCCCGCTTGAAAATGGAGACGTGGGAGGGGGTGTTGGATGGTGATGACCTGAACTGTTGCGTAAGCAATTTCATGAACACCATCAGGTACCATTTCGACATCTCTTTTCCGCTCTCCAAATTCAAGCCAAAAAATTTCAAAAAATCAATCAAAAAAGGTTATTAGTCAGGAAGTAGTGTCTGCAAAAAGTAAAATGGTAGATGCATACATAACTTTCTCTGAAAACAAAAATCCTGAAAATGAACAAAATATCGTAATGAAAAGAAAGTGTTTAGGAAAATTGTCAAACAACACAAAAAAATTGAACTTGAAAGTAGGCTTCAACAATCTGATTGTTTTTCCAAGGAATCATGGAAAATAGTAAATGAATTTAGGCCATCGTCCAAGGGTGAGGGGTCTCACTATCTCATAGAGGAAAATGGTGTGGAAATTTCAGACCCGGCCTTAATCAGCAATAAATTCAATGAATTCTTTTCTTCAGTTGCAGCCAGAACGGTCACCCACCAATCAAATCCCAGTCCTAATTTAGATTCAATAGTAACTTTAAAAAATGTTCTCACTGATTTCACCTTTCTTTCCGTAAGTGACAGTGTAAAGCTTTTCAAACACTTCAAGCCTAAAAGTTCTTTTGGGGTGGATGGAATCTCAATGAAAATCTTGAAAGATTGTGTCGACGAGCTCGCCGTCCCTCTTACGCATCTTATCAACATGTCACTTCATAGTGGCATTTTTCCTGACTGTTTCAAAACATCAAAAGTCAAACCACTTTTCAAAAAAGGCAATCACAAAGACATGTACAATTACCGTCCAGTCTCGCTCCTTCCTTCAATTTCTAAATTTTTTGAAAAAGCCGTATATGACCAGATAATGGCATATATGGAAACAAACAATCTTTTTTCTCCAAAACAATTCGGTTTCCGAAAAGGCAAGTCAACTAAGCTAGCCTTAGTTGAGTTTGTCTCGGAATGCATTCAGGCAATCGACAGGGGCGAGTGCTTCATCGCATGCTTTGCCGACCTGTCAAAAGCTTTCGATTGCGTGGATATCTCCATTCTCTTGAAAAAAATTCAAAAAGTCGGAATCTCTGGAAAAATCCTTGATTGGCTTCAGTCGTACTTGGAAAATCGCTCCCAGGTCACTGAAATCAAGTCAAAAAATTAAATCTTTCAGTCAAAACAATCTCATGTTCAGTTTGGAGTGCCGCAAGGTTCAATCCTTGGGCCTCTCCTTTTTTTAATCTATGTGAACAACTTCAATGATGTTGTTCCGAACAATGATCTTTTCATGTTCGCGGACGACACAACAATTCTCGTCAGAAACATAGACAAGCAATTGGCCGAAATCGATGCAAACATTAAACTCAACGCAGCAGCTCAATTTTTCCATGAAAATAAACTTGCCGTCAACCCAGGCAAGACTAATTTCATGCAAATTCAAACAATTCAACATTCAAATCTCATTTAGACTTTCCATCCAAACCTGTTCATTGGTGAAAATGATCTTAGCCATGCCGAGGTGGTTGATTTTTTAGGTGTTAGATTGGACTGTAACTTGTCATGGAAACATCAGATTGATAAAGTTCACTCAAAAATCTCATCTTCAATCTTTGTCCTCAGACATTTTTCACGACTTGGCATCAGAAGTCTTTCAAAACTGGTCTATCATGGTCTCATTGAGACTCGCCTCCGGTACTCGGTGATACTGTGGGGAATGGCCAACAAAAAATCATTCAATCGACTTTTTGTTTTGCAAAAGAGGGCGGTGAGGCTCGTCGCAGGCCTTGGGGCTGGTTCTCATTGTAGAGAGGCCTTCAAAAATCTAGGGATCCTGACACTTCCCAGTCTTTTTATCTTTGAGGTAGTGCTGTATGCTAAGGTCTATGGACAGCCTGAAATCCGTGACCATGCATACAACACTAGATTTAAATCACGTTTTGCCATCTTTCATAATACTAGTTTGTTTGAAAAGCAGCCTTTTTATATAGGTAATAAGTTGTTGCAGTTGCTTCCACCCAGTATTGTCAATAGTTCAAACCTCAATAGTTTTAAGAATAGTTTAGTAAAATTTTTAATTGAAAAATCTGAATATGAGGTGGATGAACTTTTTGAAACTTAAAATCAATCATTAACTTTTTTTGCAATAACTTAAATTAAGCAGAATTAATACATATCCTGACGTATCCCATGCCCTACTACTGCTGGGTCAACGGGATGAAGAGGAGCACGTAAGCACGCACATGTAAGCACGTCGTTCATTTTCATATATGTGTGTGTGTGTGTGTGTGTGTGTGTGTGTGTGTGTGTGTGTGTGTGTGTGTGTGTGTGTGTGTGTGTGTGTGTGTGTGTGTGTGTGTGTGTGTGTGTGTGTGTGTGTGTGTGTGTGTGTGTGTCTTTAAGCACGATAGCGGCCGTAAAAATGGTCCAATCTGAATGAAATTTGGCACAGCCATGTAAAGTAGTCATTATTCGAACGAGTTCGAAAACCAACCCGATAGAACTACCAGAAGGAGGGGTAAAGGGGGGTAAACCCCCAAAAATGGGTTTTAATGTTTTTTTACGTAGAAAAATCAAAATTATCGAATTTTTGTTGGCACCATTGAATTCAGCTCAAAAATAAACAATTTTGTATGTTGAATCACTGCTCTATTTCCATTGGTTACCGAGATATTGAAAGTGGTAAACACAGAACGTTATCCCAATGTTAACCTTACGAGGAATAACAAAAATTCTATATCTCGCTTATTTCTCAACATATCTTGATAAAACTTGGTAAATGGCTTCCTCTAGTTCAGATAAACTAAATATTTAATTAAAACCACCCAGTTTTAATATACCCGTTGCAGCGAACCTGCATACTCATTCCCCATGTTATTCTTAAGGAGTTTTCAAAAACTACAAAATCTCGCTGTTTTGGATTGAAATATGTTATTTTGCATTTGAAATTCGCTGAGTATGCAGGTCTGCTGCAACGGGGGTATTTTTGTATACAATATTGCTATTTAATCATATAAATTGTAGGTGAACATAAAATAAGGTAGTGTTGCTTTTGTATACAACGAACGAAATATGGGATCAACACATTAAAAGCTCTTTCAAATAAATGTTTGAAACCAAAACCTTTACCCATTATAATTTTGTCAGTAAATATTACACATAAAATCGTATGTACTTTTCAAGGACACAAACCAAAGCCTCAGATACATTTTGTTGGAAGAATTATTACGGCAAATATTTCTTTTTTCTCTTTTTAAACTAGATCATTGCATCACAAACGTATTTAAAAGTACGTTGTGATCATTGCAGCTCTCCATATTAAAATAATATTTGTATTTCATAACAAAAATCACCACAATTTCCTCATAAAGATGGGGGCAATATTCGACTGAAAAGAGATTCCGAATAAAATGAAAGATTGTTATATAAACTATAGCATCCATGTAATCACTTGAGGTACCCAACATACTGTATTAATATAATGTTGATAATAATTCAGAACAGTTATTGTTCTTCTGGGAAGTTTTTATTTTGGTGACCATTTTATTTTAAAAAAATGTTTCATTACTTCTTTCATATTTTAACTGCATATCTAAGGATTTAATTTTTTTTTATCTTATAAAAAATAAAAAACAGAACTATTAATAGTATACATATTTAAAAGGAATTTTTTTATTCCCCCACAAAACAATGATACAGCTTGGGGATCAACGTAAAAAGAGGGATTTAGAAAAATTTAATATTAGTGAGATTTTTTGCAAATACCCACTTAGAATATTCTAAATTCAAGACCTTTTTCGGGGGACACTGTCTCGATTAAAACAAGTTTCTTCTTACATCCACATCATTGTAGTATTTATTTCACAGCGTGCTATTTTTAATCGCTTTAGTTCAAATTGAACATCTGCGATATACTAATATTTAAGTATTTAAGTGGTTTACCTTAATTAATGTAGATAAGTTGTGAAACAGACTAATTTTCAATATTTAAGAGGAGATTAATTGGTTTTACTCGTGTTTCAGTCAAACAATACTACATACAATACGCACATTCCTTTTTTACTATGACGTGTTCTGCAGATCATAAAACCGAGAAAATTACTGGTTTAATATAGTTTACCCCGCTCTGCAACAAACCGTTACCTTTTCATGACTTGTACTTAAACAGACTTCACAGTTCATTTTATTTACTCTATACCTATAACAGAATCCTGTTACTCTTAAACCGTGTTTGCGATGACTTAAAATGTTCCATTCGCTAGCTTGGTAACCTTAAAAGATATTTCTGGATAGACGAAATGGGTTTCAAATTAAAATACAATCAAAAATAAATGTTAACTCACTTTTTATTCAAATGATATACAAGGTGTGATATTTGTGATGTTCTGTTGATGGAAGAGTGATATCCCAAATCTTCAACAGCCAACCCTAAGCACAATGTACGCAAGCCTAGATAGTATGAGTCAGCGAGCCCGCTGGAATATTTGGAATCGGGGAAAGAAACAATAAAAATCAAATAAACATCTTGCGAGTTTCCTATTTTTGCTTTTCTGGTACTAACTTTTGGATTCAATCTGAAATGATATACCCCCTAAAATACCTGTTATGCAATATGAATATTGTACATTTTCACAATATTCACAATTCAATATGCAATGTATATACCTATTATAGAATAACAAGTAAGTACATGTGCTTATATCAGTATGTACTAATATAAGCACAGTACATACTTATATAAGCAGTGCTATATGCTTATAGCAGTATGCACTAATTTAACCAGAAATATGTGCAGTTAAATTCATTTACCTATTCAACATTTATTTCATAATTTGTTTTCCAATTAAAAGGACTAAGAAGCCCTAAGGTGAGAATTCTTGTTAAGTATATGTGGGAAAGGTTTATTCTTATTAACTTCAATTACTGTACCTTAAAATCAACTTTTCCAGTCCTGGACTATTTTATATGAGTTAATTGTATTCAATTCTAAAACACGCTGTTAGCGATTTTTTTTTAAATTTTGGTAATATAAAGGCTACGACAATGAATTCAGAAAAAATAAATAATCCCATTGCCCGTGTTTGTGATTTTTGTATTGTATACCTTCAAGAGTAAGTTTAGCCATCGGTCGCAAAGACAATTATTCTCGCATTTTGCTTGTATTGCCAAAACCCTGTCATTTTCAAACAATAACTCTAATGAGAACCTGGATGATGTAAAATCTTTAAACACAGTTTTAAGTGCAGAAAAACTAAAGTCACAAATTCTACACCTAAATTAAATAATAACTAGGAAAATAAAATAACATTAAAGTGTATAAAATGTTTAAGTGAAGATAAAGAATGTATTCAAAATTGTGTTGAAGTTCAAAGTGTCTCTAGTTTAAAATACTTTCGGGTAACACTGGATGAACGGTTAAATTGAAAGGAACATATAACAAACCTTAAAAATAAAATTATTAACGTTGTTATATTATTTTATTTTATTCGAGGTATGTGCAAAGAAGATTTGTTGAGATCACGTATCTTTTACTAGTACATAATAGGATAGAATACGAAGTAGTGTGTTAAGGAGGTACATATGTCACGAATCTTAAAGCAATATTTACTGTACAAAAACATTTCATGAGAATAATTACAAGAATTTTTTTTTTGAAAAATCACTTCCATTTTTTTTATTGAAAATACTTCCATTAAGATATTTATATAAAGTTATTTATATGTTTGGAAGCAAAAATTGTTGAGTAAATAGTGGTTACAAAATTAAGCTTCGTAGTTTCAGGAATATTGTTGTACCGAGACCAGCATTACACATTTTACTAAATCCTACAATTTTTTAGCCCCAAGAATTTACAACAAATTATTGAACACCATAAAGGAATCTTTAAATATAAAAACTTAGGTAAAAAAGCTAAAATCATGACTATTTAATGTACAAAATATTGATGGGCTACTATTTAATATAATACCCTAAATAATTTTCCCAATACGTAGCAAAAGATCCTATTAATATTGTGCCACAGATTTGTGTATGTTTTTTATGTATTTTTTAAATAATAATTTTGTAATTTTTTCCTTCCAGTAGTGTTTATTGAATTTATTGTTTCTCTTGGTGTATTATAGATGTTCTTGTAAGGCTTTAGACAAAATATAATTGTGAACATATTGTATTTGTTCATCATGATGAAGTTAATATCAGTAGTTTGGAAGATGCATTTTACATACTAGTTTGTTTATTCAGCTACATTTAGTTTATATGTAGTTTATTATAGAAAAACTTTTAAGTCACATTATTGCCATTTATTTTTGTTCTATATTGTTAAATATTATTAAAGCCTCCAAACAACCTAAGCCTTGGAGGAAAATAATATTTCTCAAATGCACGTAGAAAGGGTTCAGCTTGGTGTCCTATGTTTAATTTTTTCATGTTATACTTAAACCTGTACCTTTGGCCCAATTGTATTTTTAGTTATATGGAGAAATTGAATTGTTGTACGTGTGATTTGGAAAAAAACTTTTTTTTCTTTTTCAGTTGGAAGCAGTCAAAAAACTTACGAGTAAACTTGTAGACGAGTGGATGGGGCTACCTGTGACATTAGCATGCAGATTGCCATGGAAAGCAGTTAGATCCAGAGAAGAAATTTCTTGTAACTATCCTCTTGATGTCTTTACATTGCATTTAATCAATGTATCAACAAAATTGTAATCAATTACTGAATATTTATTAAAGAGTAAAAAAATAATAATTTGTCAAAAATATAGTAACTGATGTTGACCAATGTATGTATTGTGTAACGGTTAACAAAGATACATCGCTCAATTATATGCTTAATAGCTTGTTTGAATGACAATTCTGCAAGTCAATCTTAGACATGTTCAACAAACAATCAACTTCTTTAGAATTGTTAAGCTAATTATGAACATATCTTATTTTATCTCCGCCAAATCCAAAGACCCAACGCCACACTACAGATAAACAAGTTAACAAAGAGCAATATTTTTTAAAGCTGTTTACTTACACAAACCGCCATGAAGAGTTTAAATGATTATTTCTTTACTGTGAGGAGATTTAAGTAGGTTTCTCACTTTCGAAAGTTAACTAGGTTTTTTAAAGATAATTTTATACAATTAAAGAACCTCTTTTCTTCTGAAAGAGCGTTGAAATTTCATTTCTTGCAATATTTAGTCTATAATATTATCTATAGACACACTTTATTAAGATGCTGGCTCTATGGGACACGCAAACATGTAGTAAAAGCTAAATTTATATATTTTTTTTTATTTTAAGTAACTGTTGTGCAGAACTTTTCTTCGTAAAATCAATGATTAAACAGTTTCCCCTTTATTTTAAAGTAAGTTCGATTTTTTTGCTGCCATTTTGTAACATAGCGGTGTTAGCTTCACTGACCCAAAATTAAAACTTGGGTTTTCATTATGGACATCTTAGTGAACATTTTCAACCTAAACATTTTTTATTCGGAATATCTTTAATTTATGGAATTTTGAAGACTGACCTAAAAATTTCATATTTTTGTGCGACTTTAAAATTACTAAATACGCAATAAAGGCTGAACAAATCAAATCAATTTTATCTATATTTGAAAAATATCTATTATTTTATGGCTAAACTAAACATCCATGTAAAAATATGCATATTAAAACTTATTTTGACCTGATTGTTACCGACACGAGCGACTCGATGCGCTGCAACCGGCCTTTACCTGAACTATTTAGAAAATTTATACAGGTGGGTTTACTAATGTAATGATTTAAGGTATATTTTTCAATGTTTTTTACAGTTATTTTATTCTATTTATATAATTTTAACTATTTTTTAAATATATTTTAATCACATATTGCAGTCAAGGTCGAATCATATACAGATACAAATATTTTAATACTTAAAACAATGGGCCTATTCTAAATGTTTGAGTGATAGAACTGTTTAATAATTTGTTTATATGCAATTATGGCCTTGTCATAACCAATCTTAATATTAAATACTGATTAACTAGGTCACTTTATAGAGCTTTGTACATTGCAGAACTCTCTTCCTAGAAAGTTTCAATCATTAGCCATCTCATAGTCTTTCGAACAGGGTGATTATCTTGTACAAGTCAACGATGTAGGACACAACAAATAATTTGATATTCCTTGGGACTACAAACCATTTCACCGATGCAAAACCAATTACCATTAAAGCTGTGTCCCATTTTTTGACTGATATTCTCTAGTTTAAATATTTAACTATCTAAAGGAAAACATTGATTTACTTTAAACACCTCACCTAAGTATTTCCACCGGAACTTTTCCACACATTTTTAGAAAAGCCACAGTTTTTCCATTATATAAGGCAGCAGACATCACCAATAAACCAATTTTAGACCCATTTCTCTCCTTAGCGTTTTATCCAAGGTAATTGAAGAAATTGTAAAAGAACAATTTGTGAATTACTTGGAAACTTATTCAGTTTTATCTAACAGTCAAACGGATTCCGCTCAAACAAAAATATTTCTGACGCCTTGTTCAATATAAATAAAAATATAAATACAGCTATAAATAATAATAAACTATGTCTTTTGACCTTTTTAGACTTAGCAAAAGCTTTCGATTCATTAGATAGAGTTAAATTATTACTCTATCTAAGTAATAAGTTGAAATTGAAATTGATTGGCTGTAGGGATAATTCATTGACTTGGTTCACTAGTTACCTTTCAAATAGGAAACAAATTGTCACAATATGTGGAGTTGAAAGTTGTGAACATTCAATTGATTATGGGGTTGTTCAGGGGAGCACTCTTGGATCTGGTCTATTTTTAATTTATATAAATAACTTATCAAACCTTAACATTGAAGGGAAGTTCTATTTATTTGCGGATGACACTGCAATTTTGTTTGAGGGGTCTAATTGGGAGGAAGTAAAATGTTTGGCATTAAGAAATCTTGCACGAGTAAAAAAATGGTTTGATAAAAATTTACTGACTATCAATAATATATCCAAAACAAAATTTATGCCCATAGCGTTGAAATCCAATTTAAATAACTTTTCAGACTTTAATAGTCTGAAACTTCATTACTGTGGGGATTTTTTGTCTCATACTTGCAACTGTGTTGTCATTAACAAAGTTAAATCTTATAAATATTTAGAGGTTGTATTTAATAGCAGTATGAATTGGAAAGCTCATGTAGATTATTTAAAAAGTAAAGTTATGAAATTTATTTTTGTTTTTAAACAACTTAATGAGATTTTAAACATTAACGAATTAAAACTTTGTTATTTTGCTTATTGTCAATCTTTGTTCAGGAGTGGGATTATTGCTTGGGGCGGAGGGTATCGATCTATATTAGTTAAATTATTACTCTATCCAACATAACGTTCATTTTTGGATAACTTTGCACTAAACGTTATCCAAAAATGAATACTCAAAGCTGCTTTAGGTAAGGGACGTAGATATCCAACAATGAATTTATTTGATGATTTTCACGTCTTAAATGTAAGATATTAAATATTAAATCCTTATTAACTTACATATCTAACCATGTCGATGAAATTTTTCAAACCTTTGACCACAGATATTTTACCCAAAGTTCACAAACCTCAAGGATCAGAGTAAATAGATTGAATATACCTTTTTCAGTCACTAACTCGCACTACATATCTCAAATTCTTTTCAGAAATCTTCCTGCTCCATTTTAAAATTTCAATAGTGTTCAATTAGCAGCCTACAAGAAACATGTGTCAAATTGGTCAAGGGAAATTGGAAGGGAGGCATCTGAGGCGGTCATCACATCCGGGTATAGATAAGACTAGACTTGACCTGGAAAGACTTGACTTATACTAACCTGACAAACGACTAGCAGTTCGTCGCGGTGGTCATTCTCCAAAAATTCCCTAATCGAATTAAATTCATGCTTCGTCTATTTTTTTATTTTTATTTGATTTTTATTTATTTCCGGACGGAAAATCCGTTTTTACAAAGCCAATACATTTGGTAAACATTCCAAAAATAAATTATAATAATAAATATACTAACTAATATCAAGATGCGTGAAATAAAAAGGAAATACCCCCGTTGCAGCAGACCTGCATACTCAGCGAATTTCAAATGCAAAACAAGATATTAATCTAACATAGCGAGATTTGACATGTTTTTGTAAGCTCCATAAGATTAACATGGGGAATGAGTATGCAGGTTTGCTGCTACAGGTATGTTTAAACTTGTTGGTTTTAATTCAATATTTAGTAGATCTGAACTAGAAGAAGCCATTTACCAAGTTTTATCAAGATATGTTAATAAATAAACGAGATATAGCATTTTACTTATTTCCCATAAGGTTAACATTGGGACAACGTACTGTGTTTACCACTTTCAATATCTCGGTAACCAATGGACATAGAGCAGTGATTCAAAGTACTAAATTGTTTGTTTTTTTGAGCTGAATTCAATGGTGCCAACAAAAATTTGATAAATTTTATTTTTGTATGTAAAATTATCAAAAAACCCATTTTTGGGGGGGTTTATCCCCCTTTACCCCCCCTTCCGGTGGTCCGATCGGGCTGATTCACGAACTCGTCCAATCGATTACCACTTTACATGTCTGTACCAAATTTCATCAAGATCGGACCATTTTTACGGCCGCTATCGTGCTAACAGACACATATATATATATATATATATATATATATATATATATATATATATATATATATCTAAAAATTCGAACGAATGGTGTTTTTTGCTTCTGGGGGTTGCAAAACGAAAAGTTATCATGGTCTGGGGCTTAGGTCTTACCATGAGACCTACGGTAATAGCTTCTTCCCTATAGGGGAAATTCGCTAAAAATAGCAAGCACAAACTGCAACACATGCAGCAGACATTACATCACAATATCATGCCTAGAAACCTATTGACTAGCCTATTATTATCCTTTTATTGAAGCCTATTATTTTCCTTGCTCAACATTGTTTATATAAATTTTCTTTTTTTTATTATCTATAACCCTTTAATCATCGATAACTTATTCATTTACTCATATTGTCAAGCCAAATGATATCTGGCCAAGACAAAGTTTTTAGCGGCTCGTGCCTACGCACAGTATTTCACCCGCATTTAGGCACTATATTCCAATGTAATTTTTATTTTTTATTCCTACCATTATTATATGTAAAATCAGAATGTTTTTGGGTCATGTCTATGTAACTTTTTCTTTATTGGAATAAATGAATTTGATTTGATTTCATCTAAACTAATCTCGCATTTACAGAAAATTAATATACTTACTTTAGTCAGAACAAACTGCTAAGCGATTGTTGGTCGCGCCATACTGAGTTAATAAGATTGATCTGTATATTTTTACTTTCTACCAAAATCTACAGAATAGAATATATCCGGTTATAGATAAGTTTTAATAAATAAATATAAAACAAAAAACAATTTAATTTATAGAACGAATATAATAAAATTAAATTACGATGTCTAAAAGCAGACAATAACTATACAAAAATTCTATTTAATGTGCATTCTAACCAGCGTAAAGCAAGTGACGAGACTAACCGCGACTTTGCCACGTGACTTGGCATCGGTCAGTAGATCAAACGAAACAGTTCTTATAATGGCCGCTCGTAGCGCCCCGCAACGTTGTGTCGGTAACCGTCGTGTAAACGTTGTGTCGGTAAGTTGTCCCTGTTACCGATAGAATGAGCCACTGACTATTTATGAATATTGTACAGTATTTAAAATTACTAAGTACACAATAACTTTTTAGATTTTGCGCATATTTTCGTAAAAAAAACATTTTTGTTTGCAATTGCTTCTATATTAAAACCTACTTTTGCCGGACTATTAACGACAAGAGCAACTCAACCGCATTTTAAACTGTCTAAACGCAATAACTACGCATAACTATTCCTGTATCATCAATTTTAAAAGAACTTTAAATTTATAATCCATAAAAATGATAACTGAAGCGAAATTAATAAAGGAAGACACTGTGCTTTCCTACCAATTTTGACCATACATTTTATAGTCGCCGATAGGCCCAATCGGGAAAGATTCAGAGTTAAAAGATGGTTGACTGAGTGATTGGGTCTATGAAATCACGAGTGGCCAATAGTATAAACTTATACATTTAATATACTTTTATTGAAATAACAACCTAATCAGGAAGGTATTTTAAGCCAACTACCTGAGTTACAATGTAAAAGTTGTTCAGATGAGATCTACAGTATCTATACACTACGGACTCTACTATCTCACGGCCATGGTTGAGCGTTGTTTGTTACTCACTTAGTTACAATGATCGGCTCCACAATTTGCATATTGAAATGCCCAGCGAATTGTCTCTGCTGCAAAAAAGTATTTATGGTAAAAACAACTTATAAAGATGCATCTAAATTTATGGCTTTTTCGGATCTATGTTGTCATCTTCAGACCTGCTACGTGACTTATCATCACTCATAATCACAGTCACGTGGGAAGTCTGAAGATGGCAAAGTAGATTGCCGAAATGTATTACCTACTGTACATTTGCGTTACAGTTTGTAAAATAAAGTGTTGTTTGACGTATACATAATAAGAGTTTTATTGTTGATTTGTGCTTAACAACACGTCTCAAAAACGATAATCAAGAAATTAAAAACTTATAAACAAACAAACATACTTTTCATAAATTTAGATGTTTAAAAACAATCTATAATCCAATACGTTCACAACGTATCATTGACAGATTTACTATACTCAATTTCATATTCACCTTAGTGTGGAATTTTCATAAGCCGTATGTTTCAAATGGCAATTTAGGTTGTACTACCCATATGAAATAATAAATAGCTGATTATTTTACCACCACATGATACAGATTTAGAAAACTAATACACTCAGCAACGGTAACAGAAAGCGGACGGAGCGAGTGGAGTGTCAAGTACCGGTTGTCGCCGCCCGGCGCCGGCGGTTAACGTAGATCGTCCCGCACAGTGCTACTATCTGTCACTTGTTTGATCGGCAAAGAAGATTGTGCTCATTGAGTGAAATTCTGACATGTGCAGAATATAATGTAAGTATAAAAGGTTTCCTCACACTCAAAAGGCCCGTAGCGCCAAACTAAAGGCCCTTTCGGATATTAACCCAGCTCTATTAGTGTATTAGGTAAAAATATAGCCTAACTCATGGCCTTGGTTATCAGTAACATAAGCACCCTCTGGTTGGCTAAGACAAATTTCATCGCAGCTAAAGGTTACAGAGCTACATCTTGTCAATCCTTCAAATGCATTATGATATGTTTCGATTTTATAGAGATACTATATACCTATAACCTTGGGTAAATATTAGGTTCAGGATATTTTAAGTGTCAATACACAAATCCTTTTTCCTTTTTTTATTTGTTTTAAATAATTAGGAAATGTTTTTAAGATTGCGTATGTTTTATTATCTGAGTTTGGATATAATAAGAATACCTTATGTATGCATGACCCTGATGATGTACAGTTATTATTTCTGTTCTTTATGAATAATGCGTTTGCGACAGTTAAATACACATCAAGAGTAAACTGCCAATATATGGCTTTATCGTGACTTTGTAGAACTGTGATTTGAGTTTTATTTCATTCTTCTAAGTTAAAAATTACCTGTAATTTCATCATGTTTGTATGGCATGTGTATCACTATCAATTTTAAAATTTCTGATTTTCATGGAGGCAGTTCTTCAAAGAATTCTGATTTTCATGGAGGCAGTTCTTCAAATAGCACTCGGATGCTGGCGGTTCCAGGGTTTTTATACTGATCTATGCATTTATTAACTTATATGATCCCCTTACTTCAAGGGGAGATAATATAAGTTAATAAATGCATAGATTAGTATAAAAACCCAAGAACTGCCAGCATTTCTGCCCAAGTCTCTTTAGGTTACGATCCAACAATACCTTTAATAATTCTTAACTTTTGTTGTTTATTTTAGGTTAAGTAAACCCTTGCTACATCAATAACTACATTAACAAAATGTAGTTAAAGGTAAATTAATCCTGTTATGAAATTAATTTTGTAACATGTAATAATACATGTTAAGAAATGTTTGATTTGGAACCACAAATTTCAATTTTAATGTACCATCTCCTTTTCAGTGATTTTGTCTTGTTTGTAGAAAACAGACGAGAACTACAATTCAACAGTAATTCCCAAACGGACGAGGCTTTAAATTCAGTACATTAAAATGTATAAAATTGTTATGGGTTGCATTTAGTAGAGACGGATACGGTTAAACTTAAGTCGCATCTTAGCTCCTTTCCATTAATGGTTTTGGCTCTCAGAGGTAACAGAAGGGGGGGCCCTTAATTGAGTTAAATCCTACCTATGTGTCGCCAGAGCGATGTTTAATTAATGTTACGTCAACCACCCCTTGGGGACGGAAGCCGTTTTATAATTAGGTCACAGCTCTGTCACAGTCTCGTTCTATCTCTTGGTCTAGTTCCAAACCCCTTAGTATTTGCCAAACATGTTTTACTGTAGTTGACTCTTAAAAGTATTGTTTTAAGCTTAAGCTTGAAAGAATAGCAGTGACAATGTCACTCACTAGCTTATCTGTGTTTTCTGTGAATTTTTGTGGTTGAGGTATAAAATTGAATAGTTTTTTTTTTCTGGAGGCAAGTGACAAATGAAAAATCTTAATTTTACAAATTACAACCCCTTAGTATACACTGACAGATACGTTGTTAGGGAAATTAAATGAAAATAATAAAAGCTGCTCAGGCCTGGTACCATGAGACACAAAAAATTACTCAAGAATGTAATAAGCTTGTTTCTTTCGATTAATTTTAATATTATAAGAAAAATTTTACTGTTTTCTCTTCTTCAATAGTATTCAGAATCTTATAAAAAACGTTTGATCTTTTTAAAGTGGACTTGTATCATACTTGTTTTATTTTGAGCAGGATACTGAAACATTTCTTGTTTTTTGGTGTTATACGAGTTATTTAATAAGTACATTTTAAACATATCAGAACAATTTACTTTTGATTTAGGATATGGATATTCAAATTACAGATAATATTTAAAAGTTTTGAAACAATTGTATTCATGGTGTTTTTTGGGACAGTTTGCAAGAGTTTTGATTATTAATTTTTGTTTTTTTAAGCTGATTTTACTTCCTTAGCTAACCCCCATAGTGTAATACAGTATAACCTAAAAATGAATGTACTTGAGCATAATAGATATTTTTATATACATGCCAGGAGGAAACCATATTTACACATTTAAAGTGTATTTAGTTTAACAAAGTTTTTTTTTATTTGAAAAGAGCGTATCTTTCCTCATAAGCATATTTGATTTCTTTTCATTTAGTGGAAATGTTCCTCTTTTTAAGGAAGGTTTTTTGATGGGGTTAACCAAGACTTAAGTGTAATTTAGACTCACCATTGATCAATGAGGCTAAAATAAAATAAAAACTATTTCAAGTGACTAAATACGTGGTTTGATAACATTTGCGACAAATACGTCAAAAATAGAATTAAAATCTATAAAAAAAATATCTCCTACAGTTTGTAAAATTATCGACCGCTGTGTAATTCATTATTTATGGTTTCATGGATCGAAAGAATATATTGTTTGCCTCACTGATATAGTCGATTATGTTGGGAATGTGCAAACTATGTTGTCATTAAGTAAAACAAACAATGTTTATTTTACACTGGAGACGTAAAATGAGAACAAATAAAGCAAAAGAGCAATTAAACTATACAAATAATGCAAAGAGAGACAACTGGGCCAGAGTAATGAGTTGTTTTCTCAAATAGCAAAGCTTCTCGGGTGGTGTTAATCATATGTTTACACAGGTTTTGTCTCCCAAGTCCCGCGAGAGTTTTGTTATATCAGCTAGACAAATTAACAAATTAGCAGTTAAAATAACTGCTGTACCTCTACACATTGAGATTAGTATGTTATCAAGTAATAAATAAAACTTTATATTATAAACACGATGGGCATCAAGATACAGCTGAAAATGTTCCTCCGAGCTATTTACAATGGACATAATGAACGCAATGTAATACGTAGTAAGCTATGAAAGCTATATAAGCAATGTACTTAATGTAATACGCAACTAATATTATACATTTACATTAAAGTTGTTATGCAAAATAAAACCTCAAAAGATTCAACTTCTCACTGTCAATTCTCTGAGTTTTTTTCATCAGATCGACATATGACAATTGCTTTTTAGTGGCAAAAGGTTCTAGTCATTTGTCAAAGTCAATAAACTTTATATGCAAGAATTATTCATAATTTTGCTGAAATATATTAATAATTACAGAATAATATGATGTCTCCAAACAATAAAATCAAGTGAACGTAGGCCATGTCGTACTATCCTGGAAAACTAGTCTAAAAGTCTTCTTAGTTGTGTAATATGTTGTAATTTGGAAATTCTAACATAAATATCAAATTGTAATAAATCAGAAACAGAATAACAGTATTAATTTTAAATGAAGATATATATTGATGCAGAAGTACTTGAGGTAATATTTACTCTTTATGTGAATTGAAATAGAAGCTTGCTCATCACCGGAATCACCTTCACTATATGGAGATCAAATGTATTGTTTAGGCTCTTTTACTAAAGTATTATTGAACAACTGCCTGCCTTCAAGTATGAGCCTTCTATAAGCTTTTTGCGAGCATGTAGAGTGCGATTCCTCAAGTAAAAATTGAACACTCAAAAACACAAACATACACACGATAGACATTTTCGCTACAATATCTACACTCTTTAGAGATAAAGAATTACACTACAAAATCCACACCCAAGCTATAGTTTGGATATTGGGATACAAATGCTTATTGTGTTTATGTCCTTGTTTTTGTGTGAATGATTCTACGAGATAATTCGTTCCCAAACTCTTACGATAACTTGGAGAAACAACATAGTGGTAGTGGAATAATACTTGAATAATTCACAAACCCTCCCTAAAATAGGTTCCTTTTGAGGATCCTTTTGAGGAAAGGATATACAGTAATAGGTTTCAGAGTTAGGCAATTTTACTCTCATTCATAGCTTTTAAACTGAAACAGCTTGAAACATCTTTTTTTCGGTTATTCATGTTGCAGTTTTCACCCTTAACACTTCCCGCTTGCAATTTTAGCTTAATCGGTTTTTTTGTTTTTACATTCAACTTTTAGCGTGAACCCATGTTTGGCAGATACAGACTTCTTTTTGTATGGCACTTTGACTATGAATAATTAGCATTACATATACAAATACTCTTTTATTCGCGAGCTTAGCTCCAAGTGAAGCGATGGGTCATGTCAAGGGTGGCTGGTGCGATCGCAACTCCTGTTCCATCACTCGGTCACCTCTGACTAGCCTAGGCGAATCCTGAAAATTCCAAAATGTTTGCACTGATATAATGTAGGCCTACAATTTCTCCAGTTCAATTTGCTAGTGGCAAGATAAAGGAAAACAATCACTTGAAAAGTCATTTATATGATATTAAATGGCAATATTTGCATATTTACCACGGAATTTCAACTAAAAATACAATAAGATAATTAAAATATGAGAGGAAACATAGTAATAATCCTCTTTAATGGCGGTAAATGTAAGAGATTTGTTTTATAGCAAGTTAAATGTTGCCTTTCATGACCGTATTACGTATGGACGCCATGTGACTCACTAAACTTGCAATTGACAGCACGTGCTTCTCCTTCAAACCCATATGAACACCTGAATCTCAAGTTCCGTGTTATTTTTTGGAGTATTTTAATGTAATCTTGGAAAAATAATTTCCTGATCTATTGCTATTAAATTGTAAAACTTTGCTATGATATGATCCATAAACTTTATTGATAATCTTAAAAATATACTGGCAACCGAATATTTTTTACCTTCAAAACACACCTTGACCATAACATCTCAATAAGATCGGGCTGTATTATAAAACCGAAAACCTGACATCTTTGGCTTGATTTACAAAGTATGTTTTTGGTTGGCTGGAAATGTAATGAAATAGTATACAAATCTGGCCTCTTAAAAAATAATTACTTAACTCTGAGGTAATATTGTATGATTGAGGTGTCAGATTACTGGAAATTTTGTCAATATTTCATGAATGATGTTCTATTTCCTTGAGGTAAAAAAGCGTTCCTCCATTGGGCATGTATACTAAGTTACACACAAATTCACAGGTAGTTCTTATGGAAGGGATATTTGTTTGCATATAAATGAAATTAGTTCTCAGCGTGTAAATGGCTGTACCAAAAAATACTTATTATATACTTATCTCACAGGAAATTTAATTTTATTCAATGTTCCATTTTAATAGGAAATTCTAAAAATTGATAGTTTTCAAGATATTTAGGAAAACTCTAAAAATGGTACATTCATACCCCCCTCCCTCCCCCCGCTCAAGGGCTACGGAGGGGGAATTTTGATATGTTCACCTTTTAACTAGTCGAAACAAACCTACTAAGTCGAAAAATGTGTTCCAAAAATATCCCTCTATACCTTTTCGTTTCCTAGACTATTCCTGCTGTCAAAGGTTTGTTATCCAAATTAACATCCTGTGAAAAAAGTTACATTCTGCAAAAATGTATCTTTAACAAAAATTGAATTGCTGAAACGCAAAAGTGCAGGTGCAGGCGAAGATTAGAGTGACATGCATGTGCTTGCAACTCGACAAGAATCGTCATGTGGGGTCCATTTATGTGACGACCGGCTGAGAGTAAATTATTAACTATTTAGCATTATTAATATCAAATAGTCAAGTGTCTCTATGATTCCATACTCTTTCAAAAAGTAATAAAAAATAATAGATAATATTTCATCCAAATAATTATATTTGTTAAAATGGCTAGTTCAGTGCATTATTAGGGTGGGCCGAAAAATGTAAATTTTATCCAATCAAAAGCATGTATGTCTTAAAAGTTGTGTAGTAGGCCTAGTATGAACAGCATAAAATATTAAGCCTGAGAGATTAAATCTTTAGACTGCGCAAACCGAGTAAAGTTTTAATGTTTTGAATGTCTTAAAGTTACAGAAAATTCAATTCCAGCAGTATTCCATGTCATGTATGTTGGCAACAAATAAAATGAATAATCAATTAAATTTTCTGATCAATTATCGAGCTGAAAACCATTCTTGTTATTTTATTTCATAAATAGGCCAACTTTTTCAGATAAACAGTAAATTTATTGAATACACATTAAAAAAAATTACTTACCGTAAACTACTCTAGCAGCTTTTGTTAACGTTTTTACAAGAGCGAATTAGTCAGAGATGAGAACATCAAGTTTTCAACAATACATTGCTATAAAATAGTTTATCAAAGATTTGAAACACAGTAGAATATGCCTCTAAATATTCAACAAGACTACCTATTTTCAGGGTCATAAAGGACAAAATCATGTTTCTTGAATGGTTTATTGACAGTAACAAGTATAATCGACTGTGACAGCTAGGTCTAAAGCTTACGTCTAATCGGTTGGATTCGAGCATCAGCTATAAGGCGCACCTGGAAGCTTTACCATGCACAGCTATCAGAATGAAGCTGAAAACACTTGATTTGTACATTGATATTTGAAATACTAAAAATATCTAACACTACTGAGCAATTTTTAATAGTATACAAACGCCACATTGAAAATATACTAAACAAAATATCCTGGGGAAAGCTATGTTTGACAGATAAAGTTTTACAATTATTTTGTACCGGTAAGTTTTTTCATTAGCTATTGTATTTCAGTTATTATCTTGAAATATTATTATCATCATGCTGTTATTAATTTGTTATAAATATCTAATAAAATCCTCCGAATGTTTGCAAATATACAGGTGATACGTTCTATTGTACTTTAATCAACATGTCTTGAACCTTGTATGCCAAGTGTAAGTATAATCATATCATCAAATTATTCTTTAATGCACTGCCTAATAGTCACCAAATATTTAGAAAAAATACTTTAATTCAAGAATAATTCTATTTCGTATAGACATAAATTATTGTTTAATTTTAAAAATGAACTAAGAACAATATTTGCTTATGATATTAAAAAGAAAAATTTTAAATCTGATTTTTCGAAACTGTTTGAAACTTGCAAATTGTAGTTCTGACCTCAAAGAGTGAAAATGGTACTTTATGGTACACAATCGTGTTTGACAAGCGAGACGGGGCAGATATACGAATGTATTTCCATCACCATCATTTGGTGGTGGAAACCCGACTTATCATAAACACACTTTTGCTTCATGTGGCAAACAACGGGTTTTATCACGCTACGGATATAACCTCTAAATTCTTTAACATATTCCAATAAGTTGGTTATTTCAGGTAAGTTACCAAAACGTTATTAACAATGTTTATATTTCTGGTTTTGCAAAAAAAATTAAATATACCAAAACATGCTTTTAGCATCGAGAATTAATGGTACGATAATAATGTATATCCGTTAGCTAAGGAATATTCACAAATGTTTATAGTCCTTGGACAGAGAAATGTATTTTTACAAACGTTTTAGAGAGCGGAAATAGGCAGATTTTTTTGGGCAGCATGATGAAATAACGATTTGTTCTATCATTTGATTAACTATAATAATAAATTAAATCATAAGCTTTCATGAGTTCAAACAACTTTTGTTTTTATGAAAAGCACACGTAGATGTGATAAGCAACATTAAAAATGGCTAAATACGATACTATTGTTAATAATTCACATTTAAAAGCACTTGTTTCTATGAAAATAGAAAAGTGAAAACTATGAAGATACATTCTCATTTAAATGCATAGATTGTATTGTAATATTGAAAAATATTCCCACTTCAAGTAATCAAGCTGATACGTACAACACGATCGAATTTAATTTAATAGCCTGATAAAAATGTATTCTTGAAAGATTCTATTTTAATTATTAATACTGTACATGTGTAATCGATGAAATGCAAATCTTTATTATAACAATGACTGATATTGTTTCTAAAAATATAATTTACACAATGTTCATTTAAAATATATAATGTGACAGTTTTAAATATGTTTATCATCCTTCAGTTATTGTGGTTGGTATTATAAGAAAACAACTAATAAGCTTACATTTTTTATACAATACGATTCATATAATAAATGCTATTTTAGTTGCAAGTTTATTAATTTATATTTACAAAGTGATAAAAAAGAGTTCATCAACTAATCTAGAGTAAAATATACAATGATAAGCTTTCTAAGCTACTTTCTTTGGTCTGTTATAATATTGACATTTAACAATATCTAAACCTGATATTGTTTACAGGCAGTTTTGTTGTTATTAAAAATGTAAATATAACAATAAATATTTTTCTGTAATATGTACTCTGTACCAGTGTCATAAAATAATTCAGTTTTAACCTAATGAAATACCATATAATGAATACCTTGGGATTCTAAATTTCTGATAAATGATTTTGATTCAAGTTGAATAAATAATAATTATATAACTTTAAAAACATCATAATTTAATAAATTGTTAGTTTTGTTGGTTAAAATATAGGTGTTTAAGGCATTGTTTTATATAGAGTTTTAATACCAATTAAAGTTTTTTCTTTACCTTGAGATTTTATGACAACAAAATCTTTTTTTACATCTGTCTAGTGACACATTAAGGCTATAATTTTAAAGCTAATCGTATTATATAAAGGTATTATAAATATTCAATGTCTCTCTAGATATGTCACAAACGGTTACAATTTTTGTAACTAGCAAAATACCGTTTTTGCAAATGCAATTATAAATCTAGTTACAGTCTTAAAAATTAAAATTTATCTAGAACAGACAACTACGTTTTACGATCTACTTTATCTAAACGTTTGGTCTTGGATTTCTATATGAATATATTCTACTTTAGCAACTAATATAAGTCAGTGCAATGTCAAGAGGTTCAATTAATTTGGAAGACATTTACCAACCTTTTAGCGTTTTAAAATGTTATCACTGAATATATTTTTAGAAGAATTTTGCCTTTTGCAATGCTTTTGAATATATACAAATCTAAAATATTTATGAAGCAAATGAAACTTATTTAGTCTTACAATTTCTCATACAAAATTATTATACTGCTAGATGATTACGTACATCGGTTCTTATTCTACCTACATTCAAAAAATAAATTATCAGAAATGAATAGCTTAGAAAAAATATTAATATATACGACAAATGTACTAATTTGTTAACCGAGTCCTCTCTCTTGGTTAAAATTTTAAGATACAGTGATATACTCGGACAGTTGAACTTTACAACTGTGCCGCATCTTCAAACTTTAACACACTTGGTGTTAGAGGAAGACTTCTAAAATACATATTTTCATTTTCTTACAAAATAGTATCGATAAATAGAGAAAACTCTGATGTTATAATGATAAATGCGTCAGTGGTCTGTACGTTGAGAGGTTACATAGACTGATTGAGACAGATATGCGAGAAGGGGATTGTCTAGCGAGGTTCTGCAGAGGACGGTACTGTGCCGGGGCCACAAAAATTAGAACATGGAACATCTTCTACAACAATTGGGCTCGTCTTTCTGAGGCAAGTCTATATCTTCATCCAATTTTTTTCTAATTGACTCTGAAAAAGGTAGAAAAAACTTTAGAAATTAAAATATAGTTGTTTTGCATAAATTTAAAAGAGTCAACCACTTATATTAATTTATATGGTAAAATGTTTGTGTGCACCAAAATTAATTGTATTCACCAAAATATTATTTACTCAAATAATACAAATATTTAGTTTATACAAATCATGTAGTTAAAAATGTAAGATTTTCTACTTAATCCTAATACAAAAAAACACAATTTTATATTATAATAATAATGAATTCTCTAATTTTTCATACACTATGAATAAATTCTTTATAACAAATATAGAAAATTGAAAAACTAAAGTAGTAAAATTTCGTTTTGATATATTGCATTTTGCATGCCTTTATAATAAGAAATTAATTTTAATATCACCATTCTTGTACCATTAAAGTAAAAACATTTTAGATATATCTATGTACATTCATTACTGTATATTTCCAACAAAGATATACTTATTGTATACTTATGACTTTAATGTCCTCACTAATTGCATCCCCCCAACTATTTCTAATGTGTTAGATTTTTTCTCAGAAAACACACACACACACACACACACACACACACACACACACACACACACACACACACACACTGAAGTATATAGAAAACTGGGTAATTTTATAATATACCTGCTAAACTCTTTTTGTTGATTGCACAGAGGCCCTCACACAGGCTTTTGACCGGGTTGACCTCTTGGTTTAGCCCCTCGCTCCAAATCACCAGCATCCTGTACGCGTGGTCCTTGTAGCTGTTCGGACCTGCAAACAAGTTAAGTTAAATATTAGTTTTCGTAAATTGTGTTTTCAACTGACATTGGGTCTCTTGGACAATTGTACAGAAAGTTATTAAAATAAAATAGAGAACGCAGTAAGGCACTCATGTGGGAATGCTGATGCTGATTGTCAGCATGGTTCGTGGGTCAAGCTGCGTCAGCGGGTCGTTGCCGCTAAGCCTAGAAAAAGACAGTCGGAGAGTTGACTCGGGAGTGCGTGTGCGCTGTCCGCGCCGCGTCGCGCTGCGCCGCCGCCGCGCCGCTTCGGTCGGCCTATGCCGCGATTCGCGCGTTCTCTGTCCCCCAAAATTAATTAGGCCTCTAATTAGTATAATCTGAAGTTTTTTTTTATTCATATTGATATGCCTCCAAAACTGTTGTAAGAATTAAAAACCAGGTTACATACCTTATCCGTCAAACAGTTTTTGTTTTTTCAAATTGACTACTTAAATTTCGGAATTAACATTCCATCATCGGGTCAGGTACTTGCTGTCTTCTTAAATTAATCTTCAAATTAATTTCGTCAAAATATTAAAATTCAACAAGTTAAACATACATTTACACACTTTGCACATAACGATAATAAATAGGTTAAACTGTCTCAGTCGGAGTCTAATCGCCGGCCGGCATTGTTCATGTTAATTGTAGTTTTTATTATCGTTATGTGCAAAGTGTGTAAATGTATGTGTAACTTGTTGAATTTTAATATTTTGACGAAATTAATTTGAAGATTAATTTAAGAAGACAGCAAGTACCTGACCCGATGATGGAATGAAAATTCCGACACTTAAATAGTCAATTTGAAAAAAACAAAAACTGTTTGACGGATAAGGTATGTAACCTGGTTTTTAATTCTGAAGTTTTGTATAAATTTTCATAAATGATAACTGCTCACATGTTAATTTGAAATTAAACAGGTAAATTGTTTTAATAAAGTTAGATTTGCTTGAAGCCACGTGCGTCATTATTTGAGCTCCCAACCGGCAAATAATGCGTATAAATCTCGGCTACTGGCACAATAGAAACTCACCTAATTTCTATGAAATTTCACCTACTTTTTATGAAGAAATTAATTGTGCCTTTGGTACACATAAATATAAGACCTTTGGCCCAGTAGTATTTCTCCTTCGCTAACAGTTATACCTAATGACCAATTTTACGTTTAAATTTATAGTATTTACTCTCCAAAACAAACTAAGCATACGTGATTCACTTTCCGTAAAAAGTCGTTGGTTTAATGTTAACACTAATTTGAGTTGATTGCTAGGTGCTAAATACACTAGGTGATATCCTTACGTTTTTTCGTGTTTTCAATGATCAATGAAATCATTACAGATGAAATAATATTTTTGGGTAAGCCGGAAATCGAACCCACGACCTCTTGAACTGAAGCCCGAGACGTTAACCGTTAGCATATTCTAGGAGGATGTATGAAGCCTCAACCATCATCAGTATGATCCCATGCTGACGTTGCCTCCTACCGCACTCACCTGTGTACTGGTGTGAGGTTGCTTCCTACCGCACTCACCCGTGCACTGGTGTGACGTTGCCTCCTACCGCACTCACCCGTGTACTGGTGTGACGTTGCTTTCTACCGCACTCACCCGTGTACTGGTGTGACGTTGCCTCCTACCGCACTCACCCGTGTACTGGTGTGACGTTGCCTCCTACCGCACTCACCCGTGTACTGGTGTGACGTTGCCTCCTACCGCACTCACCCGTGTACTGGTGTGAAGTTGCTTCCTACCGCACTCACCCGTGTACTGGTGTGACGTTGCCTCCTACCGCACTCACCCGTGTACTGGTGTGACGTTCCCTCCTACCGCACTCACCCGTGTACTGGTGTGACGTTGCCTCCTACCGCACTCACCCGTGTACTGGTGTGACGTTGCCTCCTACCGCACTCAACCGTGTACTGGTGTGACGTTGCCTCCTACCGCACTCACCCGTGTACTGGTGTGACGTTCCCTCCTACCGCACTCACCCGTGCACTGGTGTGACGTTGCCTCCTACCGCACTCACCGTGTAATGGTGTGACGTTGCCTCCTACCACACTCACCCGTGTACTGGTGTGACGTTGCCTCCTACCGCACTCACCCGTGTACTGGTGTGACGTTGCTTTCTACCGCACTCACCCGTGTACTGGTGTGACGTTGCCTCCTACCGCACTCACCCGTGTACTGGTGTGACGTTGCTTCCTACCGCACTCACCCGTGTACTGGTGTGACGTTGCTTCCTACCGCACTCACCCGTGTACTGGTGCTCTATCGCCTTGATCTGCTCCTCCGTGAAGGCCCAGTGATGCGCAAGCCGCTTCCAGTCCGCAGGGTCCAGCTGCTTGTGCGCCAGCTTGTGCAGGACCTGTCTGAACCTGTCGCCGGTCTCCACGCTGACGCTTCCCTCCTTCTGCAGGCGCCACTTCCTCCGCGCCGCGCTCTGGTGGTTGCCCTCCGGACTCTCCTCCTGCAACCGCGGACTGCTTCAGAGTCACACTCTGCCCTGCCCGAGGCCGGAACCCGACAGATATCTTTGTACTGTGTGTTCAGGTGAGTTTGCAAGACGGTGGTGTTGTCTCTATTATTTGTTTGATTATTGATAGTTTTAATATTTTAATCATTGACTAAGACTAAAATTATAATTGAAAAGTGTTCGAGACTTTTAAGGATTACATTTAGCCTTGAACACTAACGGAATATGTTTCCATCACCTTAAACATAAAATATACAAAAAAGTAAAATGAAAATAATCTATGGCCATTCGCCTTCTAGAGATAATCCTAAAAATAGTTATCAAAACCCTCTAAAAAATATAACTTGTCATTTTAAAAGCGAAGTTTACTTCCCTAGATGATTATTTAATTTAAAAGTCGATATAGTTGTTACCTACCTCGAACACCATTTCATTATGTTTAGGCTAGGTAACATCAAAGAAATAATGGGAGAAAAATAACTGGAGTACTAAAATTAAAGATATGTCCTGCACGATATTTTATGGACATAAACGTCCCAACTTTTACATCTGGTAAACCTTGGATTCCAACCAAAATTGGGTCTTTTATGAAATAATTATATTCTACCGGAAGGAAATGTGTTCCCAATTTTACAAAAGGAGTCTTAATTGTATTAAAAATTCTTAGTTATTAAAAAGTTAATTAGAATACATATTAATAAATACTTAAGGGTTCCTAGAAAAGATTCTTCGTTTTTATTTAAGTAGTAGAATTATGTTTAAAAATTATATTATTATTATTTTAATGATAAGTTATTTTTAATTAACGAAAAACTTAATAAATATTAAAAAGTTAATTAATCTAACTTTACTGGAAGATTCTTTACATTCTGTAATATGCTTAACTTTGCTGCTTTGCAGAAACATGTTAAACATCTAAGAATTGGTCAAGGTGGGGCATATTTGGAAAGTGGCTAACATTAACTTTCTGAATTATATGAGCCGTTAAGTAGAGAATGAGGTGAAATGGTTTTCTATTTTTAAACTTACATTAGAGGGATTCCAAAACAACTACGATTTACTCAGTGAAACAGTGGTTATACTAATGACATACTTGTTATCAATAAAATTAAAACCAAACCAACCATGCACATTAGGTATCGAACATTCATTTAGGCGAAGTGTGTCCAAGAGTCGGTAGTTTTAGGAAAAAAGATATATTAGTAAAAGTAACAATTAGAATCTAATTGCAGTGAAAGTGACAAATCCAAATCCACATTGAATAGAAAGGATCAGTGGTGTTCTGTGGTGTAGTGTGCAAGGCTGTTGTCATTATTATTATTTAGTTACTTACAGGCTCGGGGTAGTCAAGACGGGCAGTTTTGATTATCATGTCTACGATGGCGGTGAAACTTCCCCTGGCTGCGATGTAGAGAGGGGTGCGGCCTCCCTGAATAAAACAAGCTATTGGTTTTTTTTAGAATACAATAAGGTTCAGAAAACTCCATCAATGAATCAATACTAATAGGCCTTCAGATTCTACTTTGCGTTTCTATACTTTATAAATTTCTTGGAGAATGAATCAATACGACCAACATCCATCTCAACAGTGTTTTACTTTTTATTTTTCTCCTTTTTGTTTCTTTCACTTTTATGAGGGCACTAGATGGTTCTCGTGCTTGTACCACAAAAGGTAGCTTCATTACCTGCTCTCGCTGCTCGATGTTGGCCCCTGCAGCAAGAAGCACTTTGCAGATGTCAGTGTATCCGTGCTCAGCCGCTATGTGGATCGGTGATTGGAGTCTCTGAAACATTAGAGAAATCAGCACACAAACACTTGCAAAGACTATAAAAAAATTCATATAAAGTTAACTACATTACGTAATTAATTGAGTTACAGTACATTACATATCATTTTAAAGGTTTATTTTGAAAGGTGTTCTTCGTTCTTGTGTTAAGGGAAACGTGCTTGTACCTTATGAATAAACAAAATAGTACACCAGGTTTTTTTAATTATTTCAGTACTAAACTAATTATTGGTTAAGTCACTGTTGGTAAAAACAAGGCATTTATTCATAAAACTTTAAGTAAATTATGATGTTTAGGTCATAAATCGTTAACGATCATAAAATAAACAAAGTTATTTAATAATTACGTGTCTCTCTAAGGGAAAACAGATTATCAATAGTTTTACTCATTAAGTGATTTTTAAACTCATTCTATGACGTAGGCACTCAGGTGCACTGTTTGTTTCCTTTGAGGCTTTGGAATTATACGAAAAATTTAATCTCGTTTAGTAGGAATTTATTAAGGCAACCCAAGGCCGAAAGACGGGACTAATTGAGCTCATATCTCATGGCAGGGGTAAATATTGCTGGGGATACGAGTAACAATGAAACACGCCTGTAAAGTTTGCGGTTGTTTATCGTTGGCTTTCATTATTTAAGACACCGATACAAATGTTATTTACAATTTCAAAGCAAATCTAAGTGAATTGTGGCTTTTTAACTAGCGGATTTGTGTACCTTCGCTACAAACAAAGACCGACCGTTAATTTATCTGAAGTATTGACAAATAACCAATGGCAGCTGGATCAAATTACAAAACGTCAGTTATTTTACAGTCACGGAAAAATACGGTGTGCTCCGTATTTTTATCTCCATAACGATTATGAAAATGTATTACTATATTTAATGATATTATATAACATATTTTTAGCGAATTTCCCCTATAGGGAAGAAGCTATTACCGTAGGTCTCATGGTAAGACTTAAGCTCGGGACCACTATAACTTTTCGTTTCGGGGCCCCCAGAAGCAAAAAACACTATTCGTTTGAATTTTTATATATATATATATATATATGTGTGTGTGTGTGTGTGTGTGTGTGTCTGTTAGCACGATAGCGGCTGCAAAAATGGTCCGATCTTTATGAAATTTGGTACGGACGTGTAAAGTGGTAATCAATTGGACGAGTTCGTGAACCAGCCCGATCGGACCACCGGAAGGGGGGGTAAAGGGGGATAAACCCCCCCAAAAATGGGTTTTTTGAATTTTTTACATAGAAAAATAAAATTTATCGAATTTTTGTGGGCACCGTTGAATTCAGCTCAAAAAAACAAACAATTTAGTATTTTGAAACACTGCTCTATGTCCATTGGTTACCGAGATATTGAAAGTGGTAAACACAGTACGTTGTCCCAATGTTAACCTTATGGGAAATAAGTAAAATTCTATATCTCGCTTATTTCTCAACATATCTCAATAAAACTTGGTAAATAGCTTCTTCTAGTTCAGATCTACTAAATATTGAATTAAAACCACCCAGTTTTAATATACCTGTAGCAGCACACCTGCATACTCATTCCCCATGTTATTCTTATGGAGCTTACAAAAACATGTCAAATCTCGCTATGTTGGATTGAAATATGTTGTTTTGCATTTGAAATTCGCTGAGTATGCAGGTCTGCTGCAACGGGGCTATTTTCTTATATTACTTACTGTATAAGTAAATAATGGATTGAATGAAGTTGACGGATTAATGATAAAAATAAAATCCGAGTTCTTGCATGACGATCTACTGCAGTATTTAACTTTTATTTAAACAAGACAAACGACATTTCAAACGATACAAACGATTACAAACGACATTAAACGATTACAAACGTTACATTACAACGTTAACATTACAAACGATATTTCATTCATTAAGTTAACGATATTTATTATCTAGACGATGGTAACAAATGCATGATGTCAAAGATATCAGCTAAATGTATAAGAATATGGTTTATGATTATACTATTATTTTGATGTTTTTAATTAAAAATTTAATTACTCTAAATCGGTAGGTCTTTACACAAAAATAAGCCTAGTAATTTTGTTTTATTGTCCTTTCTATCAGCTTCTTCTCCTCATCAATGGTAGCTGCATTAAACCACATAATCTCGGAATAATAGGGGAATATATCACTCTCTAAAACACACAATTTAATTTGAGTCAGTTTGTAAAATTTGCACCGAACTTAACCAAGCAGAGTTTAATTCCACTAAAACTTTGATATTCGCAAGGAAGAATTTATGGTTGCAATCTTAGCCGCGAGGCGGGAGGTAAAATAAGAACACAACTCTTTGGTGTAAATGTTTCAGCTTGGCAGGGAAATTGGTGAATTTTGCATCCCTTACTTTTAATCGGTTTTGAACCGCCAATTTATGTTATTGTAATAATAGCTTGCAACAGTCAATATAAACGCTACTACGATGTGGCTTTTTCTGAGAACCCTTTAGAAAAAAGCTTTTTGATATGGAATTGATTCTATAACTTTTTATAGCCCAACTTTAAGCTATATAGCGTAACAGATTGCAAGTAAGTGTTAGTGTAAGTATGATATTGCTACCTATGAAAACCTAATGCGTATAACTCATACAAAATGCTTTCTTGGACGAATAATGCTTTTACTTAATCTACAAAGCCTATATTATAAAATTTAATATTTTAATTCATACAAAGTAAATTTGATTTAGAATCGTGCGGCTTAGATGACTGAATCTATTTGGGTGATTTTATCTGGTTAAAATATGATAATCATTTCAAATTACTATTTTTCAAATTGTTTATTTATATTACCTATAACAATTAGATATTATAAGAACTTATCAATTATTTTCTATGGTAAATTTTGATTATTTTTGGTAAACTATCAAAGTAATTTAAACTGCAAACTAATTGTAAATCATCACTGACAATGACTGACACGCCGCGAAAATGCTGAATTAAAATATGAATTATGAAGAGAAAGTTCAAGGAAAACCCCATTTATTGATAAAGATGAAATCAATGTGCGTTATCAATTGATAGGATCAGAGGGTTTTTTTGTTGTGACGTTGTGACACGTTGACAGACGGACGCGGCGATACAGCTAATCCTTCCTGACTGAACTTACTTTCGTTGAGAAGTTAACTATGAAGAAGATATTAGTTGATGTTTTTTTCTCTTTAATACCAATAATTCTGATATCACTTGAAAAACGTGTCTATCTTTTATCATTGAAATTATGAGGGATAGGGTTTTGAAAGCACATTTGTAAATAGTTATGGATTTCAAAGTAATCTGGTAAACAAATTTATTTGGCGGATATAATTTTTTCATTAGCTGTATTTTTTAAAGAAACTTTGCTTACAGTATTGAATAAAAGGAAAACTGAACACTCATTACAACTTTATAATTACATAATTTGTCCAGAATTGGTCAGTAAAACTATATATGTTTATTCAATATGCGTTTTTTTTTGTCAGTTTAAGGAGTCGCCAAACTGCATAGCCCATAACATAAAACTAAACTGCAGAGCTATGTCACAGTACTATAAATACAAATAACACAAAAAATATGAAGAAATTCCCAAACAAATTGAGAAAATAACAGTTGTTTTCTTTTATGGAATCGTGCTATCATATTACAGCTTTAATTGTGTATCGATTATATAATTATCGCATATGTAACCTACGACACATTTTCCAAAACACAGTAGCTATTAAATTCTTCTTTAAAATTTTGTAGGATAGTATTATAACTTGAACTTGTAACTTTATTCAATAATATCAAGTTTTTACAACATAAATATAATTATTTATTATTAGTTTTTTTATTTAACAGTTACATAAAATCCCATAGAACTAACCATTCTTAGAAAATAAACTCATTTACCCCAATATAAATTTCATTTGTAAATAGATTTGTAATAGATCTTACTTGGTTAGCTGGTTATCATGAACGATTACCAGCTAACAGAGTATGAGCGATTGCTACAAGCAAAGCTTCTTTAGTCTTGTAACTATATTACTTCATGATTTAAAACTAATTCACACCCTATTTCTTAACAGTTAGCTTATAAAACCGAGCTCTAATCTTTAATCACTTTATGGAATTAAGGCATAAAATTTCCAGGATGGGTTCTTTACGGTTGCAGCTGTTGCACCTGACTCTAATTAAAATCCTATTGGGCTCCTCCCAATGTAGACCAGGAAAGTAATACATTGTGGTGTAAAAAAGGACGGGTGGTTGTGATTTTAGCGAATTTCCCCTATTGGGAAGAAGCTATTACCGTAGGTCTCATGGTAAGACCTAAGCTCGGGACCACTATAACTTTTCGTTTTGGGGCCCCCAGAAGCAAAAAACACTATTCGTTCGAATTTATATATATATATATCTATATATATATGTGTGTGTGTGTGTCTGTTAGCACGATAGCGGCCGCAAAAATGGACCGATCTTTATGAAATTTGGTACAAACATGTAAAGTGGTAATCAATTGGACGAGTTCGTGAACCAGCCCGATCGGACCACCGGAAGGGGGGGTAAAGGGGGATAAACCCCCCCAAAAATGGGTTTTTTGAGTTTTTCACATAGAAAAATAAAATTTATCGAATTTTTGTGGGCACCATTGAATTCAGCTCAAAAAAACAAACAATTTAGTATTTTGAATCATTGCTCTATGTCCATTGGTTACCAAGATATTGAAAGTGGTAAACACAGTACGTTGTCCCAATGTTAACCTTATGGGAAATAAGAAAAATTCTATATCTCGGTTATTTCTCAACGTATCTTGTTAAAACTTGGTAAATAGCTTTTTCTAGTTCAGATCTACTAAATATTGAATTAAAACCACCCAGTTTTAATATTCCTGTAGCAGCAAAGCTGCATACTCATTCTCCATGTTATTCTTATGGAGCTTACCAAAACAATGTCAAATCTTGCTACGTTGGATTGAAATATGTTGTTTTGCATTGGAAATTCGCTGAGTATGCAGGTCTGCTGCAACGGGGGGTATTTGGATATGATGTTATTAGTGTTGAGCTGATAAACGTAAAACTCAAGTTTCTGACCTGAGCTTCCCGAATTGCCGTAGGGCGCGTCACTTTCTGGTACTTATTCTCAAATTTCAATGTGTATAAAACAAAATGTTTACTTTTATAACATCCCTCCGTTTGATTAACATGGGCAATCTAACAACATATCCAAAATCACAACTCCCGACCTTTTTCACATCAGCCCAATATTTTATGTAGGTATTTAATGGAGTAATGGGACGTCCTAGATCCAATGACAATCAAATGAGATCATATATTTTCAGATTTCTGCTATTTATTTTATTTTATTTTAGTAAACGGCTGATGTAATTTCATTTTCGTTATTTTACTCAGGACTACATTATATTTTATTAGAAATTAAAAATTATTTTACGAGTGAAGGTGGTGTTATCGGCTAGTCAATAATAAAGAATGTCGGTGAATCGATTGTCGGTGTACGATTTTCATCTAAGTAATAAAAATTACAGATTCCAGTAAAAAGTATGCTATCTTTTTTTCAGTAAACACAGTCGGATGGAATAACTTTCAGGATTTTCCAGCCAAATTTAATCAGCCTATAGGAGTTAATAAATAGCTGGCTTAAATTTAACGTGTGTCAGATTACCAGTGGTATTCTGTCAACCTGCAGTATTTACAGCCTTATGGAATTATGAGCTTATTCTACCTCCCGCCTCAAATTTTAGATTGTAGTCATAAATCCTTCATGTCAGCTACGAAATTGCACAAAGCCGTGACACTAATAGTAGTTAGCAAAAATGTTTGTAAACACATTTTTATACACTTTCTACCTGAGGCTTCAAAGAAAAAAGGTTAAAAATCGTGCATACCAGAATAGATTGTAACAGCGACTTTATTTATTTTTATTTTTATTATCTATGGGTTGTGTTATTTACAAACCGAATCATTTTGACTAGAGAGCGCTCAAGGTTTCTTCAGAGCAGAGGAAATAATTAACATCTCAGTCTCAGTTGCGGTTAAAACTCCTTAGAGAGACGTTCGATGAAAAGAGCTGTCAATTCCTCCTGGCACGGCAAGCTTTCTTCCTGATTACGGTCAGATTCAATGTAGTTGTGACGTCACTTCTTCGAACCATAGACAAGTTTATGACCTACTAGGTAGTGAAGTTGATTTCAAACGAAGTCTATCGTTTTTGTTTGTTTTTTTTATTTACGTTTAAAGCTTTTGCAGACTTATCTGTACGACTTTATTAAAAGTGGTATGCAGTGAGTAGTTCATAGTTTCTGATATGTTCGTCGTCAAAGAACGTTGTATGGAATATTTTTACTGAGCTAAAAAAAGGAACACGCTTAACCAAAGCGCGTGCGTGACACAAAGAACACGCGCGCGATAAAGGAGACGAGTGATAAGTGCGAAAAGTGTGCGATAAAGGACACGCATGAGCCACAGTAAGGTTTCTTGGATACCTAGAGAATCTGCTTATTAGTTACCTAAATATAATAAACATAAAAGTGAACCACATTTTCAATGTTTTCACTCATACAGAAACCAAGATTCAGAATAGGAAAGTTATGAGTTATCGCTTTAACTTTGGCAATAAATTGCATCTTGGATCCATATTAATCATGGGCAAACTAGTACTTCACGCCATCAACTAATTAATTTAGTTTAGTTTTATGAAAGTTTTAAGTGTATAGGCCTATAGATAATATTTGAACAGAAGTGATTTGCGTTGATAAAGGGGGGTTGATAAAAACAAATAAGCAAAAGCAAGCAGCTTTGCATTACCTTCTAGTGCAGAGAAAGTGGAAGGGCAGGCAAAAATAAAGACTTTGAAAGAAAAAACAAAAAACTATTGAGATTTTTCACTTTTTTCTGAGGATTATATTTTGAAAGATTCTCATTCAACATTAATTGAACCCCAAGCTTATAAGTGATAAAAAGTTTATTACATAAGTACTCACCTAAAATATTTTTGAATATTAATAATTATTAAGGGATTCCCTGCTGCATTGTTTCTCAAAGTTATTAATTATACTATATCCAAGGGATAAAGCTAACAACAAAAAAAATAGAGTGAAATAAAAAAGAGTAAACCAAAATAAAGGTTCCTCAAATGTGTTTTATACATTTTTTTCAAAAAAGATTACAATTTGTGACCAATTAACAATATAAAATATTGAATTAGTAGTTGAAAATGAAATCAAGGTGAAACCGGTTACAGCTGTGTACAGATAATTTAATGAAGCACTTACAGCATCCACATTGTTAGTCTTTATTTACAAAGTACTTTGTTGTAACATTCATTCGTTCGACGAACTGTTACTAGCAACTGGAGAGTCATTTAATCCACTTACGGTTTCCACCCATCCAATTAAAAAGTTAACTGGAATACTCTTCCAAAGTTTACGGACAACTTGTTCCCGGTCAGTGTCGTAAAGTACTTCATTACTTTAGGTATATTTCACAAGTGTAATTTCCTGACTAGGCCTCAAAAATACCCTGATAAAAGCAAATTAAATAATTTGCCTACCTCTATTTTGAGACAAACATAAAATACAAAAGTCGATTGGCTACACTCGTTTACATAATAATTAATTCTACGGTTAATATAAAACTGAATAATTACACACTTTTAGACATTACATTTAATTTAATGACTAGAATTTAAATAGATTTATTTATTTATTTTTATCGTATAAAATCAAACTCCTGACATTTAAGGACATGTGAAATAAAAAAGAGTTGTCTAATTCCCAGAGTTTACGGTAGTCTTGATCTATTGAAAAATATCTTTGAAAATTGGAAAGCTAATCATCTGTTACATAATTCTCAACACTATATTTTCCACTACATCCTCACACGTTGACACTCATGTGCTTCAAAATTGAGTGATGATTATTGACTTCTAATACAGCTTCAGGTGTCGTCTCAAATCTCAGTTTTATCATTAAGGAATTCATACTTATACCTATTTTAAGATTGTCACAGTCGTTTATTGATTAAGTTATAAAATATTTCAACTATATAATGATTGTTTTAAATTTGCGGCACTTCAGTTGCTTTCCAGACCAAGAGACGTCTCGCAACATTATCAACTATTTAAGTACAAACATTGTTCCAGAGCCGAGGGAGGGGAGGGGGGGGGGGAGAGGGAAGGGGTTTCCTCGTATCACGGCGAATAATTAATGACCCAGTTCCTGTTGGCTCTCCAGGGAGAGATATCACTGGAACTTTAGCTGTACATTAGTGAAGCTTATCATGAAGGTCTTTGGATTTGAGCATTAAAGCAAAGAGCGCAAAACTACAGGAAGGAATGCGCAGCCCACTAATTCCTCAATGCTGTGTAACCATTATTGGGATTATTAACCGAAAATTTGGCTTTCAGGGTTTTTTAATAAACACAATAAGACATTTTCCGGTTGAAGTACCGTTATTAACTACTGTGTTGAAAACGTAAAACTATATACAAGAAAACTTAATTAATTGATTTATATTGGAAATAGCCATAAATAAACTGCGAGGTTGATATATTTTTCAATTGTTACTCTCTAAATAATGTTGGCTCCAATAGTTTTAATCTCTAATTTGGATATCATCAAGTTTAAATGGTATTTAGGGCACACTGTTTTCCAGATTGTTAGAAGGGAAGCCAACAACATTTGACACACAGTGATATACTAATATGGGGTCTTATCAAGTTTTAAAACTGGAAAATTTGCGCTCGACTTTAAAACTACATATATATTTACAGCAAAACAATCACAGTGTTGTTACTGTAATGTTGTACTTTGTCTACTCAATAACAGTTTTTTATTCTATTGAATATTTCAGTGTGTTGTAAGGGACAAAAGATAGTTCTCCAGTTTTTAGCGAATTTCCCCTATAGGGAAGAAGCTGTTACCGTAGGTCTCATGGTAAGACCTAAGCCTAAAACCATCATAACTTTTCTTTTTGAGGTCCTCAGATGCCAAAAACACCATTCGTTCACTTTCATAAATATATATATATATATATATATATATATATATATGTGTGTGTCTTTAAGCACGATAACTGCAAAAATGGTCCAATCGGAATGAAATTTGGCATAGACGTGTAAAGTAGTAATTATTCGGACGAGTTCGTAAACCAGCCCGATCGGACCACCGGAAGGGGGGGTAAAGGGGGGTAAACCCCCCCAAAAATGGGTTTTTTGAGTTTTTTACATAGAAAAATAAAATTTTTCAAATTTTTATTGGCACCATTGAATTCAGCCCAAAAAAACAAACAATTTAGTATCTTTAATCATGGCTCTATGTCCATTGGTTGCCGAGATATTGAAAGTGGTAAACGCAGTACATTGTCCCAATGTTAACCTTATGGGAAATAAGTAAAATTCTATATCTCGCTTATTTCTAAACATATCTTGATAAAACTTGGTAAATGGCTTCTTCTAGTTCAGATCTACTAAATATTGAATTAAAACCACCCAGTTTTAATATACCTGTAGCAGCAAACCTGCATACTCATTCCCCATGTTATTCTTATGGAGCTTACAAAAACATGTCAAATCTCGCTATGTTGGATCGAAATATGTTGTTTTGCTCTTGAAATTCGCTGAGTATGCAGGTATGCTGCAACGGGGGTATTATATGATTATAAAGTACAGATTGTTACTAGTTCTAACAAGGTCTGCTACGATTACTCTCACGCATAGATCTAGAAGTTTTATAGTTATCGTGCGATCAACTAATACATCCAGTAAGTTTAGTTATGTGTCGTCTACAAAGCCTCGCCTACAAATTGTATTTATCTATCTAATTTATCATCAACCTCTTAACAATGCAATAAAAATATAAGGCATGTTTACTAGTCTCTTTAAACACGGTAAAATGTAGAATACGGGTAAAAGGAATCCATATTTTGGATTATGATAATATTTACACTTATGATTAATTGAAATGAAAATAATCCTTAAAATTATGAAAATTGACAATTTCTTAACGAAAGTTTATTACAGAACTCCATATTAGTTTTCGAGACTTATTTCAAAAACTGTGTTATGCATAAATTATTCAAATGGAAAATTAGGTCTAGTTTTTGTCGTCTCGGTCGTCTGGGAACATGAACTATCTGCACATAAGTAAGCAATTACCGTTTAGAGCCGAGACAGCTTGGACTTTCCTCACTACAGAGGGAATAATTAATGTCCCAGTCTCTCTCTTACTACTCCCTAGAGAGGTATGAAATGTAATGCACGCCATAACGTGTGGCATTATAGTGTATTGTTACTGACATTAGGAGAGTGAGCCACTTAGTTTACTACCAAGAGATCTCATGCAATTGCAAGAGCTTAGATGTTGTCCTTTTTAATACACTTCCAACTTCAAGTGAAGGTGGGGATGTAAATCGACATAAAGTGTATCTAATATTTTGTTCAGAATCTAGATATTTCCCTCACATTCATAGTGCGTATTGTATACAATTAATTGAAATAGTTAAAACTATTAGTTTAAACTAGTTAAAAAAACGTACAATATGTAAAAAAAATAATAAAAAAAATTTAATATGTGAAAAAATTTACAATATGTAACTTTAGATTCTTACAAAAGAAAGGCTTACCCTTTTTATAATTATGTTTATTTTTTTGGACGCCCATCCAGAACTTTTAATGAAAAATATTGAAATTAATTATGTACTGATGAATGAAAGAAATGGTTGCCTCAGTAGAACATTGTTATATTACTGTATAATAATTACAGTACCACTTTTATTTAGCTTAAAACGTCGATGAATTAGTCTTTGACTTCATAGACTTAATACTACATGGAAGTTTTGGTAAAGTTCGGTAAAAAAAATCATATTTATTGCACAATAAGACCTGTTATAACGAAAATAGATATTAAAATATAGATTATGCAAATATACAATACTATTATACATCAAGAATTACAATGCATAATTAATTGTAAATGCGCACTGCAGTTTTAAAAGCAAACTGTAGTAAAGTTTACGTTAACCTCAAGTTCTAACACTGATAAAAAATTTAAAGTCTCTTTTTTGCTGTAAGAGAGTTAAGTTAATAATTTTGAATGTTATCAAGAAACGCTGAAGTTGCAATTAGAAACAAACTTGGCTAAAACTTTTCAAGAGTCAAGTAGCGTTGTGAAACTGTAAGAGGAAGATTTATTAGGAAATATTATTACATTTATTTACAATTGTATTACAGCGTTACATCCGCGTTGAATTTTCAACCTAAAATAATAAACGTGACTTTGATTATTACAATATAAATAAAGATTGCTAAGAAGTATGTACAATTTCATTACTAGCAGTTTTTGTTTTCTTTGCGGCTAAAACGATTGCTCTTAATGAGTTAGATTGTCGACTAAAATAAAAGCATTGTTATTTGTTTTAACTTACCTTAAGTGCATAATTAATTAATAACTATGGTTTTGGGAATAACGGGTTGGATCTCAACAAGTCTCTTGATTGCACTTTACAGAAAACCAATCGATCAGCAAATAAATAATCTTAAAAGTGTTACGTCATTTAGGTCAAAATAGAGTTAAAGATTAAGTTAACTGGTGTAATATAAATGTTCAATGGCTTACCTCGTAGAAGAAACCATGAAAAACAAGGTTAATTTTATTTTAATCTCTCATTTCGTAAAATTATTCAAAAAAAAACACGCAGTCAAAGGACCTTGATCAAGTATGATGGCAAAATTGTAGAAAATGAAGGAAAATCTATTTTGTATGAATTAAGCAGTAATTACAACAAAACAGAAAGCCGCTAGACAGCTGTGACTCACCGAGTTGAGCGCGTTGAGGTCGGCGCCTTTAGCGATCAGCAGCTCCACAGTCTCGCAGTCGTTGGCCTCGCTGGCCTGGTGGAGCGGCGTGTTGCCGTTCTGCAACCAACCACGGCCGAGCGTTTGAAATATGTTAATATTTATTATTCTCGATATTAATACGTCAGTATTAACTTATTGTTTCACGGATTTTACTGTTTGGTCACTGTAAAGTTCAAACCCTCGTCTAGCTACTTCTGTCGAGTTTTGCCGAATTATTTCATGACAGATTAAAACAGAATAATAAGTAAGGTAGTCCATCATCGAATCATCAACAACCTGTCTCATGACGTGCGTGCTCTTTCTAACCTTGTAAACATGAGACGGGTACGGTATCACTGTGCCAACTCAGGAATTTAACTCAATATAAAAAAAAGTTAAAGTTGTAAGCATTAAATAATATCTGATTTAGTTAATAAATTTAAAGAAGTAAATACAAATTCTTATGTGGGATTGGAAATAAATTTGCTTTGTTAACGTCGTCGCTAGATAAACACTGACATTATTAGGTGATGCACATCTACAACAAACTGACCACCTTAAGGAAATAGATGTAACACAATGGCTGTTTGGGCAAGACAATTATTTAAGTAAATGTTTTTATTATTAATGTCAACAAAAAGTCGAGGAGAAGTAAGTTCAAATTTCCCACCAAATTTTCAAGATTATTAGAAAAATAGGTGGCCCTATTTTCTAGGTGGAAACTAGCGATTTCTCTGGTGACGTATTCACGTCTACCTCCAGCTGCGATTTATGAACTAGAACACAATTAAAGGAAAAGCAATTTATGACGTATCTACGTCTACATCAGCTGGTCAGTGATGACGTGTTAAAATGGGACCACCTAGTTTTGTTCTATTCATCTTGCCAAATTATATCAGTGAAAACACAAACACCAATAGAATTGCTCTTTTTGGAATCAGCTGTTCAATCATGATAAAACTGCAGTTGTTCACCGCTCTTATTACTTAATTTACAAGTTTTCACAATGGCAAAAACCTCCCGAGCTACCCGAAACCGATGTTTGTTGAGTTCAGTTTCGGAAACATAACACGATACTCACCTTGCTCTGCTTGTCCACGTCGCTGCCGTACTGCAGCAGGGTGTCGATGATGCCGCGACACCCGAGGCTGCTGGCGAGGTGCAGCGGCGTCATGCCTTTCTGTAACAGAACATTGGACTGACCAGTGGCAGTGCTGATAAAATACGTTTGGTAAGATTTGTTCTAAGTGGCAGTATTAGTTAATGAAAGTACCATTGTTAAAATGTACGATTGTATTCTGCCGCCCCTTGCATCATACCATAATTGATGGACCATGTAATTAGTACTAGGTAAGTGATAAACATTTCTAATTTGTATATGCGATGTCTACATAGTCAACTTTTAGAATAACCCAATTGGCTTTAACTGTATTCGTGAATGAATTCTTTCCAGTACATGAATATAGTTTTCAGCATGGCAAACGAAGTGAAAAATCAAAAGTGCATGGAAGGCAGCTAAAAAATCATCTTCAAAAGGAACTTTACGACAAGTCACCGGACAAGATTCATAAACTTGTGACGAGATTCAAACTAGAAAAGATGTTCATAAACGTATACGTTATGAAGTCAATTAAAAGTCTAAAATCATTCCCACAGATTAAATAAATCCCTCAGGTTCCCACTGAAGGGCCTGCACTCACGTTGTTGTCGACGTCAGGTGGCGTGCCGTATTCCAGCAGCAGTTGCGTCACCATCAGGTGCTTGTTCTCCACGGCCAGGTGCAGCGGCGTGTTGCCGTCCTCGTCCCGTGCCTCCATCTGGGCCTCATGTCGCAGCAGGAACTCCACCACGTCCACGTGTCCCTTCTCGCAGGCCAGGTGCAGCGCCGTGCGTCCTTGCTGCAACACGACAGTTGCGTTACCATCAGGTGCTTGTTCTCCACGGCCAGGTGCAGCGGCGTTGCCGTCCTCGTCCCGCGCCTCCATCTGGGCCTCGTGTCGCAGCAGGAACTCCACCACGTCCACGTGTCCATTCTCGCAGGCCAGGTGCAGCGCCGTGCGTCCTTGCTGCAACACAACAGTTGCGTTACCATCAGGTGCTTGTTCTCCACGGCCAGGTGCAGCGGCGTGTTGCCGTCCTCGTCCCGTGCCTCCATCTGGGCCTCATGTCGCAGCAGGAACTCCACCACGTCCACGTGTCCATTCTCGCAGGCCAGGTGCAGCGCCGTGCGTCCTTGCTGCAACACGACAGTTGCGTCACCATCAGGTACTTGTTCTCCACGGCCAGGTGCAGAGGCGTGTTGCCGTCCTCGTCTCGCGCCTCCATCTGGGCCTCATGTCGCAGCAGGAACTCCACCACGTCCACGTGGCCCTTCTCGCAGGCCAGGTGCAGCGCCGTGCGTCCTTGCTGCAACACGACAGTTGCGTCACCATCAGGTACTTGTTCTCCACGGCCAGGTGCAGCGGCGTGTTGCCGTCCTCGTCCCACGCCTCCATCTGGGCCTCGTGTCGCAGCAGGAACTCCACCACGTCCACGTGTCCCTCCTCGCAGGCCAGGTGCAGCGCCGTGCGTCCTTGCTGCAACACAACAGTCGCGTCACCATCAGGTGCTTGTTCTCCACGGCCAGGTGCAGCGGCGTGTTGCCGTCCTCGTCCCGCACCTCCATCTGGGCCTCGTGTCGCAGCAGGAACTCCACCACATCCACGTGTCCCTTCTCGCAGGCCAGGTGCAGCGCCGTGCGTCCTTGCTGCAACACAACAGTCGCGTCACCATCAGGTGCTTGTTCTCCACGGCCAGGTGCAGCGGCGTGTTGCCGTCCTCGTCCCGCACCTCCATCTGGGCCTCGTGTCGCAGCAGGAACTCCACCACGTCCACGTGGCCCTTCTCGCAGGCCAGGTGCAGCGCCGTGCGTCCTTGCTGCAACACAACAGTCGCGTCACCATCAGGTGCTTGTTCTCCACGGCCAGGTGCAGCGGCATGTTGCCGTCCTCGTCTCGCGCCTCCATCTGGGCCTCATGTCGCAGCAGGAACTCCACCACGTCCACGTGTCCCTTCTCGCAGGCCAGGTGCAGCGCCGTGCGTCCTTGCTGCAACACGACAGTTGCGTCACCATCAGGTACTTGTTCTCCACGGCCAGGTGCAGCGGCGTGTTGCCGTCCTCGTCTCGCGCCTCCATCTGGGCCTCATGTCGCAGCAGGAACTCCACCACGTCCACGTGTCCCTTCTCGCAGGCCAGGTGCAGCACCGTGCGTCCTTGCTGCAACACGACAGTTGCGTCACCATCAGGTGCTTGTTCTCCACGGCCAGATGCAGCGGCGTGTTGCCGTCATCGTCCCGCGCCTCCATCTGGGCCTCGTGTCGCATCAGGAACTCCACCACGTCCACGTGGCTCTTCTCGCAGGCCAGGTGCAGCGCTGTGCGTCCTTGCTGCAACACAACATCAACTCGGAATATTTATTTGTTTTTGTTACTTTAAATGAGTGGGATCTAGCATTTGTTGGGGATTTCGCTTAGAACTCTATGGAATATTTCTAACAAGTTTCATCACAGTGAGTCTATCTCCTTTAGCTTCCCAAACCTCATTCTCCTTAGATGAAAAACCCAGCTCCCTTCTCCATAGGCCAATAAGCCTGTGCGACGATCTAAAGACAGCCAGGTGCAGTAGTGGCAATAGTCACATAGGCCAGCTAGAGGAGACCGCTCATGACAGAAGATGAGTCGCCTGCTGCTAAGATCAAACTAGCAACGTTTGACTCACGGGGCCAGCGCTTTACCTCTGAGCTACCGCCTCGGTGTGAGGATATCCCACAATTTCTCCTCTTCATCCCCATCAGACAACCCACAACCTCTCCTCCTTTGACAATTTACGGACACTTCCCCTATTATCTACGACCTACACTTTTTTCTATAGGCTGCCCTTTCCTCCCTTCATCCTTTCGACTGTACTCACCACTTCTTTCTTAGGCTGAAAACAACTTATCCAAACCACCTCTAACATGTGGCTTTCCTCCTCATTCTCCTTCTCCTCCTCCTTCTCCTCCTCATCCACCCCTCCCTCTTCTCCTTCTCCTTCCTCCCCTCTCTTTCTTCACACCCACCACCCCTCCCCAGGCCTACCTTGTTGACCAGCTTGGTGTTGGCGCCGGCCTGCACTATCCTGGCCACCACCTCCTTGTGGCCGGCCTGGGCGGCGTGGTGCAGCGCCGTCTGTCGCTCCTGGTCCACCAGGTCCACGTCCACGTGCTCCAGGGAGTCCAGCAGGAAGTTGACCACGGACAGCCGGTTGTTGCGGGCGGCGCACATCAGCAACGTGTACTGCTTCTGGAAATGGTAAGGGTTTAAGCTGAGGGATGCATCGAGACCGTTTTAATTAGATATAGTGCTTCAATGCCGCTATTATTAGATGCAGTAATATCTTAGGGTTTTTAACATGAATAAGATATTTTAGGAAATTCAGGTGATTAAATTAAAATAAACGTACAGCTAATTTTGTTTTTGAAAATTATTAAATCAGTGTCATGTTGAAAATTCAAGTTGATTGCTCTGTATCAGTATGTCAGGTACATGTAACAGATGGAGAGAAATATTTCAGTTGAAGACTTTAGTGACTTTGAACTGAAGTTACATCTAAAAATCTAATAAAAAATATCGCTTATAGTCCAGTAAAATTGTCTTTGAGAAAACCCGTTCACAAGAAGGTTTTGGGTTCAGTTTGATTTTTTTGTGGCGTTAAATTTGAATCCGATGTTTGTTAACAGAATTTCTTAATGGAACAATGTCTAAAAGTAAAAGAAGTCAAAAATTTTGAATTTTTACGTACTTCTCCTTACAACTCAATAGTCGTAAGTTTTATGTCATAAACATTGATTTCCTAAAGAAAGAAAGTAAAATTTCCTTCAAGAAACACTTCTTGTTCTTATTTTAATAACAAAGGGTATGGCACTGTGAGAAAAATGGTATTTTCTTCCAGTGAACGAAATTCCCTATTAGGAATAAGCTATTCCCGTATGGGTTGTATTAAGGCTTCGGCCCAAGGCTATAATAACTTATCATTTTGATGTTTTCAGACCCAAAAAAAACAACATATGTTTAAATGTTTCTACATATGCGTACACATTTGTAGTGGGTTAGTTATAAATGTACTCTTTTTTCTTGCATAGAAGACAATTGTCCCAAAAATAGTCTAATTACATTGAAACTTGGTACGTATATAAAGTATGTATTGAATTAGTCCAAGTACAGAAACTAACCACGTCGGCCAATTGTAACGGCATTAAATGGGGGATTTTGTGATTTTTCAATGGGTTATCCCATAAAAACTAAGAGAACTAATGTATTGCAATACCTCAGTGACTGTGTTACGTTCAGTAATGATTAGAAAAAACAAATTGTTCATTTTTGTCAACTAACCTAAAATATGTAACATAAAATTGTAAAATTCAAGTGTTAAGATGTAAAAATGTGAAATCACTCATTTGTAGACACAAAATGTCTAACAGAAATCCCTTAACCCTCTTAGAATTTACACGATATATCATTAGTAAATCCACCAAGTTTGAATGTAATCGGGGTACTTTTATAAGAGTTCTCTTGTATTAAAGAAAAAAATGTAAATTCATACGTAAACATCTATGCAAGTGTAGAGGAATTTGAACGGATGGTGTTTTTGGAGTCTGGGCACAGACAAATGTAAAGTTATAATAGCCTAGGTTTTGCTATAATTCATACTCGCGTAGGGAATTTAGCTCAATTGGAAAACATATCCAACTCTTTATTCACATAAACTTTGTCCTGGAAATAAAATCTAGAAGTGTATCTTGTAGAAAATATTATATATTTTTTTTTTGCAAATTCATGTTTATTACATTAAATACACGTTTTTTTTATTTAGAAGCAATAATATTTATAAAATTCTTAATTTTTTACCTTTTTGCATTTTTGACAATTTTCCAATACGAAATTTTGTTAAAAAAACATCGGATTTGGATTCAGCGATCCAAAAAACATAAGAAACAACAAAATTCAATCTTAACCCAAAACCTTCCCGCAAAAACTACATTTTGACTGGACTATTCGTAGGTTTTTACAAGTTGGAACTTATATTGACTGTTACAAAAAGATCATTTTTATTTGGCTATTATCTTTTACTTTTATTTTATAAACTATATACCTATGAACATTTACGTGTATTTACGTGAATTTACCCAAAAATATTTCAGAATTAAATTCTAAGATTTGTAATCAAATGTAAAAATATTAATCGCAAACTGTTTTAAGTGATTAAAAATGTGTATTGTCAGTTTGATAATAAATTGTCATGTTAAAACCTCCACAATTTTTTCATGGAAAGCTATTTAATTCAAATACAACTCTGATAGTTTTCATTTAAATATTTAAATGAAAACTATTTAAAGCCCTGAAAAGAAAATATGATATGAAAATATGATTGTGTGTAAGGCCTTAGGATTAACAGAACAATAGCCATAAAAGGTTTCGGGATTTATAATAAACAAATATTAAAATTAAGGCAGACCTTCATCACTTCACACATTTAAAATAAATTTACATCTTGGATAAATTATTTTTTCGTTTCCCTATTTTATCGCACACATTAATCTTTCAAGCCCTGAGTAATCAACGAAGCCTCTTGGCGTAACAGCTCCCTTGCCTCCCCCGAGGGCTTTGTAAAGTTTTCCATTATCATGGAAGATTAGCTAAGCTGCTGCATCTATTAATCAGCCTTGGGAATACCTGGGCTCAACGCCTTGTATTACTCCGGAAACGATCAAGAAACCTATGCTGGAACCTATTAATAAACTGAATTAAAACGAATTCATAAACGAAATTGATCGCGTATAGGTGTGTAGCATTGGTGAAAACATAATCATTGAAAAAGATAACCTTTTATAGGACTTGATTCCTGAAAATTTAACAATGATAGTAGTTTATGAGTATGCATAAGCTATAGCTTTAACAGATGTGCAAAAGACACCTGTTGAATTATAACTCAACACTTCGCTTTAACACAGTGTGACAAGCGATTTGCAGAGTAAACTGTAAACTGCAGAGAACAGTGGGAAAATTGAAGACTGCAAGTAATACTTTGTCCTAGGTTTGGAAAGTGAGACTAAGATGACGTCAAACAAGGAATGTATTCTGAAAGTGAAATGTGATATTATTACCGTATTTTTTTGACGCTCGCACAACATAACATGTGTCTGACTACAGGCTGTTCACAACTCAGCTAAACACAAAGTTAATTTACTGATGTTGTTTATTTATTCATGTGTATCACATTAGTTACTCTTACTCCATGGTTTGTACGTTTTTCAAAACATTGAAACTTCCTTTGTAAACTTTACAGTAAATTACACCCAAGAAACCTTTGAAACGTATACTACTTTTTTACATTTTGCTCAAGGAACATTAAACAAAATCTTAAAGGCGAATGTTTATCTAATCTGAAGCACATCAGGTATACCGATTTAAAGAAAAAGCTGTACAATTATTGCTTATTCTAGTTTTTTATAATGTTATGATATGAAATATTAATCCAATCCTTATCAGAGAGGACGGAAATCATGTTAAAGTTTGAAAGGCTCTAACAAATAAAAGAGTTCGGAACATGGGTTTTCTTAGGACAAACAGTATCATTCCACGAATTTTCACAAATTGAACAAATGAAAGTAGTTCACTCTTACTCAACCCAAAACAATCGTTACGTATTTACATTACTAGTAAATACGTATTTTTGTATTTCTCTCTATAAAAGAAAATGTCAACTACAACTACTTAAAACAATCCGCACCAAGGCTGAAACATGATTCTCATTACATCTCCAAGGTATTTTACTTGTAATATGGATTCAGTTAAAAATAGTTTTATGAGGTATATTTTAGTTACAATATGATGACGTACCTAAAGTTTAAGTATGTAGTAAAATTAATGACAAACATTTTCTTCTTAATTTACTTTAATATAAAACTCGTCAAGTACTTTGGAGGACCATGAACCATTCTTTTTGTTCACTGTTACAATGGAAACTGTAATGACGTTTAATTAACCAGGGCAAACTACAAGCCTCTTTTCTTGTTGGAATCCAGTTAATTGTTTTTTCATGACCTCTTATTTAAATGTAAGTATCAGGGGTTCTTAAGCTTGAAAGACAATGGATCTGATTACAATTTTGCTCTCCGATTTGAATAACTAAGAACGGTATACTTGTGCACATAAATTGTAATTAACTTTCATTTAAAGCTGATTTCTTCGAAATTTATATCAAGAGTATTAAAATTTTAGTATTTCATTTCTGCGCCTGATTTTACAAACATGTTTTACTAAATTTTAACGGCACTGTAACATATCATTCCTGAATTTTGTAGGATTGTAAGAATTTTTTTACATTACTAATAAATACGTATTTTTGTATTTCTCTCTATAAAAGAAAATGTCAACTACAACTACTTAAAATAAATAATATAAGAACATATTTTGATGTGAAGTTAATAGAAAACACGTTATATTTTACTGGATCGCACGGAAATGTTTAGGGTTACTCAATTTCAATTTATAGATTTGATTAAAGCTAAATCATTCACGTTCAACTGCCACAGTTTAATGAGCTATTGAAAACTGAATTTATGAGTTACCAAACGATAACCAGGATTTTCCTCGGATGATTTTTTTTTTCTTTTAGATGGATGCATTCTGTTGAAAACCACAAAATATATTAAATATTTATACCATACCATTATTATATAAACAAATAAAATACCATTATTATATAAACAAATAAAACTCGGTTATTATGGTTCCGGGCTTAGGTTTTACCATGAGACCTACGGACATAATGCTTTTTCTCTAAAGGTTAAATTTGCTAGTGTTCTTTCTTTTATTTTAAAATTTTTTACCTGCAGTTATTAATTTAAATTCCTTGTTGTAATTACATTGAAGTGTGCAGTTAGTTGAGTTCATAAATGAAATAAAATTATTTGTATCAAACCATTTCTTAAACAGGTACAAACTTTAAGTAAATTAAAAGCGTCTTCAGTTTAATTTCAGTTACAACTTATGGTTTTAATTTAGAAAGTTATAGATACATTAACATTCTAACTGTATGATATTTATGTTATGTATTTTATGTATATTAATTTATATAAAAAACTTAGTTGTTGAAATTTTTTATTATTAAAAATCAGTTGATTAAAATATACAATTGTATGTGTAGATAAAAATATTCTAAGCTGAATCAATTAACAAAAACGTTTTATTGTTTCAAGGGTAAATTAATGAGCATTCAAATAAAAGAAGCCTACGTGGAATTATTTTTTTACAGAATAGTATGACATTTTTAACAGGTTATAATGTTTTGGTACAAAAATGTAATAAAAACTCCGACACAAACAAAATCGAAAAAATAAAACATTATAATGTTTATTAAAAGACAACTGTACATAACGGTGTAAAAAATGACTTGCTATTGCGTTTACAAGGACAGCAAAAGGAGGGCTAACTGACAGCGCTTAGATAACAAAGAGCTCTGCAAACGGAAAATCGTTTTGTGTAAACTGACAGTTTCTCGAAATTTCACATCTGTCTTCAGATGATATTGATATGAAAATAGATTTTTTCCAGAATACAGGAGGAAAATACAAGATACATTCTGGTGTAGACTATTTTGCATTGAATAGTATTCATTTATTGGTTAATAATGTATATATTGATATAGTTAACGTTTCATCCTAACGTGGTAATGATGATTACACAATTTAGGATTAAGTTGGGGTTTTGTATTTTATTATGGAGAAGTTTCTATTTCTAAATGAACATGCTGTTTCAAATGCAAGTCTTGGTGGCTTTAATAGTTTAAGCCATAATTTGGATCGATAGCATTGTCCTAATAGTACAGCACAAATAGGAGGCAATCCTGAACGACCAAGAAAAAGGTTTCAAGCCAAGCCAAATTGGGTTGGTTTGGTAACTTCCCCCAATGATATTTAAACCAAATTTTACTGATTTGAGCTTCAGGTTTTGGTGGAAGGAGGGCTACTAAGAGGGAAGACGGTAATATTTTATCTTTTCATCTCTCTGTACACGAAAATTGCCCGTTTCCGTACAGCTGAGATCTACGAAAACTCTCAATTTCCTTACATCAAAAAAATAATTATCACTTGCTTTTTTGGTACCCAAACCTTGCATTTCCGTACCCAAACAAACCATTTCCGTACCAAAACAAAATTTTCCCGTACCCAAACAAACGGTTTTCCTATTTTGACAGTTCAACCAGCTGACTTTAAACTAAAATAGACAGTTCAGCCGTATTGTGTTTGGTTATAGAAACATGACTGAATTATGAAATGTTGGATTTTTTTATAAGTTTGGTTACTAATTTTCATCGTGATGAAAAGTATTGTTCACAACTCGTCACAAAAGTCCCATTTCGGGGCTCGATAGTGTTTTACATGCTCGGCAGCCTCGAGGTAGCCTATCTTGCCCCGAAACAGGCTACTTTCGTGACTAGTAGTGAATTTTTATAAATGTCATAAAAAAGGTGCGTTCATTCTATAAAATATTATGATTTACAAAAATAATCTACATGAAATTTCGAGCAATATTATTCCTTCCTAACTTATCAAATATTATCGGTTTTTATATAATGAGGGGTAAACGTATTTAATTGTTATTATTTTCAACCACCAAATGTCCCAAAATATTCACTCCTGATGCTCCACTTTCACATTTTTTGTTGTGAATGGAATATCGTATTGAGTGTATAAAATATATAGTTCACATTAACTCTATATACATATTTCTTTTAATTTGAATTATATTTATTGTAATTTTTAAATGGGTTTAAAAGTTTTGTTAAGACAGTAGGCCGTAGTTAGGAGTGAAATTAGAAAACTTTAATGAATTTTAATAGTTTAAGGGTTTTAAAGACTTAAAGGGGTATTCATGAAGATCATTATGTCTACGTGTTACTCGATTGTGTACCTGGCAAAGTACAAAGTAATTGCCTAAGTATCTTAAATGGGAGTGAAAAAATCTACCAAATTTATAATTAATTTATAATATAGCTGTGATTTTATTCTATTGATTTTATTTGTATAGCCTCGTCCATAAATACTCAAGTTGACAGATGTTAGATAATCAAAATAACTTAAAACATAGTTGAAAAAATAAATAACAATAAAACAAAGTCTGAATAAAATTGCAAAAATAACTCAAAATTCAAAGATCCCCTTAGAATTTACTGATTTACTCCTAAATCATTTCAAGCAACTAGGTTTACTTGAATTAACTGCTGAGGTAGGACATGGCGTATCTTTACTTTGATAATGTCCGTTTTAAGGAAAATCAATGGACTGGTAATTAACAAAATCCTAATTGAATCCTAATTTTGAATCAGGTAATTAACAAAATCCTAATATAACTAAATTATATTGCTAATTCATTATGAAAAAGTCATAGTTCTGGGAATTTGGTTAGTAAATAGTAAGGATTTTGATTGCTGTACAATGACTCCCACTGTCAAGAAAGACGCCTGCAGGTTATATTACTTTGATACAATAATACGGTATTACTCGTATACCAAACAAGAAAGATGCCTGCAGAATGCATTACTTTGATACAATACTACGATATTACTCGTATAACAAACCAGAAAGACGCCTGCAGAATGCATTACTTTGATACAATACAACGATATTATTCGTACAACAAACAAGAAAGACGCCTGCAGAATATATTAGAAAAAAGAAGAAATAACAATGAATATTACAAAATTGTCCTCAAAGTAGAATACATAACAAAATGTGTAACGTGACCCTTCTATGTTTTACTCAATACATGAAAATACAGACTAAATGTAAGCTGTTTCATCGCATTTTTCGATGAACTCACACACACCATCAAGCCGATTTTATATCCATTAAAGTAGCATTGGTTGAAAATTATTTTCATTAAACTAAACTATGGAATACAAATAAATATCATTTCAAAATCAAAAATAATAACTGTCAATATTTCCAACAAATATATTTTGTTTGAAATTCATTGTTGGTGATGGTGATTTTATGATTTGATTTTAAATTTTTCGTACATTTGTATCATTGATTAGTAAAAACAAGTTATAAGTACATTTAAATATACATTATATAAATACATTTTTCTTCAAGTTTGTAAAATGTTATAGAATAATAATGATAAAAACATATGCAAAGTCATTTCAAATCTTTTAAGCCATTCACATTATCCCTGACCAATAGCAACATCGTAAGGAGATCTCAATGTCCATAAAAAACTGAAAATATCAACATTACGGATAATAAGGAAGGTACATTAATTAGTCTTTTAAGGTAACATGTGGCAGAGATTGGTTTTGTTAACGCAATCAACAAATTTTATAAATTGTTCAAACTTCATTAAGACTTTTAAAGTCTGTTATCACTTCAAACTTTACGAAGTGATGTACAATAATTAACCTTACAGAGAAAGGCATAATGCAGATTAAAGCTTAAAATACCAAATATATGTATTAAAATTATACGGCTTTAACACAATTCGGGATCGAAAACTATTTAAGCTTTACAAAGCTCGGGTGTCGTTGTAACCCGCAGTCATCAGTTTTTAGATGTTTCAAGGCTTCAGCCGTGACAGATAAATCCCTCGGCTTTGCATCTTTAGTGAAGATTCAGTATCAGGGATTTTCATATGATAAGGAGTATAATGTTGGATGCACACCATTTAAGTCATGAAAGTCAATAAAAGTATAACTCTTTAGGAATTCATTTAAATTATTTTTTAAAAGTTGTTTGTATTGTCTAGAATTAATTAAATATATAAATAAATTATTCTTATTTAGTTTATATATAGCTATATATTATATAGTTCTTATTTAGTTTAGTTTATACATTATATTGTTTTTTATTATTAAAGGGGTGCATTTTTTCACAAGTTTTAAAAACGATATCCTACAAATTGCATGTTTACGCGTTTCACATTATATCAGTAAAATCAAGCCTGTAGTGAAAGTCAAGTTGTCAGTCAAGTTATCAATGAAATGTTTTGTCGACAATCACTTCAGATCAAATGTTTTCACTATTACACTCGAGGCAAGAGAGAACGCCCTTTGAGAATGATATTTTATTAATATGCCTTAGTAGTATTATAAGTGGTTATTAATTGTTTCAAAGAATGTCATAAAAATAAGATTTTATTTTTCATAATATATCGCTGGTTATTTTGGTTGGATTTTTTTGTAATATCACTTTTTTCAATGCACTAAAAATTTAATAATTAACTCAATTTATTATATTATTAACTGACTAATTTATTTTTACTTTAATAGCTTAGGAAACTTGATTTCAATTTTATAACGCTAATAACCAACAAAAAACTCTAACTCATTGTACCTTTATCACTTAAAGACTCAAAGCATTTTGTTTGATCAAAACCAAATATTGTTGCAGGATTTTGCTCAGGTATCATAATGGGGATGTTAATGGGACTTAATTAAACTATTGTCTTCAGGTTCCTTTTTCTCCGCAGTTTTCTTTCTGTTTATTACAGTTTGTAATTTTTATTAGTAAAGATTTTCCATCCCATACAAATTATTATTGTGAATAAAAATGTCTCTTTTTTAGATTACCACACATAATATATCGCTGGTTATTTTGGTTGGATTATAAATTTACAATGAAACTTTGAAGTTGTCTAACTCTGGCACGAGGGTCAGAAGCTTGAGGTCGGCTGGAGTTTTTAATGATCAGTCAGTCTGTGTTTAAAAAACATTTGTATTTAATATCATCATTTAGGAATGCATCATTCTTTTTATCATGTAAAAATAAGGTATTACATTAATTTAATGATTGAATAAACGTCCCTAACGTTTGTTACAAACTGAGAGCTTTATGAAGAAAACAAAGTTCATACTTCAATTTAAATACATATTATGAAACAAAGAAAGACTGTGATTCCATTTAACCCACCCACACACCATTCAAATGTGGTAATAGCCCAGTGTGGTGCAAACAGACCTCTGCGGAAACTATTACATTTCATCCGCCATCAACTCTCCCCACATCATTGAAATAATGTAATGAGCTTAAAATATATTTTATATTACGTATGAAAACAACATCAAGCAAAATTATATATTATTGAAAGCGACCTTTACGTCTACATATGTATTAATGGCCTCATAAATTCCAAAAATATCATGAATACGCAATGGAAATGGAAATGGCTAGGGTTTAGTTGAATAGCGTCTCCATAGTGATTGATTTTATACCGAAACTTGCAACTCGCATTTACCATGATAATTTAGCAAGTGCTGACAAGTGTTAGTAAACCAATACCTTAAAACTTACATCCAGATTGTTAAAGAAAGCGTAAATACAACCTGCTGACAGAGTAAATCATGACAGTAAAGAAGCAAAAATGTGACACTTAAACTGTCGCAGTTCCTGGTATTTTTCTCAGTTACCTCTAAGAAATACATTTCTAATCTGTTTTGTAACTATTCGTAATTATTTTAACATACTTTATTAGGTTAAACGTTACAGGTATTTGGCAAGATGAAAAACAAAACAGTGCATATGACCTACAGGAATTATTATAAAAAAGTAAATGTTTTACTATCTTGTGCGGGCCGGATGAAAAAGATTACTTGTTGCCATTTTTATCATCCTTATATACACCCAAATCCAAGATGGCTACCAAGAGACAAAAACGAAGTAATCTTCTTTAACGATTTAGGAAGTTAATGCCTTGCACAGTTTCGAGGTGAATTTTGAGCCATAAAACACTGCCATTAATTGAAAGAGGTAGGACCTTCACTTTGACTGAATAAACATTTTTAGCCGCTATCTTGGATCCACCATATTGGATATGATAAATACTTCTTTAATGTAAAAATTGTGTTTTGACCCATTATTTAAAACTACATTTTCATGCTGATTGCAATGCCTAAACAGTTTTATCTACGACCATTGCAATAAGCACCAATTATGGTATTACAATAAACACTATAATGATATACATTAAAACACCAAAAACCATGCAGTACTCTAATGACGACTTTAGAGTACTGGAGTCACTTTAGAGTACTGGTTCTAGACCAATGAGAGCTCGGCATTTGACGGAACGAGTGTCATAATAACAATTACGCAATTCGCACATCAGCTGATTGTTGCATTACAATTCATGTTTGAGTTTACTTATCCCATCAGCTGATTGTTCCACAACGATTCATGGTTCAGTCTGCTTATTTGCCTAACCTCAAATTTTAGTTGACCTATTCCATCATTACTAAAAGTCATGAGTTTTGTTTAACTTCGGGGGAAATTTTGTCGTATATTGTTGGTAGTAGATAAAATAGTGTATGCAACGATTGTATTATGTCTTTAAGCCACTCGTGAGATATTTAGAACACTCGCTTCGCTCGTGTTCTAACTTACATCTCACTCGTGGCTTAAAGGCATTCATTATACAATCGTTGCATAAACTACTATTTGAATATCGTTATTGGTTTTCTTGATATACCCAATCAAAGAGTTTTCCTATACAATCCTTATGGGTGTTTCAAACTTTTAATATTTCTGAGTTTTATATTCCTTTTATCTTCGGTCGTTTGAGTCTTAAAAAAACTCATTATTATAAAGGAATCAATTAGAGGAACAGTTACTTTGAATCAGACTCTATCGAGAATGAGATATAATAATACTTCATAATCATTAATAAAAAATATTTTTCTGGAATTTACTTTTATTAAAATTTAAATATCTCAGGATTTTATTTATATACAAAAATAAATTTTGGAATAATCAAGATTTATATTATATTTAAAATAATAATTCAGTCTCTTTCAAGTCTAATTCAAATTAACAGTTTTTTTATTGATACCGTTAAATCACTGAGTGTTTTAAGACTCAAACGACCGTCATACTTTGGTTAGAACCGTAGGTATAAGAATTATAATTTTAAAAAAATATGTAAAGCTTTAAATGTCCATAAGGATTGCATAGGGAAGAATCTTGTTTGGGTATAACTTAAATACGTATGAAGATTTTCAAAAACTGATTTCGGCATTACAATCAGCGTGAAAATCTAGTTTTTAATGATGGGTCAGAACACAATGTTTACTTTTGAAAAAAATCACATCCAATATGGCAGATCCAAGAAGGCATCAAATATTTTTTACCCAATCAAAGTGAATCTCCTACCTCCGTTCAATTATTGGCAGTGGCATTACGACACAAAATTCACTTACCCATCGCCTAAAGCATTCATTTCCTATGTCTTCAGTGCTTTCGACACCATCTTGGACCCCATCTTGGAAATTATGCACTTCCGGTGATGATATTTAGCTAAACATTTATTATGTTTATTAGCATGTAAAATATGACGGAAAAACGCAAAAGTCACTCTTATAACAATTCCCCAAGTCCAAAATGGTGTCTTTCCTAAGCTATACCTTGTTTCTGTTTTAGTCTCGATCATAAGGTTACCCTCTATTAGATTTCGGTGGTAAGAAGGTGAGATAAAATATAGCATCAGGGCGTTTTTACAACTCAAAAATTTTGTTTATTCATCAAGTGAAATCAACAAGTGTATAGTGCTTACATGTTACCTGCACTAATCATTGAGGTTGTAGATTGAACGCTCGTTATGGTTTGATAAAGACCGGTTTAATATGTACCTATAAACGTTTAACATAGGGAGGATGAGAAAACTAATTCTTCCCGTCATTTTTGGCTTGTATCATACTATAAATCACATTAACATCTGATCATTGATAAGTATGGTAAGTGTGTACAGTGCACAAAACTAAGACAATACAACTTGTATTTTTCATATTAACTACAATGCGACTTAAGGACATTTAATGGGGTTTTAAATAGCATATTACGTTACTAGGCCGGAAATAATGTTTTGCCGGACGAGCATGATAGTTCCCGCGCAAGTGGAAACGAATACTTATAACAAACATTTGCTCCTGCTGCCAGTGCTGCAACTACATTCCTCTAAAACGTAACCAATAAACACGCATTAAACGTCGGTTTGCTGCAAATCAGCTGTTTGTTTACCTCCATTTTCTGTAATCGCAGTCCGGCAAAACTTTAGCAGTCCGGAAAAAGTTTTTGCCGGACTAGTACGGCAATGGGTAACTTTCGAGCCAACAAAGAGGAACAGAAAACAGATGTTTCTGAGTTAGTATAATAAAAATGTTATTTCAAATCCCCGGAGAGCTACGGGATTTGTCAATGTAATCAATCATGAGCTAGAGGTAACCTTGCTGGGTACTTGTTCCTAACATTTGGTTAATTATATAGTTAAAATAATATTAGATTAAGTACTTAAATTTAAGTACCTAACAAGATAAGAGTGTCTACAGAGTGCAGTGTTGTCGTACCTTGTTGGTGGCGACGACGCTGGCGCCGCAGTTGATGAGCAGCTGAACTGCGTCCGTGTGGCCGTGCCACGCCGCCATCAGCAGCGGCCGCATCCCGTACTGCACAACACGAGGCCCAGTCAACTCATTGGTTATATTGAAATCCCTAGGTAACATTTTGGAAATCGTATAATTGAATTTATTGGAAAGTCAGTGATCGTTTGCACATCCAAATCCTCAAAATTTGTCACCAGTTTCTCCGTATTACTTGTGCAAAGTAACAACAAAAGACAAAAAAATTCTGTCGAAATTTTCAAATACTATGGAGAGATAGAGTACTGTGAAGCAACGGGAACTAATTTTTTATTTACGACGATGAAGTTTAAGGATTAGGCTGATATATAATGTTACATTACAATACAAAATTTTGATTTAAATTCAATATTTAGTACCTTTTTGTGAAAAATTATTAAACTACATCACTGTTATTGTTTCCCATTTTAACGAAATAAACGATAAGCTAAATTACACCATTCAGTGATCCAATAAACTGCCAAAATGATTATCACATTGCCAACCTTTTGGGAGGATATAATTTTTATATATTACATAGGGTAGTTATTATTGCATTAAATGTGAAACGGCTAAACCATCAGTATTATTTTATAGCACGTATTTTCAAAAACAGCGATCTAATCCTCTTTAAACTCTTCATACAGGGATTCTTGTTTTAAAACAAATTTTTAACCAACTATAGACAATAGACAATAGACAAACTATTAATTTTCAGAACATAGCTTGCTTTAAATTTATGCCTCCAAGCAAGAGCTTAAATATAAGCTCGTGTGGAAGAAATTCAGATATGAAACAAAATGAGTCTCTCATATTAGGCAGTCCTGAACAATATTCACTTTACTTCACATGCATAAATATATAACAATCTAATTAATATTTAAAAGATTATAAAGTTTACATAGAAAAATAATAACACAAAAACTTTAAGTCAGTGTAATATCAACAATCCAACGGATAGTAAAATTTAAACATAACAATAATAAAAACAATTTAATAAATAACTATGGAGTATATCCCAACTATATGCTCAAGTTGTACAAGTTGTACTCTGGCTCATTATTATTTGAGGTGGCGTTGCTTTCAAACTATATAAAAAGTTTATTTTAGTTAATAGATATTTTATGTTATTGAGTATTATCATTGACTTTAAATCAGGAGTATTAAAGAATTGATTCCTGATTTAAAGTTAATGGTATTAATAAATGTAAAAGAAATAATGTAGATTGCTACAACACTTGGCTATGCTACCTACTTTATTATTAATGGCTTACCAAGTTGTATTTTTAAACTTTAATCATTCAGTAGTACTAGAAAAACACAAGCGACGGTTTTGAGATCACCTCAATCATTTACTTGTAGTGCTCCCATGCTTCGTGCACACGGGCTTTTACAAGATTGCGTTGACTTTCTGGGAGGTCTCAGGTAGCTTCAAAGAAAATAGGTCACCCTCTGCTACAACTTAATTAATCAAATTCAAATAAAACTAAAATAATAAATAAGATTCTTCAAAAAAAGCTTATTTTAAAACTAGTAATAACACCATTGTATTATTGATATAAAACGGAATTGTAACAATAGTTTTAGTACAACACTGGTTATCTTTATCACTGTTTGTAGTTAAAGTCCTCATGAAAAGATTAAATAAGCTTGAATTCCACAAGAGTCATTAATTTTAAATATTTCCGGTGAATCCATTATGATCATGTGATTGTTAACACCAGTTCAAACAAAGCAAGGCACTTGTTTGCTCATTCATGTGGAAAGATTAACAGTCATATTATACAGAGTTTATTATAACAAAGAAGATAAATAAGATCCATAATCATGTCATTAATTGCTTTGAATAGAGGAGGTTGTTTCAATAAACACACTGTTTTTACTACGAAGTAAGACTGGATTAAATTGTTGAAATTTCGTACATAACATTAATTAGCACGTTAAGTTTAAAAGTAACCAACACTTGTAGATAATTGTTTTATTTTATTTCAAATTATTTAACCGTAAAATATTTACCCTGTCTCTGGCCTCGATGTCGCATTTGGCGTTGATCAGGAGCTCCATGATATCCGTGGCGCCTCTGGACGCCGCCCAGTGAATCGGCGCCCGCCCATACTGCGGACACAAACATGGCGTCATGAGGTGGGACAGTTACAGACACCAACAGGATTGGCGCCAGCCCATACTGCTGACACAAACATGAGTCATGAGGTGGGACAGTTACAGTCACCAACATGATTGGCGCCCGCCCATACTGCTGACCCATACTGCTGACACAAACATGAGTCATGAGGTGGGACAGTTACAGTCACCAACAGGATTGGCGCCCACCCATGCTGCAGACACAAACATGGCGTCATGAGATGGGATAGCTACAGTCACCAACAGGATTGGCGCCCGCCCATACTGCTGACACAAACATGAGTCATGAGATGGGATAGCTACAGTCACCAACAGGATTGGCGCCCGCCCATACTGCAGACACAAACATGGCGTCATGAGATGGGATAGCTACAGTCACCAACAGGATTGGCGCCCGCCCATACTGCAGACACAAACATGGCGTCGTGAGATGGGATAGCTACAGTCACCAACAGGATTGGCGCCCGCCCATACGGCAGACACAAACATGGCGTCATGAGATGGGATAGCTACAGTCACCAACAGGATTGGCGCCCGCCCATACTGCTGACACAAACATGAGTCATGAGGTGGGACAGTTACAGTCACCAACATGATTGGCGCCCGCCCATACTGCTGACACAAACATGAGTCATGAGGTGGGACAGTTACAGTCACCAACATGATTGGCGCCCGCCCATACTGCTGACACAAACATGAGTCATGAGGTGGGACAGTTACAGTCACCAACAGGATTGGCGCCCGCCCATGCTGCAGACACAAACATGGCGTCATGAGATGGGATAGCTACAGTCACCAACAGGATTGGCGCCCGCCCATACTGCTGACACAAACATGAGTCATGAGATGGGATAGCTACAGTCACCAACAGGATTGGCGCCCGCCCATACTGCAGACACAAACATGGCGTCATGAGATGGGATAGCTACAGTCACCAACAGGATTGGCGCCCGCCCATACTGCAGACACAAACATGGCGTCGTGAGATGGGATAGCTACAGTCACCAACAGGATTGGCGCCCGCCCATACTGCAGACACAAACATGGCGTCATGAGATGGGATAGCTACAGTCACCAACAGGATTGGCGCCCGCCCATACTGCTGACACAAACATGAGTCATGAGGTGGGACAGTTACAGTCACCAACATGATTGGCGCCCGCCCATACTGCTGACACAAACATGAGTCATGAGGTGGGACAGTTACAGTCACCAACATGATTGGCGCCCGCCCATACTGCTGACACAAACATGAGTCATGAGGTGGAACAGTTACAGTCACCAACAGGATTGGCGCCCGCCCATACTGCGGACACAAACATGGCGTCGTGAGGTGGGACAGTTACAGGCACCAACAGGATTGGCGCCAGCCCATGCTGCAGACACAAACATGGCGTCATGAGGTGGGACAGTTACAGTCACCAACAGGATTGGCGCCCGCCCATACTGCTGACACAAACATGGCGTCGTGAGGTGGGACAGTTACAGTCACCAACATGATTGGCGCCCGCCCATACTGCGGACACAAACATGGCGTCATGAGATGGGATAGCTACAGTCACCAACAGGATTGGCGCCCGCCCATACTGCTGACACAAACATGAGTCATGAGGTGGGACGGTTACAGGCACCAACAGGATTGGCGCCCGCCCATACTGCGGACACAAACATGGCGTCATGAGGTGGGACAGTTACAGGCACCAACAGGATTGGCGCCCGCCCATGCTGCAGACACAAACATGGCGTCATGAGGTGGGACAGTTACAGGCACCAACAGGATTGGCGCCCGCCCATACTGCTGACACAAACATGGCGTCGTGAGGTGGGACAGTTACAGGCACCAACAGGATTGGCGCCCGCCCATACTGCTGACACAAACATGGCGTCGTGAGGTGGGACAGTTACAGTCACCAACAGGATTGGCGCCCGCCCATACTGCGGACACAAACATGGCGTCATTAGATGGGATAGCTACGGTCACCAACAGGATTGGCGCCCGCCCATACTGCTGACACAAACATGAGTCATGAGGTGGGACAGTTACAGGCACCAACAGGATTGGCGCCCGCCCATACTGCGGACACAAACATGGCGTCATGAGGTGGGACAGTTACAGGCACCAACAGGATTGGCGCCCGGCCATGCTGCAGACACAAACATGGCGTCATGAGGTGGGACAGTTACAGGCACCAACAGGATTGGCGCCCGCCCATACTGCTGACACAAACATGGCGTCGTGAGGTGGGACAGTTACAGGCACCAACAGGATTGGCGCCAGCCCATACTGCTGACACAAACATGGCGTCGTGAGGTGGGACAGTTACAGTCACCAACATGATTGGCGCCCGCCCATACTGCTGACACAAACATGAGTCATGAGGTGGGACAGTTACAGTCACCAACATGATTGGCGCCCGCCCATACTGCTGACACAAACATGAGTCATGAGGTGGGACAGTTACAGTCACCAACATGATTGGCGCCCGCCCATACTGCTGACACAAACATGAGTCATGAGGTGGGACAGTTACAGTCACCAACAGGATTGGCGCCCGCCCATACTGCGGACACAAACATGGCGTCATGAGGTGGGACAGTTACAGTCACCAACATGATTGGCGCCCGCCCATACTGCTGACACAAACATGAGTCATGAGGTGGGACAGTTACAGTCACCAACAGGATTGGCGCCCGCCCATACTGCAGACACAAACATGGCGTCGTGAGGTGGGACAGTTACAATCAACAACAGGATTGGCGCCCGCCCATACTGCAGACACAAACATGGCGTCGTGAGGGGGGACAGTTACAGTCACCAACAGGATTGGCGCCCGCCCATACTGCTGACACAAACATGAGTCATGAGGTGGGACAGTTACAGTCAACAACAGGATTGGCGCCCGCCCATACTGCGGACACAAACATGGCGTCGTGAGGTGGGACAGTTACAGTCACCAACAGGATTGGCGCCCGCCCATACTGCTGACACAAACATGAGTCATGAGGTGGGACAGTTACAGTCAACAACAGGATTGGCGCCCGCCCATACTGCGGACACAAACATGGCGTCGTGAGGTGGGACAGTTACAGTCACCAACAGGATTGGCGCCCGCCCATACTGCTGACACAAACATGGCGTCGTGAGGGGGGACAGTTACAGTCACCAACAGGATTGGCGCCCGCCCATACTGCGGACACAAACATGGCGTCGTGAGGTGGGACAGTTACAGTCACCAACAGGATTGGCGCCCGCCCACACTGCTGACACAAACATGAGTCGTGAAGTGGGACAGTTACAGCCGACAAGAGGATTGGCGCCCGCCCATACTGCAGACACAAACATGGCGTCGTGAGGTGGGACAGTTACAATCAACAACAGGATTGGCGCCCGCCCATACTGCAGACACAAACATGGCGTCGTGAGGGGGGACAGTTACAGTCACCAACAGGATTGGCGCCCGCCCATACTGCTGACACAAACATGAGTCATGAGGTGGGACAGTTACAGTCAACAACAGGATTGGCGCCCGCCCATACTGCGGACACAAACATGGCGTCGTGAGGTGGGACAGTTACAGTCACCAACAGGATTGGCGCCCGCCCATACTGCTGACACAAACATGAGTCATGAGGTGGGACAGTTACAGTCAACAACAGGATTGGCGCCCGCCCATACTGCGGACACAAACATGGCGTCGTGAGGTGGGACAGTTACAGTCACCAACAGGATTGGCGCCCGCCCATACTGCTGACACAAACATGGCGTCGTGAGGAGGGACAGTTACAGTCACCAACAGGATTGGCGCCCGCCCATACTGCGGACACAAACATGGCCTCGTGAGGTGGGACAGTTACAGTCACCAACAGGATTGGCGCCCGCCCATACTGCTGACACAAACATGAGTCATGAAGTGGGACAGTTACAGCCGACAAGAGGATTGGCGCCCGCCCATACTGCAGACACAAACATGGCGTCGTGAGGTGGGACAGTTACAATAAACAACAGGATTGGCGCCCGCCCATACTGCAGACACAAACATGGCGTCGTGAGGTGGGACAGTTACAGTCACCAACAGGATTGGCGCCCGCCCATACTGCTGACACAAACATGAGTCATGAGTTGGGACAGTTACAGTCAACAACAGGATTGGCGCCCGCCCAGACTGCGGACACAAACATGGCGTCGTGAGGTGGGACAGTTACAGTCACCAACAGGATTGGCGCCCGCCCATACTGCTGACACAAACATGAGTCATGAGGTGGGACAGTTACAGTCACCAACATGATTGGCGCCCGCCCATACTGCTGACACAAACATGAGTCATGAGGTGGGACAGTTACAGTCACCAACAGGATTGGCGCCCGCCCATACTGCGGACACAAACATGGCGTCATGAGGTGGGACAGTTACAGTCACCAACATGATTGGCGCCCGCCCATACTGCTGACACAAACATGAGTCATGAGGTGGGACAGTTACAGTCACCAACAGGATTGGCGCCCGCCCATACTGCAGACACAAACATGGCGTCGTGAGGTGGGACAGTTACAATCAACAACAGGATTGGCGCCCGCCCATACTGCAGACACAAACATGGCGTCGTGAGGGGGGACAGTTACAGTCACCAACAGGATTGGCGCCCGCCCATACTGCTGACACAAACATGAGTCATGAGGTGGGACAGTTACAGTCAACAACAGGATTGGCGCCCGCCCATACTGCGGACACAAACATGGCGTCGTGAGGTGGGACAGTTACAGTCACCAACAGGATTGGCGCCCGCCCATACTGCTGACACAAACATGAGTCATGAGGTGGGACAGTTACAGTCAACAACAGGATTGGCGCCCGCCCATACTGCGGACACAAACATGGCGTCGTGAGGTGGGACAGTTACAGTCACCAACAGGATTGGCGCCCGCCCATACTGCTGACACAAACATGGCGTCGTGAGGGGGGACAGTTACAGTCACCAACAGGATTGGCGCCCGCCCATACTGCGGACACAAACATGGCGTCGTGAGGTGGGACAGTTACAGTCACCAACAGGATTGGCGCCCGCCCACACTGCTGACACAAACATGAGTCGTGAAGTGGGACAGTTACAGCCGACAAGAGGATTGGCGCCCGCCCATACTGCAGACACAAACATGGCGTCGTGAGGTGGGACAGTTACAATCAACAACAGGATTGGCGCCCGCCCATACTGCAGACACAAACATGGCGTCGTGAGGGGGGACAGTTACAGTCACCAACAGGATTGGCGCCCGCCCATACTGCTGACACAAACATGAGTCATGAGGTGGGACAGTTACAGTCAACAACAGGATTGGCGCCCGCCCATACTGCGGACACAAACATGGCGTCGTGAGGTGGGACAGTTACAGTCACCAACAGGATTGGCGCCCGCCCATACTGCTGACACAAACATGAGTCATGAGGTGGGACAGTTACAGTCAACAACAGGATTGGCGCCCGCCCATACTGCGGACACAAACATGGCGTCGTGAGGTGGGACAGTTACAGTCACCAACAGGATTGGCGCCCGCCCATACTGCTGACACAAACATGGCGTCGTGAGGAGGGACAGTTACAGTCACCAACAGGATTGGCGCCCGCCCATACTGCGGACACAAACATGGCCTCGTGAGGTGGGACAGTTACAGTCACCAACAGGATTGGCGCCCGCCCATACTGCTGACACAAACATGAGTCATGAAGTGGGACAGTTACAGCCGACAAGAGGATTGGCGCCCGCCCATACTGCAGACACAAACATGGCGTCGTGAGGTGGGACAGTTACAATAAACAACAGGATTGGCGCCCGCCCATACTGCAGACACAAACATGGCGTCGTGAGGTGGGACAGTTACAGTCACCAACAGGATTGGCGCCCGCCCATACTGCTGACACAAACATGAGTCATGAGTTGGGACAGTTACAGTCAACAACAGGATTGGCGCCCGCCCAGACTGCGGACACAAACATGGCGTCGTGAGGTGGGACAGTTACAGTCACCAACAGGATTGGCGCCCGCCCATACTGCTGACACAAACATGAGTCATGAGGTGGGACAGTTACAGTCAACAACAGGATTGGCACCCACCCATACTGCTGACACAAACATGGCGTCGTGAGGTGGGACAGTTACAGTCACCAACAGGATTGGCGCCCGCCCATACTGCAGACACAAACATGAGTCATGAGGTGGGACAGTTACAGTCAACAACAGGATTGGCGCCAGCCCATACTGCTGACACAAACATGAGTCATGAGGTGGGACAGTTACAGTCACCAACAGGATTGGCGCCCGCCCATACTGCTGACACAAACATGGCGTCATGAGGTGGGACAGTTACAGTCACCAACAGGATTGGCGCCCGCCCATACTGCAGACACAAACATGGCGTCGTGAGGTAGGACAGTTACAATCAACAACAGGATTGGCGCCCGCCCATACTGCTGACACAAACATGAGTCATGAGGTGGGACAGTTACAGTCACCAACATGATTGGCTCCCGCCCATATTGCAGACACAAACATGGCGTCGTGAGGTAGGACAGTTACAATCAACAACAGGATTGGCGCCAGCCCATACTGCTGACACAAACATGAGTCATGAGGTGGGACAGTTACAGTCACCAACATGATTGGCGCCCGCCCATACTGCAGACACAAACATGGCGTCGTGAGGTAGGACAGTTACAATCAACAACAGGATTGGCGCCAGCCCATACTGCTGACACAAACATGAGTCATGAGGTGGGACAGTTACAGTCACCAACATGATTGGCGCCCGCCCATACTGCTGACACAAACATGGCGTCATGAGGTGGGACAGTTACAGTCACCAACAGGATTGGCGCCCGCCCATACTGCAGACACAAACATGGCGTCGTGAGGTAGGACAGTTACAATCAACAACAGGATTGGCGCCCGCCCATACTGCAGACACAAACATGGCGTCGTGAGGTGGGACAGTTACAGTCACCAACAGGATTGGCGCCCGCCCATACTGCGGACACAAACATGAGTCATGAGGTGGGACAGTTACAGTCAACAAGAGGATTGGCACCCGCCCATACCGCATACGCAAACATGGCGTCGTGAGGTGGGACAGTTACAGCCGAGAAGAAAAGAGCCTCCTGACGGGTGCGTTTTGGATTATAATGCTCTGTGCCGGTAAGAATTTTGTTATGTCGTTTTTTTTCAGGACTAACGACCAAAGGGGGACGGAAAGTCAATATTTCGAGATGCTAAATCTTTTAGTTCTGGATTTAAGATTTAGATCGAACGGTTTCAAATTTAGAACGGTAAGATTTAAATTCGAGACCGAACGGTACAGTGGTCATAAAAGTATATACACAAAGTGGATAGGTGAATAATGTGAGATGTTAGTGAGGCGAACCCCTAAAACTAGTAGATATAAATTGCTTTTTAAATATATTAGGGAAAAAATACTTTATTCGAAATCTATCGTCAAAATTGATCACGATATAAGTGCGTTTTGTTGGCCATAACCACTTCATCTGTGGCCATAACTGAAACACAAGAATACTACTTTAAATGCATTCATTTTTATTTGAAACTAATATATGTTCTTGACTCGTAAAAGGCAGTGCAACGTACAAATTATAGCATTATCTTCTTTATATTTGAACATTATTTTTAGTTAAAATTAATCGCTTGACTGAATAAAAAATATGTGGGGAAATCAAATAAGATGTTTGATTCCCTTCATAAAATAATGAAATAAATTAATACGAGAATACGATGCATATAACTTGTTATTAATTTGCTGTATGTAACCTAATGATAACATACTCCATGTAAAATTTACATATCGTTCAATCTGTCACGCTTATCATCATCTGTTAAACTCAGCTGTCACACCCAAATCTGCAATTAATTAACCATCCGACTAGTTCATAACCTAAAGCTGTTTTGAGTGCAACAGCTTTTGCCGTCAGCCAGCTTAGCAATTAATTAGTCACTAATTTTGGATTCAGGGGTAGATTTCTCGGATGTATTTTTACTCAAAGATGGGGGTTGTAACAGCCGCTTCAAATTGGAGAAATGTAAATACTTTTATTTGGAATGGATTGTTTCAATAATTTAATTATAAAGATTATTTTACTAAATTTAACTCCATTGATCGTTACTAATCTTCTATACCCAGCCATTCTGATAATCTAGTAGTCCGGCCGGTGTTCTAAAATAGAAAATAATCCTCCCGCCACCCGCATAATCGGGATTTAATGCATGTTAGCGAGCTCTCATTAATGGAACTGGGTTACTGTCCTCCGAATACATTGACGAAACCTCCAACATGTCAGGAATAATGTAATTTTTTAGCGTATTTTAGATTAAATTACTTACGAAAAAAATGTAATACTTATCACATCAAAAGAATGGTGTTTGGATTATTCATACACATACTATAGATATTTAGGTCATTTACACAACAAGGCCCAGGCTCGTACCTGTTTATAACCAAAATCATAAATATTTATCCTTAACAAAGATAAGTACGAAAATTAAAAAAATGTAAGTCTAAACATTACATCTGGACTTACCTTGTGTAAGTGCAATCAGATGGAAGAATAAGAAGGCTTGTTGCATGCAATATTTGCGATATCATATGCCAACTCAATAAATATTCAGTCTTATTTAAACTATGGAAATTATTGTTTAAAAATAATAAGTACACTTTAAAACTAATAATTAATTGATTTCTTGTATGGCAGTTTAGTTATCTGACACAAACTTGGGGAAATTCTTGATGTTGCTGATTATACAGTTGTTTATGAAAGTCAGATGTTTTTACTAACTATTGAATACCAGTTTGTATTAAATAGTGAATTAAGTGAGTTCTTAATACTCAAAACTCAGTTAAATAGCTGCAATCATAAATTGCAATTTACAATGCATCACATGAAAAATCGCTAAATCTTAAAACAATAATTTATGTTTATTAAACATGTGATCAACAAATCATATTTAATATAATATTATAACGATAAATACTGTGAAAATAATAATCAGTTTAATAGATGACTGTTTTTTATTGTATTCTTGCAACTTTTTTGTATTATTTGTGAGAAATAATTAACTTTATACTTAATTTATCATTCAGTTTTCTTAAAGTTTCAATACAACCTTAAATGAATGGCCCTAGGGAAATTTCAAAAGGCTTACTCACGTTGTTTCTTGAGTTGATGTCCACGTGCTCTTTTAGAACCTTTTTAACCGCATCCGCGTCATTTTTAATGACCGCCTCGTGCAAAAGTAGATCATTTTTCAGCACTGTAAACAGAATAAAACTGTTGAAATAAATGTCTCCGGGGCTTATTAGGTAATGTGAAGTAAACACTGTTATTTTATTAGACTATATGTAACCTAATGATAACATCCTCTAAAACGTTTTGAGTTTTTGGATGTATTTGAATATAATATGAAAATAAACACTATCAGGAAACACATACTTTCTCCTTTAAAGTTATTTAAAGATAAGTTTAAATAAATCTACAACTATCTCACAAATAAATATTGAGTTTGATAGAAATCAGTTCGTAAAGTAATTTAATTTAGTAGTTAATTTTATTGTCGTTTTGCAATGATGGCTTAAGTTGTTGGCTTATAAGTTGTTGTGCTGTGGTTATTAGTCTAGCATTTTGGTACATCAGACAAAGTACTGTGTGTACCGCCAAACTCAAATGTCTATTTTCTCCATAACTACAGTTAACGTCAACTAATAATTCGAAATACTGGATTATTTATCAATTCAAGCTAAATTTTCAGCTATAAGTTGCAGATAAATGTTCCTTAGAGGCTTAAATTTTTGTGAAATTTGAAAAATACGAATTTTTAACACTAAAATTTGCAAAACTTTTTAGCCTGAATTTTTTTAGAAATGCGAGTGGTGTCGATTTAGTTGGAATATTAACCATATTTTTATCAAAATCGTTTGAGCCGTTTTGGAGATATTGGGATTTTTGTCGTTTTATGGGCTTTTTAGCGTAAATAACCTCAAAAAGAAAATCTGGAGATATCACGCCTTTATTCAAATGCCAAATTTCAAGAAAAACAATGTCGTCTCTAGCTTTGTTAAAATCCACACACAAACACACACACGCGCGAGCTTTTTTTGACTCAGGGTGCATTAATTAAAATGAATATTTCCACTAACAACTCAAATTCGAAAAATTTTGACAAAAATGATACTCCATATACAATGTATAGGGGAAAGAAAGTAGTATAAAAATGTATTAGATATAACAAAACTAAAGTAAGAGAAATAAGAGAACCTAATATTACAAAGTATATAAACAAATTAACTATTAGTACACTGCCGCTGGGTAGTAATGTACCGCTGCGTAGATAATATTGCAAAACACAATTTCTGATGAGTCCTTTTTACTGATTACAAGCTGGAGTTCCCCTGTCTCTCCTGGGAAATATTTTTAAGATGTTGTTTTGCGTTCTTTCGTTTAAGATTTAAGTTTTATAACAAACCAGCTAAACTTAATGATAAAATTTTGTTTAAAATTTGAAATTATAGTTTTAATTTCTTTTATACTACTGCACAAGAGAAATTTATTAATATTGTTAATATTGCATTCCTAAGAGAAAGTTGCGACGATGGTAAAATTTATTTATACTGCAATTTTGACATAAAACTTAAGTTGATTTTTTTGCTAGTTAAAATGTATTTTGTGCCTACTTTTGCAGCGGTATTCAATTTAAATTTCAAACCACATCAAACGAGAGAAATTTCACTAATCTGTGTTTATCTTCAAAACTATGAATTAAAATGTGAAGAAGAACGAAAAAAGTACATATCATTGCTGGGACCAAAAGCGCCGCTTTTCGTACGATGGCAATTTTTGCCGAGGTCAAAAAATGAGCGAGTTATGAATAGCAGCTTTTAGTTAGTGTGATGAACTATATTTCGTTTAAACGCTCAGTATATTATTACCTTACAAAAAAATACCAACGACGTGTTACCTGTTAAGGGTTCCTTTCAAAGAGGCTTTAATCTTATTCTTGATATTTAAAACATTATGTTACATTATGTTTCACGAGAAATAAAAGTGCCAATTCTGTTACTACATTACTGTCACCTAAACACTACTACCAAAACTGAAATTTAATGTTCACTCCTGCATCCTCTCAAACAAATGAAAAGACTAGGTTATTTTGTTTGGAATACAGTCTAACTGTGACGCTGGGGTGCTATTTTGAGCCGTCCCACAGGTTTGTAATAAACCCGACCAAGCTATTTCACCAGAGACCCTCTGGTTTCTTTGAGTTTGTTAAGATATATCCAGCCTCAATACTGCAGCGTTTTATCTTTTAGAAAGCTTCATAAATGTAACAGCATGGTAGAAAGCAGTTTCGCGTAGTATCGTAAAACGTCGACACTTATTTTGTTATTAGTCTAGCCTTAACAACGATTTAGGATTATAGAGATTATATTAAAGCTTTTAGAAAAGGTTTAGTTAAAACAATTAACCAGTACCACCAACTAATTCACTCCTTATCATTTTAAACTGTGATTTATAGGCTATTCATATTTTAAAGGTGAACACTAATAAAGAGAGTCTTTATGTAAATTAATTAGGTGAAATATTGGGTTCCATTTTGCCAGGGTGTCAAGGCTATGGTAATCAAAGAGATCGGAAATAGTAATAGGGAGCGTTTTAGCAAATTTTATGCCAAATAAAGATACTACTACGAAATTCTGTAAAAACTTGCAAACTTTACAATCCTTTGTAACTACTAGCTCAATTTAAAGTTTATTCCTTGTTTGAATTCAAAAACCCTAAAAAAGTCGATTCTCATTAACAAAAAAAATAAGTTTAAAAATTAATCCTATTCTATTAAGACTGAATTATAAAACTCGCAATTTAAGTTAAAATATTATATATTACATAAGTGTGTGTGTATGTGAACTGTTCTGTTATCTCAAAAACAGCTCAAAGAATTAAAAACAAAATTACATAAAAATTATGGCTTAAAAGATGTTGAAATTTAGCAAGAGTCTCATCGGTTGCTATATTGGTGACGAAATAACAACAACAATTCCAAACAAAAACGAAGCTATTCTATTTTAGGAACATGTTGGAGGACTGTTTGGTAACAAATGCGGTTCCGGACCGGACTTTTTTGTTCGTTGGATGGATAAAGAATTCGTTAAATTAAATGAATGTTCGTTGAATCATGTCATTTCTTATCAAAACCAAAATAAACTTCAAATCGTTTTTTCATACACCCTAGTCTCAACAAGATAAATGTTTTATAACATCAAACAGATTTAAAATTACTGGAAATAAAAATTAAACGGGGAAAACCATACAGTATTTAGCAAGGCCTGGCCACCAGGATATTAACTGCTAGCTGTTTGTTTTCAAGATCTGCTCTAAAGTACCAATGAAACTACAAAGAATAATTATTATTTAGTCAGTTCACTTATACCCCTCTCACGTGCCTATTCATTAAGTTTCTACGTTGTTCAACTCAAGGTTTGTTAACCTATTTTTTTCATTTACTTAGTAATGCTACAAACAGTTTCATGGATTCATAAAGAAAAAACTATGCTAAGAAAACACTTAAGTTTCATAATTTTTACGTTGATAATTTTGTTTCCACAGCATTTACAGGCTATAAAGTGGCAGTTGATCGTTTGTTGATATATAACATTTTAATACAGCGATTGAAAGAAAGTGTTTAATCACCTGTTGAAAGTGGGCTATAATTTTTTCTCTCAACATTTATCCTTTTTGTAAATTATCTGAAACGCATTCTCATTTATTTAATAGACCAAAAATAAAGTATCGTAAATTTCAATTCAAATTGGCATTTCTCACTTGCAAGATTTCACGCTTCATATGTAAATACACTCAGCAAACTCCGAGACAAAGCGTCTGATATGCAAAGCTGTGTCCGTCCACTCCCTACTCCATTTCCTATGTTTATTTATTGGATTTAACATCTTTCAGTGCACGGGAATTTTATTTGAATTTACTATGCTACTTTGAAATTGCCCACTTTTGCATGGAGGATGTTCCGTGTGAAAACACAAAAATGAACATAAAAATTTGAGGTCAACATAAAAATGTGTCCTTAAAACATCCAGCTCTCAGCATCGCTGAATTTACTCAGTGTTACAAAGAGAACTGTGTCACGATTGTCCAATTCTGCTATAAATTTTAAATTAAACTGTACCATTCATCAAAACTAATGTAATTATTCAATGTATTCAAGACACATCTGAATGTTTGGAAATAAGACTACAGTCTAAACCTGTAATCAGTCATTCGTCTTGCTCCATATTACCGAGTTGGTTTTCATTATAAATGTATTGTAGTGTCAAGGTACAGTATTTTTATAAATATTCCAACTGGTTATAACTGCTTAGCTGAGTGCTAATAATTCATTCTTTGTTGAATGTTAAATACACGAAAAAATCCGCTAAATTCTAATTGCAATCATTTTATATATATATATATATATATATATATAGTATTTTATTAATTACTGACTAAATCAATCAATTGGCCTTACCGTTATAATTGTAAATAATTTTACCTAGGCCTATCCTTTGACATGAACTATTTTCCTTAAGGATTGTTTTTCATATGTATAGGTTTGAGAGTATTTCTCCATATCCAAATTTTTCAGCACCCTTGTTTTAAAATATTGAAGCTCTTTAAATGTTTCTTTAAAACTGAAAACTCAAGATTCTTCAAATATAAAAATTATATGCAGGTGTTGCCTGAAGATTTAATCTAGGGGAAAAGAAGTTTTTTTAGTCGTTGAAGATACATAAGCTATGCTAATCAGAACAACGGACAATCATAGGCCCAAACTTTAAGGAATAACCTTAACAGGTGAAACGGGGATCAGCACACAAGTTGAATAAATAATACTGCTTAGTTATTGTGCAGGGGACGTATTCAGGTTTTCCCAGGAAGCGAATGGGTTTGCTGCCACCCTACAGGTCACGGCATAAACAGTCACGCAACAGGGTGCAACTCTGGACGTGTTCACCGGCAAAGGCACATATGGAGCCAGCCTGTAAATCACTTAAGTTTTACTTTTACAGTACAATATTAAATTAGCCTTTACGGCTCATTTAATAGTTTTCATCTACGACCCTTACAATATGCAATATTATAGTATTACAATAAACATTATAATGATGTACATTATGTAACCAAATACAAACCAGTTGCATAAAGTCAAATATGATACAGGAGTCACTATAAGAATATTCTAAATAATACAATGCCATGTGTGAATATCAATAAAAATAGTTTTATATGGTTGAATCTCAACAACAATCACATTTTAAGGCACTTTTGCCTTTGGTATTTCGTATTTACCCAACTGTTTTCGTTATACAGACCACCAATGACAACATTTCAAAAATCAAACTAATCATATATCTTCAAAACAATTTGGTGTAGTTAAAATATGTTATGGAATAAATAGTTCTTAAAATTAAGTTCAGAATCCATAAAAACACCAAAAAACTACAGGGAGTTGTATAAGACAAAGTAATGTTTTCCGCCATATTGGAAAATTACAGGATATTTCAAAAATTGAAATATCTAAAAGGAAGACAAAATAATAGCTTTCCCTATAAGAGGTTCCCAACATAAAATAAAAAGTTAGCTATTGGAAAACTTAGGCTGGAAACCGGTATAGTGAAGAATAGTCATATTCCGAGATTGTCTGACGGTGATAAAAGTGTTTTGATAGCTGTGAAATCACCGAACCTCTAAGAAATAACCAAGAAATCTACCGAAGACTACACAATTGAGAGATTTTTCTGCCTAAATGAAAAAAAAGTGTTTTCCCATGTTTTGCATAATTTTCCATGTTTGGGAGAAGCTTTAGCCCCCCCTGTGTTCGCGGCTGCAAATTTCCTTTGTTTATGTTGTAATTTATTTCATCTAAGTAGTTCAGTGGTGATTAAAATTGTAGAATTGTGTTTCTGATTGCAGAGCGAATGACAAACTTTAGTTTAATTTTTTAATTGTTATACTCGTATTATGCCAGTGTCTTTATAGTGAAAAATAATAGTATTCATATCAGTTTTTTTTGCGACGCTTTGCGCTGCACGGGGTTAGTCTAGAGTAATATTAATTTACTTGAGACAAAATTGGTTAAAACAAGATGCTATTAAATATATTTTTTACTAAATCCCATAGTAATTAATACTTTTTATACATTAAGCCTTAAAAAAGGTTTAACATAGGCTTCGGCTTTTTAAGGCTAAAAAGCCTTAAAACGAGAAAACGAAACAGCATAAATACAGAGAAGTGAAGGAGTCAAATTTATGATATTACGGAAAGCTTTCTCCTATGCGGGTATTTTTGATGCGGCTCAGGAAGAGCAAACCATTCCGTGATATTGAAGGTGGAAATATTGAGCGAAGTCAAAGGGTCTCCGGTGATATAGCGTTGCCGGCTTTATTGCATCCTCCGGTGTGGCTCAAAATAGCACCGTCAACCGTACGTGTCAAACGCACGTGCACCTGACAGTAAGCTGCTTGCGTCTTGACGTAAGTGCATTGCTTTATGCTTTAAAAGGTTAGACCTACTCACTTCTCAAATGGAAAATCACAGTTTGAGATTTTTATTTCACAAATTGATCAAATTATCATTGAACGGGAATGTGATTGAACACTGGTTGATAGCTTTGATTTATTTGGAAATGAAAACTTAGAGGTCATAAAACCACCAGTACATATGTAATACAATGTTGTATTACACATGTACTGGTCGTATTACAATGACATGCAAACTTATTCTTTTTAGTTTCTCTGACTTTTTTTGCTACGTTCGTTTTTCAAAATCATGATCATAATTTTACTATTTCTACGAGTCCATAAGAAAATGATTCAATGTTATGTAACTCTTATGTATTATTTTTTTTTAATAATTCAGATTTAAATAATAGTGTGAAAGATGCAATAAATATATTCCCTCAGAAAAACAAAATTACTATGCAAGAACTAGCACACATGAGCAGCTAAATTTATTGAAAAAGGGGTACTTCTGTAAATTACTAAATCAATCTACGCTCGGAATGTAAATTCGCTGAGCAGAATAAAGAACAAAGCTTTTAATATGCAGCCGAAGGCCTTCACATTTTTCAATATTTACCTGTTGGCGTGGAAAAGCCTTCGAGTTTCCTTATAGAATTTCTTCTGGGAAAGGGTCTTATAACCGATATAAAAAAAGTAGTCTACTGCTAACCTTATTTAAAGAAAACCGTAAATTGTTTTACTATCAAATCAGAATTTTTTTCAAACTGTAACTTTGAAAATAACAAAGTCCTTAGCCTCCTGAATGCTGGTTTTCCTCCTTCCCATCGCTCACCATCACGGTATAATCAGCCACAAAACAACTTCAACACTCCGGGGAGTGCTTAGACATCTTTGCGTTTCGGAACTGTCTACGATTTCTCTTGGGAAACGTTGAAATACTGCCAAACAGTGACACTGACTTAATATGAATCAATAGGTACTAAAATAAAACTTTCCATACTCAAAAAACTTTCTTTTAGTTACATTTCAGTAGTTAAATTTGAATAATTTATATTTTTACAATGTGTTAACATATAACATGAATTAATAAAAATTTTAGCAGATTTTGGGTAAAATCACAAGTTATTGTACATTGCGTTACTGAGTAGCCTTGAAATAAAATAAGACATTAGAGAACTGATACCTAAAATAGCAAAAAAAAAAAAAAAAACTAACTAACTGAACCTTGGTTGTTTTAGGTAACCATTTACCTAAATGACATAGATTGCTCATGTGATGTGAAAAAGGGAAACCATTTTGAGGATATTTTGTGAGCAAACCACTGATGAAAAGGCTTTTAAATATTTCCATAGTTTTAAATTTGAAGGAAATACTGACTGATAACGATTCGTTGAACCCGTTAAAATATACATATTTTTTCAACTATTTGTTACGTTCATTTATGTTTCATAATAACATGAGCTTATTGTAAACTGAATCAAATTTGTCATTATATGTTTTACATTGTTTTTAATTACTAAAGATGTTTATGAGAATTTACCGTAACTTGTATAGATTGTTTGGAATGAAACTAAATATGAATATATAATAGAAACAACATACATTCACAACTAATTAATATTGCCCACTCCATTATGGTTTTTTAGCATCTAAAATATTCCTACATTTTTTATGACATTTAATTTGAACTATGACTGACTGAAATAGAAATAATAGTTTTAAATAAAATTACCTTAATACATGTGCCTAATTAGTTGCAGAAATTCAAATAATTGTTCATAGATACCCTATATCATTGTTGTTTATTATACATATACGTATGAAAAATTCGGCCCCCTCTAATTCTGTAATCCTAGCAATAATTTCCCATTTTCATCACTTATTTAGCCAAGTTAGAGGTAAACTGAGACTTATTTCGTCGCTTTTTACCCTTGCTTTATTTTAAACCCAACTATTTAATTTATAAAAATTTCGGACTAAGATTTGGACATTTGAAGCTGGTAGTTTTATTTAAAGCTAGTAGTGCTTTCTCAAATGTTCATTTCCTCGAATGAACTAGCACAATGTGCCCAACGTCGTACATAGTATCTCCTGTTTGGCAATTAAAATACTTAGTCCACGAATTAAAATTACAGCGATTACAGTACAAGCGTAGAATTACCTCTACTGCTCCTTCTGCTCGATGAAACTGACTCCTCTGAAGCGTCTTCGGGTTCGGCATTCAGCATGTCGTCTCGGCAGCCATCTTGCTGGAACACCAGTAAGAATTCTTTATCAACATCTCCTTTAATTTTAAGGATAATTTAGCCTATTGTCTTCAGTTATGGAGGGTTGTAAACTTAAATAAAAAACAAATTTTTAAATTAATTTTAGTTACTTGAATGAAACTTGAGTGTAATATATCTATGATACTTTTGTCAATTACAAGCAGGTTTTTACACACTGTGGAATAGTCAGGGTAATGAAAGGAGCATTTTCGTGATAATTTACCTTATTGGCAATGAGTTTAATTCAAACTTGAACATTGATAGCTACACGCAAATTTAGATGGTCTAGCTTTGACTGCTCGTAATATTTTCAGGATAGGTCAACAACAAAATTTCCACTATGCTCAGGTTTTTCTTACTCAGTTTTCCGTATATTCGGCCTATCTAGATTCTTCTAAATTTTATCATAAATTTAAAATTACTTAAGAGACCAGGTTCAAACTTGGTACATGTTTTATATTTTGGTGCATAGTATCAAGTTTGCAAGTTTCCGAGAGTCCATTGTGATACTTTGTATGACATTTCTTTTTTTCCTGTATCCCTCAAGATCAATTATATCAATAAATTCCCCTAGAAAATAAATTTAAGAGGAAAGTAGAAGGTTTATACATATTTGATAAAAACTATTATAATAGCAAAAAAGAAAATTAATAGAATAATCTGTGTAAGTTTAATATTTTACGTTTGTTTTAAGCTCTTATTTGAAAAAGAATATAGTAATGATACAAAATTATAATTTATGTAGTAAATTATGTTAGATGAAGTTAACGGTTCATTGTTAAAAATATGATTAATAATATAATTACAGTTACAAACAAAGTTTGAAGGCGAGATTAGTTCAAATGGAGTTGCTGTAGAGAACCCAGTAGCCGAAAAAGATCGACAGGATGGATGAGTTTTACTTTTTCTCTTAAATTCACTGTAATATTCCTAACGTCAAATACCACTGTAACAGATTAAAATTTTGCTCATCCTTCTTCTTTTGATTATTGATTATAGTTATATAATATAGGTAGAGATGTAGATGTAGTTATAATTATAGCCGGTGTCATTAATTATCGTTCCAAGCTGTAGTTAGATTTACACTATGACTTAAATGTGTTCTTTAACCCAGTAGTTTTTATCCCTTGTGATATTTGAACGGATTAAAAGACTTTTATGACCTTATTTATATTTTTTTGTTGACAGACTATAAATTCCCTGTCAAATTCCTTTTGAAAAATGGTTCATGGTTTAAAAAATGTATGTTTTATAGTTTCAGTTCTATTAATTCTAAACATGTGTTCTCAGAAATGCGACCTGCTAAAGTTCACAAAAACTGTTGGTATTCTGTCTATTGTGCGAGTAAAGCTGTAATTACATGCACTTAATTATTATACTGTATAATTCTGAATAGACATGAGTGGCTGTAACGTATTTCGTTGGGCAATAGACTATGTGACATGAACACCATTAATCTCAGCCCATTATAGTAAAGGAGAAAAATTGTAAACTGATTGTGTTACCGAAAGGACTCTTAAGTTTTGGAGCAATGCAAGATAATTTTAACAAAGTCTACCCAACGAATCCTGACAACATTCAGGGCATCTTCAGACTAAAATTACGTCGGTCTCTTTGACAGGGATCTGTTACTATGACAACCACAACTTGTTGATCCTGTGATTTTATTCCATGAAATTTCTCTTAGCTTCATATTCTCATGTCGTTGTCTGAAGAAACATTGAATAAGCAATATCCTATTATATTTTCCTCAGCTTTATGAGAAAATGTCTCTTCTGAGATCAAAACTTAGTTTATAGTTTTATTGAGAAGAATTTGACATCGATGCATTGGCAATTTAAAACTAGGAATTTTCCTTTAATATATATTTATTAATAGCATGTATTTTCAAATAAGTATTATTTTTTCCTGACAAGGAAGAAAAGATTCCAAATTTATTTAGAATTAGTTTTCCAACTAATTTTGGAATAGATTATGATTTCAAATTTATGTCACTCATCTCATCACTTTTCACTCATGTTATATCACACGAACAGACCAAAGAACCCCCTGTGGGAACGTAATCCATTCTTATTCTGTCGGCATACCTCATCACTAAGGTAAACCGCTCACTAATTTTGTTAAATAAAAACAAGTCGATAACAGCGAATAAATATTTTAAAAGTGTTTCGCCAAGGTTTACTTCCCAAAGTTAAAACAAATATCCTATGACGTATAAAATAACGACATGGAAATAACTTGTAACTTAATTATTCTGTACTTCAAGTTTTATGTTAACTATAAAAAATAGAAATTGTTGTTAATACTAGTAAAAAAAAGGCAGGTTTGAAGTTTTAAAGAAAAATTATAATGTTGTACGTTAAACTACTGTCAAAATAATAGCTACTTAAAATTTTCAATAAAACATACAACCATCTATAATCTGAATGTAATTAATTTTTAGCTGAAAATTTAGATTGAACTTTTATTCAGGAAGGTAAAATGACTGATCATGAAGCTGAATTCTCTATAATAGTTTTAAGAACAAAAGTACAACTAGCCGCTTTACGTGGAAAATAATACTGATAATCACAATAATAATGATAATTTTCTAGGTGATTCGACGTTAATCGAGGTTAATTGTCATCAAACAAACTAGAGATTCTAACGTTTCAAAATTCCATGCATATTTTTAGTTAGGATTAAGCTAATGATTTGCCGGTGAGTTTTAATGCTCTTAGGGCTGAGCTGTTTGCTTTGTTGCTTACGAGGGGCTAATCTAGTCCCTGCTTTACATACAATAATTAGCATAAAGAGGGATTATAAAAACAGCTAATAATAATCTTCTTTGTTAGGATTGCACCTACAGATACACAACATAAAATGATTAATAATCGCTTCTATTCCCAAAATTAATTCAGAAGGCAACTCTTATTACGGTTATTAAAGCTTTATAATCATGTCCGACTAAAACTTATTGTAAATTTTAAACATAGTCATTCTAGGCAAAATATTTTTTCGTTGTTTTTAGTTATTTACTCGAATTCCCTTTAATCTGGATTTTACAAGCATGTAATCAAATAAACGTATCCGTTTAAACCGTTCTTCATGAGTTGTCATAAACAAAGTTGCAATTTATTTTCCATGTCTTAATATATTTTACACAGATAAAACTAATTTAAACGAAAGTAAAAATTGAAAATGACTCTCTATTTACGATGAAGCCCATGTACTGATTCCGTTGGATTAAGTCTAACGATTGCAAAAACATATTTCTCCCCAAAGAAGTAAGTTAACAGAATATAAAAACTTGTTCTGATCTAGTGTAAAACGTTGCGATATTTGTAACACTTTAAAAGGTTGATGACAATTTAAATTAAATTTTAAATTGCACTTAGTTGGACTAATGAGAGTTTCAGATAATTTGCTCTTGATAATAATTCACTTGGTGTCATGAAAATGACTGAGGAATAATTTTACTGAAACTCGTCGGATTATCGTGGACATTTGTTATATGTATGCAATAATTACTCTGCCTTACGAATAATTCTCCCAATTTTCCATACCATTCTCTGCTCATCCACCTGTGAATCGCGGGCTAACTGCTCTTAGCCTTTGTTCATGGGTCGGCAGGACCATTTGTCACCTGTTTCATATTAATCTCTGTCTTTTCTAAACAACCTAGATTCTAGAGCATACTTATGAACGTTATTTTCTTATTAAAACTTCTGAAATGTTATTTGCTTATGAAATGTCAATCATACCATTGAAATACTCTTTGAATTTAAGAATATTCATAGCTATAGTAATCATAGTTTATTACTTATTTATTAAATATTTATAAAGTAGTGTAAAACACAAAATTTTCAAGCTTTTATATTTAACTAAACGATTATTCTTTTACGATCATCTCAAAATGTTTGCGAATTTTCTTATCGGAATAACCTATAACCGTAGGTCTCCTGAGCCCGTGACCATGATAACTTTTCGTTTTGGGGCCCCAAGAAGCAAATAAACATAATTTATTCGAATTTATACAGGGTGTCTCACCTAAGGTATCTCAAACTGATTGCGGGAAAACTAGTAAGTAGTCCTACATGGATCAAACAAAATCATTCCCCAATAAATCGACCCCGAGGAACATTATAAAAATATTTTTAAGCTTTTTGAAATACAGAGTGTTCCAAAAACCAGAGGTCATGAGTTCGAATCTCAGAACTTTCAAATGTAAACATATGTCCTGTTATGCATAGTTTTAAAGCTCTAAAAAGACGAACGATTTCGTGAAAGCAGAATTAATTTATCTTTATTCATTTCAAAATGGCGGCCATTTTCGTGGAAAGTGTTTGTATTTACGGAATACAGGGAATACGGAATACGGAGATACAGGGTATCTCGAGAACCATGAACCATATTTTTGTTCTGTTTAAAACATATTAATCCTCGTAAACTCAGCTATAATTTGATATATGACATGCCACGTTTAAAAAATAAAAGTTTTTGACAGTAAATTTTGTTTTATTTTAATGTTGGTAGCCCTGAAAATAAAAGAAATTTAAATGGCAGTATATATCAAAAATTACATCATTTCACAGGTCTTGCAAAGACCCACAACCTTTTAATTTGAACCTACATCCTATCTTTAGCGGTTTTTTAATTATAAGCAAAATGCTCCATTTTATCATATAAAGCCCATGTTAAATGTGCAGTCTTTAAGACAATTAAATTTACACCCATTAAATCTAAGTACTGCACATTTAACATCGGTTTTATATGGTAAAATTGAGTTTTTTGCTTATACCTACAAAACCAATGAAGATAGGAGGTAGGTTTAAGTTGAAAAGTTGTTGGTCTTTGCAAGACCTATAAAATGATGTGCTATTTGACATATGCTGCCATTTAAATTTTTTGTTTTCAGGGCTATCAACATTAAAAGCAAATAAAATTTACTGTCAAAAACTTTTATTTCTTAATTGTTGGCATGTCGTATATCAAATTAAAGCTGAGTTTACGAGAATTAATAACATTTAAACAGAACCAAAAATATGTTTTTTGGTTCTTGAGATATTTCGTAAATAACAACAATTTTCACGAAAATGGCCACCATTTCAAAATAAATAAAGATAAATGAATTCTGTTTTCACCAAATTGTTCGTCTTCTTTAGAGCTTTAAAATTATGTATAACGTGACATATGTTTACATTTAAAAATTATGAGATTCGAACCCATGACCCGGGTTTGGAACACCCCGTACTTTAAAAAGCTTTAAAATATTTTTATGTTGTTCCTTAGTGTCAATTTAGTGGGAAATGATTTTGTTTCATCTATGTAGGACTATTAGTTTACCCGCAATCCGTTTGAGACACCTTAGTGATGAGATACCCTGTATATACAGGTGAGTCTTCTAAGCCGTCCCCACAGCAGATTATAGGCGAAAGTCTTAACATATAAAGATGAAACAAAACATTTCCCCACTAAATCATACCCAAGAGGCAACGTAAAAATATTTTTAAACATTTTAAAATACAGACTGTTCCAAAAATCGGGGGTCATGGGTTCGAATCTCGGAATTTTTAGATGTAAACATATGTCATATAATACATCATTTTAAAGCTCTAAGCAAGGCAAACAATTTAGTGAAAATAGAACTCAATTGTCTTTATTATTTTTAAAAATGGCGGCCGTTATTGTGAAAAATATTGGTATTTACGGAATACCATGTATCTCGAGAACTACTGAAGGTTTTCTCGTTCTGTTTGAAAATTCATAATCCTTGTGAACTCAGCTTTAATGTGATGTGCAAGTTGCCAAAATTAAAAGAAAGTAAAACTTTTTAAACATGTTATTTTTTGTAAATGTTGGTAGCACTGAAAATCAAAAATTTTAAATGGCAACATATTTCAAATGGGATATTATTTTAAAGGTCTTGTTAAAACCTACAACTTTTCAATTTAAACTCGCTTCCTACCTTAAGTTGTTTTGTAGTAATAAACAAAAAACTCCATTTTCCAATATAACACCCATGAATTATATTTTCTTCTAAATGGCCGCCATTTTCCAATGTGGCGGATAACTTTGATTTTTCTCAAGAAACACCCTGTATTTTATGGTGTATTTGGATCCTACGCTTGATTTTAAGAACGTTTCACTCATTGATATCTTTTCCTAAACCCAATGGATAAGGAGATATAAGCAGTTAAATTTAGATTTTTTCATTGATTGTAATATCCAGTTTATCTAAGGAAGAACATTGATTGATAAACATTGATTTGAACATCTAACATTTTACCAACAACTCAAATTAGTTTAAATAAACAAACGATTGCCTAAAAAGTAAAGTTTTGTTTAAAAGAATGTTAAACAACCTATGTCCGACGTAACCTTGTCTGACGTGAACCCCCAAACACAACAACATACTCAGCCGAATGTTCTGCATATGAAACGTCCCAGGTTGATCGTAATTTGGTTACATGAAGTTTAATAATACATAGCCAGGGGAGGGGGCAGCGTGTGGTGGGGGGGGGGGGGCAATGCGGTTGTCGTGACAACGATCCTGACCTGGCGTGACCTTTGTGACTCATCCGCAGAGGACACCAAGGACTGCTGCAGTCCTGGGGGCAACCTGTTAACTTACAATGAAGGATCTACACAGAAAAACAGTCCACGGAAAACCTACAAAACAGCTTACAGCATAAGACCAATAAGTAATGTATGTTAAAAAGGGAGCTGCTAAATATGATTTTCTAAAATAGAAAAGGCCTACTTTTACTTCAGAATGGAAATCTTGGTTAGGACCATGGGAAGTTAGGAATTCACGGGAAGTTATGGAATTCCAGATATTTTTTGAAGAATTATCATCAAGTAATTGATAGTCCAAAAGAAGAAAAATGGAGCTGTTTAAATTAACTCCACAAGCTAATCTGACTAATTTGCTGACCTGATAAATATTGTATGGCGTGTAATTCATTAAAAAAAGTATTGTGCGACGGTATTGGTGTAACACAATAATTACTAAACCCTGAATCAAAGAAACGCCCATCCCTATTTGTTCGATTGCATATTTTCTTATAAAAGGATAAAGTAAGAGGTGGAATGATTGGTGATAATGGCTTTTTCTTACAAATCCTCGACATCTTTTGGCTTCAGATGAGATCTTCGCGTAATAAACCCCTCGAAAATGAATTTGGAAAGCAATATAAGTTTACTTCGGTCTGGGGAATCAATCCGTGCTATGAAATTAGGGTTTACCTCATTTCATTGTATAAGGTAAAAATATCTACTAGTTATTTATTTAAGGTTTAGTTCAGTCTAAAGGCATTGTGACAGAGTACCGTAGTTAGAGAGGACAGCGTTACTGTAGATTATGTTTTAAAGGCAATGTGTCAAGAGACTCATTATTTTGGCCTCTGTTTTCTGCTGAACCCTGAAGCTTCACACCTATTTGCTTGATCAATCAGCTGAGTGATCACTTGCTTCAATCATCTGTCATGTGCCCCTCACAAAAGCTTACATAAATTCTAAAGCCGCATAGCTATACAGAGTGTTTAATATAAACTTCACAGTTTAAATGTTGCAGTTTAATTTGTTTGTTTCAACCAATACACAGCAATAATTCGAAAATAAATAATTTATGAATAATGAGGAATCCAATCTCTAGATGTCGTACATTTCTGGACCAATCCCAAACGTATCCAATCCAAAGCTTTTTTCAGAGACAGAAGAAAATTATTGTGTAATTGCTGTATATTATAGTCACCGCTGATGACATTTTGTGTTTTAGGTTTCTGAACTAGGATAGAGTGAACTGACATTTTTTAGTTTTTATTGCATTCAAAAGTGAATGAAAAAATTATAGTTTCAGCCTTAATCGTATGCTAAATACACCTATTTTGTATCGCTTAAAATTAAATTATTACCGTTAATTTTTCGACAATTCCTATGAAGCCTTACCAAATTACAGCCCTTTTTTTGCCTGGTTACATTAAGCTAACACAACTTACAACTTAAAATCAGGGTGCTAAACCAATATAAAATTGAGTATTTATGTATGTAGTGATTCCTATAAAGCGATTCCTATAAAGCCTTACCAAATTACCGCCCTTTTTTGCCTGGTTACATTAAGCTAACACAAATAATCAGGGTGCTAAACTAAAATAAAATTGAGTATTTATATATGCAGTGATGGAAGTAAGACATAATAAAAATTACTTTAGTCCATGCTATGCAACATTTAATTTCCTACTGCAAAAAATCCAAAGAGAGTGATTAAATATTCGGTACTTTGGTATTATACGGAGGCCACTATTTTTAGAGAGTTTTTTTAATTGAATACCAAAAATAACTACATAATTGGAGAGAACATACTTTATTTGACTTACTGTCCAAATTTGACCTCATTATGATGAGCGGTCTTTGTGTTCTGCCTCCCAGAAGACAGCGATGTCGGCGAGGTAAAACATCACCGCCGCAAGCGGCAACACCCGATCGCCACCCTTATACAGCGCGCTGCGGCGGTTATGTTAGGTTAGGTTATCATAAATATGTTAGTAGGACTTTCCTCATTTCGATACAAATCAAACGATACTGGATGAGTCATACTTCACCCGCTAAATCCTGTAGGCAAGTGATGCATACACTCCGGTCAACAACCCGACATAGGCCTACTTGGAGGGGATTTGGCGGGCGAAGGTATGACTCATCTGGTATCGTTCGATTCGTAACGAAATGAGGAAAGTTCTACTAACGTATTTATTATAACCTAACCTAACATAACCGCTGCAGCGCGCTGAATGAGGGTGGCCTCCGTATAATACCAAAGTACCAAATATTCACTACATCCAACATAACATAAATGTCTAAAGGACTAAATGCATAATTCAGGCGGATGAGCCGGATGATAAGAATTAAAATAGGTATTATAACTGGCGCCAATTCTTGGGGCCCACGCCGTCCATAAGACTAATGTTAGTTTTAGCATTGGGCTTATGGACGGCGTGGGCCCCAAGAATTGGCACCAGGTATACATACATGTATTTTTTAGAAACTTGAGTATTGGTAGGTTATAATATATACATAATAAATATTAAATCGTTAAGGATTTATTGTCACGTTTAAACTCATTCTGTTTTCAGCGTTTACCTAACATGTATATATTCTAGAAGAAAACCATTTTTATGCATATAAGCGGGTCCTTGAAATTCCATCAACCTTTCTCATGAATAAAACGGATCGCTGTATTCGTTTTCGAGGTAATAAAGTTCGAATTATTTTCCTAAGTCTATCTACTTTGAATTACAGCTTGTTACTTAGACAAATTATTTAAAAACTTTATCACGGTGAATATAATATTAAATATTTATCCTTAATCTTCTTGAACTTCATCTTTTATTGCTGGATGTAAATAAAAAACGTCTTACAACACTTAAAAAATATATTTACACTTATACTGTATCTATATACAAGATGGTAAATATACAAAAATGGTGGAAAGTGGCGATCGATTTCGATTGGTCACACCAATCATCATCAGGCCCAATGAGAGACTGGCAGATCCGTCATGGCGTCCGTCCTTTTATCCTATTGGTTGCCGGAAGTTCCGCTGAAAACAGGTTTTTGAACGTACCACCAGAGTCAAAGTTCACTTGATCGTTAATCAGTTTGTCTCTATCTTTATATTTTTCTTTAGATATATATGATTCTTCCCATGCGTTCATTACAATTCCCTTTTTACTACAACATTTCATAATGTTGAGGTTTTCTTCTATATTTCCTATGTTATGTCCATCTTCTAACAGGTGTTTGGCGACATTAGATCTTTCCGATTTCTTGTTTTTCAGTATGATATATGGTTCTTGTATCTTTTTACAAAATTAACTGTCTGGCCTACATAAAATTTATCGCAGTCATTGCAACTGATTTTGTATATTCCAGCAGTATCAAATTTGTCGCATTTTTCAATTCTTGGTTGTAGAATTTTTCCGATTGTGTTCTGAGTCTTGAATGCTCTGGAAACTCCGTATTTCTTGAATCTATTTGCAATTAGTTTTGTCCTCATTACAGTATAATTAAATGACGCATATTTCTTAGTTTCTTCTTTTCTTCCGTCTAATGTTGTGGTTTCACGAAGGTGCTCTTGTTCAGCTCTTGATTCTTTATTTTTATTGAAATTTCTTTGATGGTTCTTTATTGGAAGCCATTACTTTTCGCTATTGCCTTTATTGTATTTATTTCTTTCTCTTATCCTCGGTCACTGGAATCTCATATGCTCGGTAAAGCATCGACCTGAAGGCGGCAGTTTTGTGGCTGTTCGGGTGTATTGATTTATTATTTATTGTAGTGCTCGTCTGTGTGGGTTTCCTGTAGATGTCGAATTCTAGGTGATCTTTTCCTCTTATTAATGTTAGGTCCAGGAAGTTTATCTTGTTCCCCTCTTCGTATTCATTTGTAAATGTCAGGTTTGGGTGGTGGCTGTTGAATTTCTCCATCATTTTGTCCTTTTCTTCTTGTTCTTTTTCGTTGTATATTATTAGGATGTCATCTACATATCTTGTATATGATGTAGATATACACGGCCAGAACTTCGTGATCTTTTTTTAGGTTTTCTAGAATTTTCTCTTCGTTATGCTGTAGGAAAACTTCTGATAGTATAGCTGATAGTGGACTTCCCATAGCTAGGCCATCGGTTTGTTCATAAAATCTGTTGTTAAACCTGAAATAATTTTGTTTCAAAACAATCTTGAGCAATTTTACAATTTGATTTATATACATTCTTTCCTGTCCATTATTCATGAGTCTATATTTCATTAATTACACTGTTTAATTTACAGTTATTTTGTGTACAAATTTGAAATATCAAACGGAACAAGCCCACTATTTGAATTTAACTGAATATTCTTAACTTTATCGGTAAAATCATAACTGTTCTACACATTATATTTATATTCAAATTCCAAATCTTCATATAGTTTTCTTGATAACAATTTCGAAACATTCTATGTTGGGTCCCTAGAGACCTAATAGGCAAACTAACTAGAGGCCTAATAGGTACTATACATCTTTTTTATGTATCTTCGAGATTCCCTTCATCACTGGTGCTTTTGAATCTGTAATATTCATTTTCTGTCTGTATTCTTCGGATATCACTTTAGGTCATTTTTTATGGCTTCTGTGAGTTCTTTCTGGTATTTCTCGGTAGGATCTCTTGGAAGTTCTTCGAAATTATTTTCTTTTATGAAATTTTTTGTCTTCTTAATGTATTCTTCCTTTTCCAGCAGTACTATTGCGTTGTTTTTATCTACCTTTACAGCTGGATAATTATTTTCTTCTAGTTTCTTCTTTATTCCAATACAAATCTTTAATTCTTCTTTTTCGTCTTGGCTCGTGAATTCTTTCTTCGAAGGAGGCATGTTCTTCGTGATTTCTTGTTGTACGGCACATAGATCAACATCGTAAAGTGGCCTTACGTTCGCTTCGATGTCCGTTGCAATTAGGTGGTCTTCAGTTTTCTTGCCGATGGAAAAATTGTATTTCAAACCATATTCTAAGATAGTGTTTTTTTCTTTGGTTAATTGCACAATGGTTTAGATTAATAACTCTCTTCTGGAAGTTGTGCTGTGGATTCAGTTCGATAGTATCTTCATTTTTATGCTGAATTTGGATGAGTTGATCTAATTTTCGATTTATTCTTTCGTATTTTCGGCTCATAACCCCTCCATTTTCTTCATTAACAAATTCATGCAAAAAATGTCATGCAACTTAGCCATATTTCTTACTGAAGAAATACTATTATTGTTATTGAAGTTGGATATATAAGATTTCATGGTGAGTTCCTTTTCGCGATATAGTTGTTTTATCATATTTTCAACAACTAATTCTTCTGCTTGTTCCTTTGTTCTTCGGGCAGCAATAGAATTGCTATTCATCTTAATCTTTGTGTATTTTGGTGTTACTTTCTTTTTGATACATTCCTTATTGAAGTAAATGTCTGCAATCTTTTTATTCCTTTTTATTCCTTTTAATCTTTTTGGTCCTATGTGCAAATTGCGCTTTTTAAAAATTGTTTTTGAGAAACTCACCTATAATTTGAAGAAACTATTACACGTTAAACTTACAATTATTAAGTTAACCTCTTCCTGTGAAAATTAATTGTTCAGTTTATTATGAAACTTAACTGAGAAAACACTGCGTGGTGTATGTCCATCTTCCAATCACTAAACAACCTATTTACACACTTACACACACACGCGCGCGCGCACACGCACACACACACACACACACACACACACATTTGAATTAGGTTTTCTTCTGGAAATAACCTCTTTGAACAGAAGGATGCCGCAAGTGTTTTTCACGTTTTCTTGCTCTAACATAATCCTCAAGTCGCTGGAAGTATATAGGTGGTACAATTTCATTCTGCTGTTCCATCTATTAAAATGTATCGATTCTTGCCGAAGGTTTCTCATGTTTTTCCTTATCTCACAAATCCTGACTAGTCCTTTTCTATTTGGCTTCTTCTCCTTTCTGATTCAGAGTTCGAAAATCATCTCTTGGGCATAAAGAATAATACCCAGATTATGTTTCATTAATTTACTTCTTATAAGCTAGTTATATGTATTGTTATATATTGAAAATAATCTAAGAATGTTCATCACGTTTAATGTAATTTAAATTTGGCATATATAATCTTGTTGATCCTCTTCTTTTATTATTCTATTAATTAATCAGACGTAATTGTGTGAATCGTTGCAGATCATGTTGCATTAACTTTGCTTCTTATTAAGCTCGTTTTAGGTAGACCTGTTGTTATGTGTTGAAAATAAAGTAAAATTCTAAGATGGCCTTGCTATTTATTAATATTACAGATCATTCAAAACTAATTAAAATAGATAGTTAATCGAATAAGTAAAATACTTTTACTAAGTAATTATTTGTTCTTGTGTTTTTCCTTTCATCACATTACTCATAGTATGATAATGTTATTACGATTCTCAGCTCAATATACTGAAATTCAGCAAGTATTTTATACTACAAAATCACACCATAGAACAGGTACCAGTGAAATTATATTTATACATTTACCCATCAGTACAAAGGCATAGGCAAAACATTTCCTTTTCTTAGTTTCAAAATTCACAGAAGAAATGTTTGCATTCAATTTTACAGCCTTTTGATTCTGATTGGCTTTTTGTTTAATAGAGGAATACGCACTACGTTAGCAGCAGCGAGGTAAAGAGAGAGGTAATTATTCAGAAAGGATCCGTGGTTGCCATGGAAATGAGATTCGTCAAACAACAAACCCTACAGCTACCACTGGTTATCGTTTATTTCAAGGTTTAGAGATAATAAATCAAAATATTTTGTGAAGATATTTTTAACTGTATTAGATAGTGAAATTAAAAATGTATTTCATGATTACAAAATGAAGATATTTTGAGAAAATCGTATATTTCATAACATTAGTAGTATGATTAATTGCATATTCGAACTCGAATTGTAATTATTTGTTTGTTGAATTGTGAAACGTTGAATTGTGCTGTGAAATGTGATTGAGAGTTAAATTGTGATTATTTGTTCGTGTAAATTAAGGAAGGGATTATTATAAATACAAAATCACTGTCCCATAGTGTAGGAAATCATTAACATACTAACTCAATTTCAATTTTTTTCAGTTTTGAATTTTTTCTGTCTGTTGTTCAGTCAGGTTTTAAAAGTTATAATTTATGTTTTGGATTTATTTTGTTTAGTATTAGAACATTCAAAGGCACTTAATATCAGTATTTCTTTGTTCTTTCAGCTGCTCACTAATCACGACATGACACACCGTTTTCTTTTCGTTGATAAAGTAATTGCTTCTATAGCGTCTAATTGGCAGGGTCCCTGTCTGGGCAAAAAAACTGCAACAAGACGAAGAGAAATTGACGCTGACTATTTGTCAAAAGTCTGAAATTCTGTCGAGCAACTGCTGATGGGTGACAAATGCGAAAGACGAAACGTTGTCTTGTCGTATCGCGTTCAGTGTCCGTCTGGTCTAAGTTACAACACGTCACAAAACATAATAATGTCTGCTACTAGAATGAATTTTCTATCAATCTAACAAAATAAATTTAGTAATTAACACAAAAATATTAATTATAAATATCGAAAAATATTGATTTTACTTCGATTTTAACGGTGGAGACGGATTCTAAAGTTTCGCCAAATTAGCAAATGATTTTTCCTCGCAGCGCCTCGCCTGAAAAAATTATTTGATCGTCACCTCACCTGAGTATGAAATGTTTGATAATGTCGCTTGATTTGATAGAAAATGGATCCGCATAACCTTTGACAAATTCTGAATTTTTCCTTTTGGTTTAATTTTTATTCATTTACGGCAATAAAACGCCATTCGCTGGGGCCGTGTGACTGAATCAAGAATCAAGAATCAAGAGTGTTTATTGTCGTAAACTTGTACAAAGCATGGACAGTCGTCAAACATATTTACATAAAATAAACTAAAAATACAGTGCACTTTTATACATTTGATTCTTATGTTTTCTAAAATAATTCTTTATTTTCATCATTCAAATAATCCTGGACACTGTAGTACTCCTTAGTCACTAACAAATGTCGCAACCTCCTTCTGAACCTGATTTCATTTAATTCAGATTTTAATGAAAGGGGGAGGGAATTGAAAAGTTTAATTATGCTGAAAAATGACTGCTTCTCAAAAAATGTGGTGTTGTGTTGTGGAATAGTTAAGGAAGTGGAATGTCGGAGACTATAGTAGTTACTATTGCGAAAATTGAAAAAATGCTTGTTTTTGAAGAAAAATGAGAGACATTCGTAGATATACAAACAACTGAAGGTAAGCAAATTATTTATTGAAAAGACACCTCTACATGAATCATCCCTATGCATTCCGAAAACCAATCTAACCGCCTTTTTCTGCAAAACAAATAGAGCCTTTGTTCTTGAAGACTCGGCTCCCCAAATTGCGACACCGTAACTAATGTGGGGGTATAGACATCCATAATATGCTGTAAGTAATACCTTGGTGTTTGCAAAATTAGAGAGTCTTTGAAGAATGAAAATACAGCTATTGATCTTGCGTGAAACTTTATCAATATGTCCTGAAAAGTCTAGACGAGGATCGATGATCAGACCCAAAAAAGTAGCCTGAGTAGCTAAAAAATATACGTACTGAGAGACTATGTAAAAGATGCTGTAAATTATAAGAAACAGTGGTTACATTCTTTCTTTCCTAAATACATCGGCGAACACAATAGGTAAGTAGTTATAATATTCCTATATACATATGATATATAAAGATCGGCTACCTTACTCAAATGACAATGATCAATGTTTACATTTAGTTGTTCTTTTACAATAACAAATAAAGTCAATGTTATGATTTTTTTTGTATTTACAGTTTTGTTTTTAATTCAATAAATACAATTTCTAACGCGTGCAATTATCAATAACCACTCAATACCGCAAAAACAATGTACATGCAAGTGTCAGATAAAACCCAGTTCCTTACTTATAGTATAACTTTGACGAATTTTAACTTTCGTTCCTTAGACAGCTTAACAGCTCACAGGTAAAGAAGTGGTAAAGAGAAGAAACTGTAATAACATAACTGCGACAATACTATCGCGATAACACACTTAGACCAACGCGATAACTTCAATACGATATCACTACAGAGTTAACACCATTGCGATAACACTATTGTAATAACACTACAACACCATTTAAATGACACTAAAAAACACTACAGTGATAACACCGCTGCGAAAACACCACTGCGATAACACTACCGTGAAAACACCAGCTGGGTGACGTCACTGCGCCCGCGTCAATGCGTTTGCGTTGGTCAAGTTTGTTTTCCTTTCATATTCAACTGACTTTTATTTTTGTAAGTTTCGGTTGGGTAAATATGTCTGGTGTTCACACATAAACAAATAGAATAAAATCAATGTTTATTTCATTTCAATTTGCTGCATGTTTTAGGCGGGTACTAAACAAATGTATCCTTTCTTTCTCTCGGTCTCAAAATTAATTTATCGTATATATATTTTTTAGCTTAACAAAGACCTATATAAAATAGTTTTTTATGTTTATTTTTATTTAAGAGTTTACATAAAAAACCACGATACTATTTCTAATGATATTTAATGAAAATATTTGCTCGTTATTCATCGAACATACCCGAACATTACCTTAAAACGCTCAACCTAACACAGGCAGCAAGTATAACCGTGACTATGAACGTTAAAAACATAATTCTTTATGAAAAGAAGAAGCTAATCCCGATCTATATCTTCTATTTATTATTGTCAAATACCACTCACCTATTGCAATTTTTTGAACCTTGTAATTTTGCGTGGACGTTCTTCTTAGGGAGTAGGAATTTCTTCATCCGCTAATAGGATTTTACAAATTACGAAGTTTCAATGGTATTTTGGCGAGGTCGAATTTTCCAAATTTTCCCATATCAAAATGTGATGGACCATTTTTTGTTTACATTTTCGATTTTCATTCAATCAAGCAGCTGGTAGGTATAACTTTACAAAAGGTAACGTGCATCTGACTTATTATTTGGTTCCTTTAATCGAAATTTTATAGGTTTTTTATTTCTTTTTAGGTCAACTGTATAATATAAAAATTAAATTTAATTTACGTTCAACCCATCATTAATTTTTTGTATCTTATTTTTTCCATTATTAACTCAGCATGTGGCACCATGGTTACTTTGGGAGCGGGAGTTTTAGTTTTCCCTAAGGGCGTCCCTAATGTTTTTATTATTACAATTATGTCCGTTTTGGCAAATTTAGTCCGTTTACTCTTTGTCTAATCCCGTCAAGATTGAAAGTGAGAGGTACAGAGGTGCTATGTAATTCAATTCTTCTATTTTTGTATAAATCCCTAAATTATGAAAATCGCCAGAAAACATGTTATCATTATATTTTAATCTGATTATTGGTTCTTAAAAGGTTCGTGTATCGGGACTTTTTAAAATTCGTGTCTACCTTTTTGAAGAAAACCGAAATCATTTTAATTTTCATGGGCAACTAATTTCTAGACACACCTTTAAGAGAAAAAATAGAGAAGGGTTGTGTGTATGTCAAATAGATGATTGATATTACTATTAAGCTAACATTGAATATTAGATAGGGAAAATTTAATAATGGGGACGGCAAAAGACAAGGCGTCATTTATTACCCTGGCTTTGCAAGGGAAAACATAAGTACTAAAACTGCGGTTGACCCTTAAAACTAACTAACCACCTGTTTAGTTGTGAACTAAGTGAATCGAGGTTGAAACGCTGTTGACGGACATCACCAATGTTCCGAAAATTCAGCCCCTTCTTACTGATGCCCTATTTGACAATTTCGAGACGTACTTACAAATTTACGTTGAAATACCTTAAAATTGACACATGAAGCGTTAAAATCTGTCCGGCGTATCTCGAGTCATGACTGTGAAAAGAAAGACCCTCGTGTATTTATATATAGATGTTGGAGGTTAACAATCTATAATTTTGTTTAAACTGTGTTTTTCCCACAGGGGTGTAATTGAAAATATTACGGAGAATCTCCATATTTGCTCAATGTTAGTGCAAGAGAATAAATGATTATTCATACAATTAATTACAAACCTAAATAATGCAACTTAATACAAAACCTTTCCTAAAATGAAAATATGAACGGGGTATGAAAATGTGCACGGGTGCTTGTTTTTCGTGGAAGTCAGGCAAATAGTAAACCCTAATCACAATAGTCATGTTTTTTCAGGTTTTTCTCAAAAAAATAGTAATTTAAATTTTTCTACTTTTAAAAGTAGAAAAACAAACAGAAAGTGAACTTCTGAATCTTGTTAGTAATTTTGCCCCAAAACACTCTGTGGGTGTGGATGGTATTAGTATGTTTCTGTTAAGGCAATGCAAGGAGGAAATTATTCAGCCTCTGTTACACATAGTCAATAGTTCTCTTTCGGAAGGAATTTTTCCAGACAGTTGTAAAATTTCAAAAGTTAATCCCCTTTTTAAGAAAAACGATGAATTGAACATGAATAATTATCGACCAGTGTCATTACTCCCGGCGATCTCAAAAATCATTGAAAAAGTTGTTTTCGACAATCTGCTCTGTAAAAAGCAATATGGTTTTAGGAGAAATCATTCAACCAAACTAGCTCTCATTGACTTTGTGAATGATTGTATCGACATAGTCGAGGGCGGGGGTACAGTAGTCGGCTGTTTCGCTGACCTGTCCAAAGCCTTCGTGTCGATACGATCATTCTTCTGGAAAAAATATCAGCCCTTGGAATTTGTAACACTCCGTTCAAATGGTTTGAATCATATCTCTCAATCAGGCTCCAAATCACAGAAATCAAAAATGAAACAGACTTCAAAATAAAAACTGTTCAATCTTCAAAAAAAATTCAAAGTGGAGTACCGCAGGGCTCGGTATTAGGGCCTCTGCTGTTTTTAGTGTACATGAACAACATTACAGACTTTGTTCCATCCGATAACCTGTTCCTTTTCGCCGATGACACTACGGTTGTCATCGGTGGGAAGGAGGTAGGAGGACTGGAAGCAGAGTCTAATCAAAAAATAAATGACATGAGTAGGTTTTTTGAGGAGAGTGGCCTAGTACTGAACTCTGCAAAACTGGCTACATGTGTTTTCAAACATGCCAAAAAATGAAATCAAAACATTTTGCAGCACCTGTTTTACAAATTACAGGTAATAACTTGACTCAACAAAAAAGTGCAAAATTACTGGGAGTAGAACTGGACGAGAACTTGAAATGGGATAAGCAAATTCAAAGTCTGGAAAGGGCTCTTTCTAAAAATCTTTTCATTCTTCGTAGAATAGTATCATTAAGCAACATCTCACTGTCAAAATTAGTCTACTTTGGTCTGTTTGAGCAGACCATTAGGTATTCAATAATTTTATGGGGGGGCAAAAAAGGGAATTTAGATTTAGTATTAAGATCTAAAAAAAAGCCGTCAGAACACTGTTGGGCCTTCCCCCCAAAGCCAGCTGTAAAGATGCTTTTGTTCAGCTGGGACTAATGACAGTTCCTTCACTTTACATTTTTGAACTTTTAATCTATATAAAAACTCACAACATTCAACCACCCCAAAAACATCATCCATACCTAACAAGGAATAAAGAAAACTTTGCTGAATATCACAGATTGTCACTTTTTGAACAAAAACCAATCTACGCAGGGCTCAAACTTATGCAATTTCTCCCCAAAGATTTAAAAAACATTGACAAGATTTCTGTTTTTAAAAACCGGCTTAAACTTTACCTGGTCCAACATTGTTTTTACTATATCGAATCATTTACCAACAATAATGACAATAAGTAGCTTAGCCTAGTTATTACAACTGGCTTTCTTTTTCATTTTATTTGGAAGCCGATATAGGCCAACAATTTATTCTTTGCCTACACTGGTGACCTACTTATAAAGGCACCTTGACAAATCCAATTTCCCCGAACCCATGGAGAAGGGATCTACGGATGCTGAAGAAGATGTAAGATGTAAGATGTATAACTTATGACTCAAGAAAAATGTGTTGAGATAACACTGATATTAAGAACTTAAATATAACAAAACCCCTTGACATATTAAAACATTTACCTACACTTCGCCATAACACAATTACATACCTCTACAATACATATTCCTTGATATATCCTTTTTTATTTATTTATTTATATGAAGGTTAGACTATAATAATTATCGTGAGCGAAGCCACGGGAAACTGCAAGTAATTACTTATTTGATTCACTAGAGAACTTTACCTACAGTTCTGAAGTGATAATTTATGTGCGTTTGAAAGAGCTTAACATGACTTTCTGTAGGAAACAAAATTAATGCCTTATGGGAACAGCCCTAAATGCCCTTAAGTTTTTGTATTTGCCCATAACATTTACCATGGGAATACCGTTTTAAATATTTAATTCAAACAGCTGATTAGATTAAACACAGTTTTATCAGCAAAGCATATTATGCTGTGGAACTTTAACCCCTGACAATGTGTACTAAAGCTGTAGAGCAGCAAATTTGTATTATACAGGGTGAATCTTCTAAGCCGTCCACAACAGATCATAGGCGAACGGCTTAACGTACAAAGATGAAACAAAACATTTCCCCACTAAATCATACCCAAGGAACAACGTAAAAATATTTTTAACCTTTTTAAAATACAGGGTGTTCCAAAAACCGGGGGTCACGGGTTGGAATCTCGGAATTTTCAAATGTAAACATATGTCATATTATACATAATTTTAAAGCTCTAAGCAGAACAAACAATTTGGTGAAAACAGAACTCAATTATCTTTATTATTTTCAAAATGGCGGCCGTTTTTGTGAAAAATATTAGTATTTACGGAATGCCCTGTATCTTGAGAACTACTGAAGGTTTTTTCGTCCTGTTTGAAAATTCTTAATCCTTGTAAACTCAGCTTTAATTTGATATGCAAAATGGCTACATTAGAAGAAAATAAATATTTTTTAAAAATTTCTTAGCTTTGAGTACTGCTCATTTAACATGGGCGCTATATGGGAAAATGGAGTTTTTTGTTTATTACTACAAAACTACTTAAGATAGGAGGTAAGTATAAATTGAAAAGTTGTTGGTTTTCGGAGGACCTTTAAAATGATATCCTATTTAACATATGTTGCCATTTAAAATTTTCGATTTTCAGTACTACCAACATTTACAAAAAAATAAAGTTTTTTTTAAAAATATTTATTTTCTTTTAATGTCAGCATCTTGCATATCAAATTAAAGCTGAGTTTACAAGGATTAAGAATTTTCAAACAGAACGAAAAAACCTTTTAGTAGTTCTCGAGATAAAGGGTATTCCGTAAATACTAATATTTTTCACAAAAACTGCCGCCATTTTGAAAATAATAAAGATAATTGAGTTTTGTCTTCACCAAATTGTTTGTCTTGCTTAAGCCGGCTCCACACATGCGTTATTCGGCATGCACCGAATGTTCGACGTTCGGCGAACTATTTGTCTCGCTATAGGACCGACAATGAACAAGCACTAATGTTTGCTACTTGCCAAATACAGAAACGCCCATCCACACTACTCGTGATTCGGCGAATCGCTGCTCGCTGCATGCCGAATGACGCATGTGTGGAGCCGGCTTTAGAGCTTTAAAATGATTGTATAATATGGCATATGTTTACATTTAAAAATTCCGAGATTCGAACCCGTGACTCCCGGTTTTTGGAACACCCTGTATTTTAAAAAGGTTAAAAAATATTTTTTACGTTGTTCCTTGGGTATGATTTAGTGGGGAAATGTTTTGTTTCATCTTTGTACGTTAAGCCGTTCGCCTATGATCTGTTGTTGACGGCTTAGAAGATTCACCCTGTATAGTTAAAATTTAATCCTATTTTATTTTTTAACCAGTAAAATCAATCGTATGAAGAAGAGTATTAAAGACCGGAAACCCATTGGGTGTTTTAAAGTTTAATTTTTCTTCTAGTTAATAAACATTTCTTCCAAAGTAATACTTATAAATTAAATTTTAGTTTTCAACATATTCCGTTTTAATTACTCCACAAATGCAGTCACAGCAGCAGACCACGCAGAGAGCGTACTTCCACGCCCACGTGAGTGACGTTCGATAACATTACCCACCCGATATCCCCCTTCCCACTCTCACTCTTACCTCTCCCACTAACATCTGACAAAACTCCTGGTTTCAGGGGAAATAATCTGTAGAATTAAAGTCATTATTAGGATCATAATATTACTTTTAATTCAAGATTAACATAAACAGGCAATCTTTAATAGTGCATGGCAAGCCTGAAAATTATTGAAACATAAAATGAGTTATTCTCCCCCCAAAACTAGATCACGAACTAAACATCTCACGTTCAATATTACTTAGGCTAAAATATTTTGTTAAAGATTGTTGTTAAGAAGGATTTGATGACGAGATAAGTAAAATTAAAATTTTATATAAGAATATACTGTTATCGTATAGTTTGTGTAGAAGCAAGGTAATGAAAGAAGCAAGAATGTATGTTCCACCTCGAGGATAAGTTCCATAACTTAAGCCTCTCGATCTAAGGCATAAATCTTAAACTCCTAACTTCCACCGAAACTATCTTTCTATAATAGAAATACTCGAAAGAAAATCTCGAATCGACGCAAAAAGCATCTATGAACGACAGTAGGTTAAAGTTTTAAAAGCACTTAATAAATTTATTAAAATAGTGGCTGTTAATTTTTTAAGCTTTAGGGGCGCAATTTTATCAATTAATTTTAATAATCAAAAATGTTCCCATACGTATGAGTGATGAGTCCGTTAGTCCATATGTGATTATCATACACAATAAAGTAAATAGAAAACTTTACTGTACTACTTAACTAAACCACTTAAATTTAAGCAAATATTTAAAAAAGTTTGAGATATCTTTAATTTATTTAAAATTTAAAAATAATCAGTGAAGAAGATAAAGTTTGTAAGTATTTAAATTTCAAGGGATTACGAAATCTTAAAATTTTCGATTTTATAGGATAAGACTTTAATACGTACCTATTACATTTATACAGGATACATTACAGCTAGCATAAGAAACAAGGTCTAACTTAATTCGAAGATATTACAGTGATTCAAACAGGAAGAACTTTGAGTCTTTCACTGCGATTTTTAATCAAAGGGGCATCTCTGATTGCTTAGCTTTTTTCTTTTATCAGACTGTATTCCTTTACTTTATACACCGCAAGCAAGCTCAAAAAATAAAGAGATTCATTTTAAACTTTCATTTTTCGTTTCAAAGTCATTTCCAATCATAAATTGTCTTTAATAATTGGTATTTTTATGATTATTTAGCTTAGATTTAACATTATTTAATGGATTATTGTGAACAAGAATATTTCATTGCTTGAGGAGAGGATTAACTGATGATCGAGTGCATTTTGACTAACGGTCCATTAAACTAGTATCTCAAGAGTGAATGTATAACAGCCCTTTTACTCAAGACTAACGCAACAATACTAAACTATAAATTAATAAATAATAAGGAATTTATATATTGCTGTATTTTTCTATAATAATGTATGCACCGATATCAGAGGAAGGTAACAGAAACTTAAGCCATACATGAACCCAATGAATCATTTACCCTAATCTCATAACTACACTTAATTTTAATTTAAGGGTGAAAAACATGTTCAAAATGATATTTTTGTCACGGAAGTAGAGATGATTGATCTGATCATTAAAAATATTAAAAATGTAGAGAATAATACATGTCAAAACATACATGGTGTTCGTAAAAAAATATATTTATGGCGTTTTTAATCTTAAAAAGAAGTAATACTTACATTATAAACGCCATGTTGAACTAATATTCCTTTACAAGTCGGTCTGCAGTTCCTAGAACAAACATATGACTATGATATAAACAGATTTCATAATAAACCTTTTATTAAAAATCTACAGTTTAGTTAAAACATCAGCGTTCCACGCTGTTTAAAGGACAATAGAGGTGAACTTTAGCAACCAACCTTAATTTAGCTTGGTCGGTGTTGGATTTCGTACCAAACCAGGGTCATTGTCGTTAATGACTCTCTTTGATCTATTTTCATTGCTCATGTTTCAATGGGTTTTAATAAATCAATGTGTTTTTGTCATTAGAATAACAACTGAACAATCGTTTATTTATTAACAGATTGAAAACTTGTTATTGATTACATATTATAAATAATAGAAGAAAGACAAAAATTCAATAGATGACCTAATTTTGAGTCCAGCTGGTTAAGCCTAACTGCCCACCCCTCAATATTTCCACTCTAAATTACAAAACATATCAATATATTCAGAAAATCTACTCCTCACAACCAACCCACAGGAAAAAAAAACAAATGCCTACTTTGCGCGAGTGAAGTCGCCTTCTTAACAAACATCGTTTGTAAAATAATACATCAAATACATTTTCATAGTAGCCAACAGGCTGAGAAGTGAACAGTACAAGTAGGCCTACTGATTTCTAAAATATGCTAATGAAGAGTATTGCAATATATTTTTAAAAAATACACTTATGAGCAGTGCCACAGAAGAATCAGATGGTGGCAGTGCTGAATAAAGTTTCAAAATTCTATTTCAAATCCTGGCTTAAAAGTAAATCATTTTGTGATTCATTGCAGCTTGGGAGCATTATGACATTAGGAGTCCGAATGAGAGCGATCACTCCCATGGCATGGCCCCCCTTTGGTCACTGTCACTGGCCTCGTACAATTCAGCCACATCACACGGTCCAGGACACCATTGTTGTATTATTATAAACATTTTCATTTTAATTAAGGCACTTTTTCACTCATTTATTTATTCATTTAAATTCTTTCTCTTGCACTGAAGTTTATGTGGAAAGAATATTATTCTTGAGTCGCTTTGAATGTAACGGTATAATAAAGGTGTTTGTAAAAATAAGATGACGCTACAAAAATCATGATTTCTTTAATGAAGGATGAAAATTTTGATTCTAAATTACAATTTCCAAAACTATTTTAGTATTAGTTCAAAATTATAGAGACGAGAGGAAACATCCAATAGTATTACGTGTATGAATTCTTAATTGAAGGCAAATGGTAGAACCAAGAACAATTTTGCCTTTTCAAATCAGGACATTTAGCACAAACTAACAATGAATGTTTTTTTTATCATAATGACACAGAAACATTTGTTTTCTGTTCGTTGTTGTGGGTTTGAAAGTTACCCAATGCCGAAACCAGTCCAGAAAACTCTCCGGAAAGTTTTTCCGGGGTACGATTTCAGGAAACTGAAGTACACAATCAGCTGGTTTACAGCAAACCGACGTTTTAAGCATATTCATATGTTACTCTTTATAGGAATGTGGTGGCAGCACTGACAGCAGGAGCAAATGTTTGTTTTTTATTATAGGTTAGGTTTGAAGAATTGAGAAACATACCATAATGGATTGATTATGCAAGGAATGCACTATGATTAAAAATATTTATTTTTGTTTACATAAAATCTTTCATAGCATATTTTACAGTGTAATTCGGCAAGTAACTGAACAAAAAACTGCCTCCGATCTTCCACTAAGTTTTTCAGAAACAATTAATCTAAATATAAGTTGTTATATTCAAAAGTTTTCGAAAAAATTTCCAAAAAAATTTTGATATGCGGTAATAGCTCTTAGATGGTTTTACAAGAATAATGTATGTTGGATAATAATCATTATTTTTCTGAGTTAGATACTTTATTATTTATCAAATTCATAATAACTATTCAAAGTTTCTATTTAGTTATAATTACATACGTATTAATACATACGTCTTAATTTGCAGCTTTCGTTAAACATTGTACCTTGGAGAAAAAAAATATTCCAGTTAAAAAAATATAAAATAATATAAATATAAAATACCCCCATTGAAGCAGACCTGCATACTCAGCGAATTTCAAATGCAAAACAACATATCTCAATCCAACATAGCGAGATTTGACATGTTTTTGTAAGCTCCATAAGAATAACATGGGGAATGAGTATGCAGGTGTGCTGCTACAGGTATATTAAAACTGGGTGGTTTTAATTCAATATTTAGTAGATCTGAAATAGAAGAAGCTATTTACCAAGTTTTATTGAGATATGTTGAGAAATAAGCGAGATATAGAATTTTACTTATTTCCCATAAGGTTAACATTGGGACAACGTACTGTGTTTACCACTTTCAATATCTCGGTAACCAATGGACATAGAGCAGTGTTCCAAAATACCAAATTGTTTGTTTTTTTGAGCTGAATTCAATGATGCCCACAAAAATTCGATAAATTTTATTTTTCTATGTAAACAATTCAAAAAACCCATTTTTGGGGGGGTTTATCCCCCTTTACCCCCCCTTCCGGTGGTCCGATCGGGCTGGTTCACGAACTCGTCCAATTGATTACCACTTTACACGTCCGTACCAAATTTCATAAAGATCGGACCATTTTTGCAGCCGCTATCGTGCTAACAGACACATATATATATAGATATATTTGTATCATCAAAAATAACTGTAAAATTTAATAATCTGTACTATATTTCGCTTTTCACTTATTCATGTACAATATAAAGTTGTATAAATATAAAATATTAAGTATAAAAAATCTTTAACACAAACTATAAAATTTTAAAAATAGAATAATATAAAGTGTAAACAAAAAAGTTGATGTTGTATAAAGTCATATGGTATAAAATAATTAATTCTTTTTGGCTCTCATGGTGAAGTCTTATCTTAAATTTAATCCATGAGGATGTTTAGATTTTAGTACCATTTGATGTGCTTGTTCTATAGTCCGCAGTTGCTGTATACCAGAATCATTTTTTAATTGGCGGATAGGTAAAACTTCATACAGTTTTTCAAACGTTTTACTATGGATAGTTCCATGTTTGGCCAATGGCTGTTCAACTTTTCTGTGTTTAAATGCAAATCTATGTCCTGTCGTTCTTGTGCGTAAGGTATTTATTGAGGAGCCAAAACGAAAAGTTATAGTGGTCCCGAGCTTAAGTCTTACCATGAGACCTACGGTAATAGCTTCTTCCCTATAGGGGAAATTCGCTAATATATTTTCTTAATATTTAGAGGGTTCTTAATATTTTAAACTCAAACACATGAATTTGTTTAATTACCACAGGAATCCAAACACACACGAAAACTTTGAATATTTGCCTTCCCAAAAGTTTAGGTTTCTTGTGTCGTTAAACTTTGGTAAGTTGTTTATTTTTCACTTGAGCTAATTTTATTAAATGGGCCTATCTAGAGTAAACTGATTTTTATTCAATAAAAAATTTATTTTTCTCATTCCGGTCTGCCATCAAACAAAGGTATTGATATTGAGTTACTACCCTTAGCTGATGAGATAAAATGTTCAATTAAGTAATTATTTAAACCAAGCTAATCTATCTAACATCTACCAAAAACGTTTTAAACTGTAAAATAACCGTATATACTATAAATTTAAAACATTATACTGTTTAAAATTAACAATTACTCACGAAAAAGTATGTTTAAAAGAATTTACTGCATTAAGAGAGTCATAACGTAGACTCTCTACCGCTGTAATAGAAAGCGGTTTAATGCCCTCATGCAAGCGGGAACATTTTCACGAATATTGCATGGTCTTCCTTTATGAAATATTATATTATAGTTTTCGTGAATGTTAAATTTGAGTCTAAAAGATCAAATATTTAATTTGTTCTTTTTAAAAAATTAATTTTGTAAGGCGAATGTGTACGGCAGGTAAAATATTGATGGATAAAAAATTTATTCCTAAAATTAGTTAAAAAATTATTTTCATCCAAAGTAAGCTAGGTGTGTGTTTCGTTAACCGTTATAGTAAATTATAATAAAATGATTTTTCTAGACTATTTAAATCAGAACTGTTTATTTATTAAAAATATCCATAAATCAATTATTCTACACAAAAATCGATACCTACATTATTATTACCAGTCAATACTTTTCTTGGCCATAAATTGTAAGTAAACCAAACTGTTAAGAACTGAAATTATTTCATTATGTTATATTGTGTAAAAAATTACAATAAGCAGAATTAGGGAACGTATTAAAATTAAAATTATTCATAACCTACTTATTTCGGAATCACGTAAATGAACCATTTTAGTTAAGGATCAATTGTTTGCCTCTTATTTAAGATTTTTTACTATTGGATATTTGTTATTATTATCCTTATTATAATAGTCAACTATTACTATTCCTTATTATAATAGTCAGAGTGTTGCTTGTAGAGTGTTGTATAAGCATTCTCTCTCAATTTGGAATGGTTAGGTAATTGTTTTTATTGTTCTTGTCTTGTTGTAGAAGTAGTAGTCGTGGATGTAAGCCTTGTTGTATTGAATGATTTTCATTGTGCTCTAGTGTTTATTTTCGTATGCATACACTACGCTTGGTCGAATGTACATTTATCTCTTAATGGGTCTAATGAAACAGACTACCATCAGATAATAGGTATAGTACAGTAAAATTTGTCCAAAAAAAGATCAAACTGAAAAAAAATTAGCCCCACCTTGAAACTTGGTATACAGGTCATCTTTAGGCTCTAATTGAAGAATCCGATGAGTCCATAAAAATTCAGGGGGTGGAAGGCCCCTTTTTCGAGGGGTGTACGGGGGGAAGGTTGTATTTTTTTGTAAATGTAATAACTCCGGCGAAAAAGGTCCGATCCATTTAAAATTTGGTGTGGGCTTTTAAAACAGTATATTTTAACACTACATAAAAATTAAATTCGATCGTGTCATCCTAAGGGGTCCAAAAGGGGGATTTGACACCTCAAAAATGGGTTTTTTAATTTTTTGGTACCCAAAAATTAAAACTATGAAAATTTTGTTTTATTTTTTGAATTCAGCTAAAAAACCAAACAATTTAGTATTTTAATTATTACTCTATGACCATTGGTTGCCGAGATATTGAAATTGGTAAACACAGTACGTTGTCCAATATAACCTCAAAATGTACAGAAACTTATAAATCCCGCTTATTTTTTATCATTTATCAACGATATTTCGAATTTGGCTTCCTATAGTTGAGTTTTAATGGATTATGGCTCATAAGTCCCACTTTTCTTCATCCCCTTGTCAGCAAACCTACATACTCATTTCCTATGTTATTTAAATGGGAAAACATAATGATATGTCAATTTCTCTTATATTTCTGGTTCTAATGACAATAATGAAACAGTTTTAGACTTATTTTACTAGGAAAATCTTTGGCTTTAAGATGAACCATTAACAGATCTATTTGGTTGGGTTTAAGGCTAGTTGAAATGCTATTATCAAAGCTGTATTGTTTAAAATTATTTTTGTTTTTAATTGTTAATAATGAATATCTCAGCTCTTAAGAAAGATAATGCATTTATTTTAGTCTTGAATTGCTCCGTAAATTATTTTCTTTCATTTAGCCTATAATTTGATAAAATTGGTTTTGATTTGGATCAGTTATAACGCGTAATTCAATTAAAAAATAAGTTTTTTTCAAGTTTTACTTACAGTGAAAGGGTGATACCTCCAGTTCTAAAGGAGATAAAAAGTTAGTTTTGGACTCAAATTAAACAGGAATGTAGCAGCTTTAATATGAGCTATTATTTGATAAAATTGGTTTTGGTTTGGCTCAGTTGTAATGCGTAATTCACGGAAAAAATATTTTTTTTAAAGTTTTACTTACAGTGGAAGGGTGATACCTCCGGTTCTAAAAGAGATAGAAAGTTAATTTTGGTCTCAAATTAAATAGGAATGTAGCAGCTTTAATATGAGCTATTATTCGATAAAATTGGTTTTGGTTTGGCTCAGTTGTAATGCGTAATTCAATCAAAACAAATTTTTTTTAAGTTTTACTTACAGTGGAAGGGTGATACCTCTGGTTCTAAAGGAGATAGAAAGTTAGTTTTGGTCTCAAATTAAACAAGAATGTATCAGCTTTAAAATGAGCTATTATTCGATCAAATTGGTTTTGGTTTGGCTCAGTTGTAATGCGTAATTCAATCAAAACAAATTTTTTTTAAGTTTTACTTACAGTGGAAGGGTGATACCTCTGGTTCTAAAGGAGATAGAAAGTTAGTTTTGGTCTCAAATTAAACAAGAATGTATCAGCTTTAAAATGAGCTATTATTCGATCAAATTGGTTTTGGTTTGGCTCAGTTATAATGCGTAATTCAATGAAAAAATAAAATATTTTAAAGTTTTACTTACAGTGATAGGATGATACCTCCGGTTCTAAAGGAGATAAAACGTTTGTTATGGTCTTAAATCATTCAGTGAACCATTGGCTTTCATTGAAGCTATAGATCATTTGAAACCGTTAATTTTAAGAGGAGTTATAAACCTTTAATTAAAATAAAAGTTTTGAAAAATTTTGTTTTTATGACGATAAAACATTACAACTCCCCTCAATATCAACCAATCTACATGATTTATAGGTCAAATGAGAGAAAATAATTTACAGAGCAATTCAAGACCAAAACAAATGCATTCTCTTTCTTAAGAGCTGAGATATTCAATATTAACAATCAAAAACAAAAATAATTTAAAAAATACAACATTGATAATAGCATTTCAACTAGCCTTAAACCCAACCAAATGAATCTGTTACTGGTTATTCTTAAAGCCAAAGATTTTCCTAGTAAAATAAGTCTAAAACTGTTCCATTACTGTCATTAGAACCGGAAATATAAGAGAAATTGACATATCATAATGTTTTCCCATTTAAATAACATCGGAAATGAGTATGTAGGTTTGCTGACAAGGGGATGAAGAAAAGTGGGACTTATGAGCCATAATCCATTAAAACTCAACTATAGGAAGCCAAATACAAAATATCGTTGATAAATGATAAAAAATAAGCGGGATTTATAAGTTTCTGTATATTTTGAGGTTATATTGGACAACGTACTGTGTTTACCAATTACAATATCTCGGCAACCAATGGTCATAGAGTAATAATTAAAAATACTAAATTGTTTGGTTTTTTGAGCTGAATTCAAAAAATAAAACAAAATGTTCAGAATTTTAATTTTTGGGTACCAAAAAATTAAAAACCCCATTTTTGAGGTGTTAAATCCCCCCTTTGGACCCCTCAGGATGACACGAACGAATTTATTTTTTATGTAGTGTTAAAATATACTGTTTTAAAAGCCCACACCAAATTTTAAATGGATCGGACCTTTTTCACCGGAGTTATTGCATTTACAAAAAAATACAACCTTCCCCCCCTTCCCCCCTCGAAAAAGGGGCCTTCCACCCCCTGAATTTTTATGGACTCATCGGATTCTTCAACTAGAGCCTAAAGATGACCTATATACCAAGTTTCAAGGTGGGGCTAATTTTTTTTCAGACAAAGTAAGTTTTTACTGCACTAGTAAATCGGTATCGTTTAATAGGTTCTATTTGGTACTTATTGTTGAAAAGAATGAATTTTGTTTTACTCTTTTAAATTTTGGCAGTTAACTGAAAAATACTTTGGAATATTTTATACTTTATCTCATATGGTGTGAGCATAGAAAAAGCTAAAAACCAATATTGTCAGTAAAAAGTTCGGTTTTGCCATTGCTCATGTCGTGTGGTCTACATAGGGTTTCTTGTTTAAAAACAAGGAGAAAACATAATGTATTACAAAGTATGACTTTAAATGTTATGTACTGACTAAGTGTAAGTTGGTTATTTTCTGTTCTCATATCACAGCCTTCAATCCTTCCTTTGTATGGCAGCCTCGTCTATCATGTTTTATGGACACTGATGGACTCAATATTCCGATACAAGGTACAATCGGGTTGTGTTGTATCTCTAATGTTCCGTACTTCAAATTTTTCCATGAAGTTTTTATGAAGTGATTCTGAATAGCAAAATATTCTTATAAGTATGAGTTAATGGTGTAATAAATTCAAATTCAGCAGAGGACTTTTTATAAGAGAATAAATCTAATGGTCAGAGAATAATGTTAAAAAATTACAAACATTCATATTATCCACTGAATATAATTTATATCTAAATTAAAAATCAAATTAACATTTATAAATTACTTTGATATTTCTGATATTAATGTATTACTGAGAAGCCTTTTGGTGTCTATTGATTGTTATCTTTGGGTGCTATTAATTTGTTTATCCAATCATATTTTAATTCATATTTAAGCTAAAACGATATAAAGATAACATCATTGAACAGCGCGGGAACGTGAACGTTTATTTACTTTTGGTAATACCTTCAATTAGCGATGTTACGTTTACTCAGATTCGTTGGTAATTGTTTATATTCTGATTGGATTTTATGCAAAACTATCCCTGTAATAAATGGTGTATTGGACTGAATTTACAGGAATTTATCACTGACATTTATGTTGTGTGATTTATAACTTTATCAAAAATCATGAAACGGAGAGTCCCTGGAATTTTAAAACTGAATGTACCGCATGGCTTATAATATGTTTTATTATAATTTTCGCTGGTAATGGTCATTTTTTCTATTTTTCCCATATTGTAAAAATACTCTTAATGTATTTTAGTTATTATAAATTAGGTATAAAGATACGTGTAAAAGATAAATTAGGGACGTGTTAGGAATTTGTATTTCTTGGCAAACTTATGTATTTGCTTAAATGGCCAGTTAATCTATTATTCCTTTGTCAAATACCACTGACCCATCACCGCAACACCCGAAATACTAGGCCAAGAACCTTTAAAATTTGCATTTACGTCTCCTTCAAGGCGTTGGCGTCCGCTAGGAAGGGATTATTGTATTCGAAGTTTTTTAGTTGGTGTTTCATCAAGGTCATAGTTTACAAATTTTCCCATTTTTTCGCTTTTTTAGAAACATATATATTTAAAACGTGCTAGGAACAGTCTTGGTTACTTTTTGAAATGATAGAATTTTTTTCATGGGTACCTAATTTAAGACGATCATTAAGGAACAATATTGAACATAGAAAAGGGTTGTGTATGATATATAACACAAATGAACTAAGATTGAATAACATTTTTTTATCTTTATTATGGTGGGGGAACACTGGAGTCATGTGGGAGGAAAGCAATAAACTGTGATTTTACTACCGGAGTGTAATTTGTAATACTATATTCAGAATCTGTACATTTGCTCATAATTATAGTGAGAGCGAAAGTGCTGCACAACCTATGCTATCAAATGTTACAAATTACAAATTAGCAATCAAATAGTCTGTTAGTTTACAAACATTATAAGACTTATGACTCAAGGAAATGTGTTTTAATTCGACCTTGATATGAAGAACTTAGATCCCTTGATAATATTTTAGAAAAGCTCAACACTCCGCCATAACAAGAAAACAGTCTTCGATACAAACTTTCCAAATTTGTCCCTTTTTTTATGCACGCTGGAAGGGAGGTTAAAAATAGCCCTTACCCGCACCGAAATGCGGGCCCTCTACGCCACTCGCCCAAGAGAGCAAAGCGACGAGCAGGGGTCTCCAACCTCTGACAGACAGCATCAGTGTCAGAGGCCCCGCCTCGAGGCTCGAGGCGGCTAGGAGTGTACAGTTGCCTGTACGTCTCCTTGGGCATACCTGCTAAAAAAAACCCCCTCGCGTGCTGTCACCACATCATTGCGATCGACCCGAGCGTCTGCTCATTGCGACATCGCAATGCGTGGCCTCTGGTCCCTTTCAGGACTCCGCACTGCTGTCCCTTTCGGGACTCCTCAGTTGGTGTTCAACCGATCTTCTGCTGTCCTCGGTTCTGGGGTCACTCGAGACACCCGTCTGTCCTCTTCTGGCGCAGGACGGACATGACAAAGTCAGCCACTGCGTTCCAGCTGACGCTGCCCTGCAGCATCTTCCCCACGATGTTGTCCGGGGTCAGATGACCGCCGACCGCGTCGGCGACGGCAGTCCGTTCTTCGTCAAAGCGACGGCACACGAAGAAAGTGTGATGCACGTCGTCTCCGTCGTGTCCGCAGTACTTGCACCTGGGCGAGTCGACCTTTCCCATTCGGTGGAGGTACAGACGGAAGTAGCCATGACCTGTCAGGAACTGGGTGAGGTAAAAATTCACCTCCCCGTGGTCGCGGCAAACCCACGGCTCCAAGTTCCTGATGAGTCGCCATGTCCACCTTCCGGTCGTGTCTTCGTCCCATCGACGCTGCCAGGCGGCCATTGTTTGGCCACGGGCCAGCTCGGCAGCCTCTTCCCGATCCATCTCGGGAGCACGCCCCCAGATGATCTTCTTCTCTTGCGCCAGCAGGTCGATTGGGATGACTCCCGCAATGACCAGCACCGCCGCCTGGGAGACCGTGCGGTACGAGGATGCGACCCTGAGCGCGCCACGTCTTTGCACCGCCAGCATGCGAGTCCGGTATTTCTTCACCTTTGTCGCATCTGCCCAGATCTCCGCTCCGTAGAGCATGATGGCCTGTGCCGTCGACAGCAACAGCCTCCGTTTCCCCTGACTCGGTCCTCCGATGTTGGCCCTCAGTCTTCCGAGGCAGGACGTCACTTCGGCCGCCTTGTCGCACACGCTTCTGATGTGGTCCCAGTAGGTGAGCTTGTTGTCCAGCACCACCCCCAGGTACCTGGCCGTCCTCTGCGTCTCGATCACTTCGGTACCGACCCGCATCGGAATGATCGTGGGTATCCGCCTCCTCGTCAGCATGACTATCTCCGTTTTGGAAAGAGCCAACTGAAGGCCGTGATCGCGCATCCAGCCTTCCACCAGGCGCATGACCTGATTCAGCCTCAATTGGGCCAACTCCGCGTTTCGTTCGGTGATGAACGCCGCCACGTCGTCGGCGTATCCCACGAGGAACGTTCCGTGTGGCATCTCAGTGCGGAGCAAGCTGTCATACGAGACATTCCAGAGATCCGGCCCCAGCACCGATCCCTGGGCTGCCCCAGAGGTGACGGCCCTGGTTACGAAACCCCGGTCCGTCTCGTACATCAGCCGCCGGTCCCTTAGGTAATCTCTCACCATGGCGAGGAGGTACCCAGGTAAACTGAATGTTCTTTCCAGTGCGACCAGAATGTCGCACCACCGTGCCGAGTTGAACGCGTTCTTGACATCAAGCGTGACCAGCAGCACGATCGGACGAGCCGCGTGGCACGCCTGATCCGCTCGTGTCACCGAAGCTACGACCTCCGAGATGGCGCTGAGTGTCGAGTGGCCCTCTCTGAACCCGTGTTGTCGGGCCGAGAGGTCCCCTGCCGCTCGCACAGCCTCTCCGATTCTCGGTTCAACAGCCTCTCCATCAGTTTTCCCGCCGTGTCCAGCATGCACAGAGGGCGGTACGACGATGGAGCGTCCGGTGGGCCCCGTTTTTTGCTCAGAAGGACGAGCTTGGCCAGTTTCCAGCGGGATGCGAACACTCCCGCTTTCAAGCAGACGTTGTACATGTCCAGCAGGAGCTGAGGGCGGCATTTCGCCACCAGTTTCAGCACCTCTGACGGTACGTTGTCCGGGCCCGGGGCCTTCTTGTTCTTCATGGAGCTGACCGCTCTCTCCAACTCTTGGCGCGTGAACAAAGGGACCTCTTCGGCGATCACCCGCAAAGGGGTGTCGTCTCTGACCCGGTGATCCGGGAAGAGTCCGTCCACGATGGTCCGCATCTTCTCAGCCTCCATCGGCACGTACCCGGGTCCCTGCGCGAGTTTCCTCATGACCAGCTTGTACCCCTGTCCCCAGGGGTCGCTGTTCACGTCCTCGCGCAGTGCGCTCCAGCAGCGCGCCTTGCTTTCTCTGATCGCTTTGACCAGTTCTCTTTTTTGCCGTTCTGTACTGGCTCGACCTCTCCGCCGCTTCGGGTCCGTCCCGGGAACGCTGGGCTCGCCGCCTGAGTCTCAGGCAGTTTCGCCGCAGCTCGGCGCTGCGGTCGGTCCACCAGTACACCGGGCGCTTTCCGGTACGTGCCGACTTGCGGGGCATCGACGCGATGCAAGCGCGATGAATGAGGCGTAATGTGGCTTCCACCACAGCCTCCGCGTCCGCCCTGCTTGGCTGGTCGTCCGGCATCTGGGGGATGTCCCCCATGCCGTTCTGCAGAGCCTCTGTCAGCCTCCGTTCGTCCATTCTCGCCAGGTTCCAGCCGAGCGGGCGCCGGCTGTTGCTGCGATTTCCTTGTCTTCTTTCGGCCAGCTCGAAGGTGATGTATTCGTGATCACTCCCCGAGTAATCACCCATCACCCTCCAGCCGACGATTCGGGAAGCCAGACCTTCCGATGCCAGGGTCACGTCGGGGATCGATTCCCCGAATCCCGGCCTCCGGTAGGTTGGCGTGTCCCCCTCGTTCATTGTCAGCAGCCCCAGCCTGGATGCCATCTCCAACAGCAACCTTCCTCGGGTGTCTGTATGTGGCATCCCCCACTCTCTCGCTCTGGCGTTGAAGTCGCCGGCCAGGAGACACGGACCGGCGATCGCTCGGATCGCGTCCTCCATGGCCTCCAACTTCTCTGTGAATCGTGGAATGCTGTCATTCGGGGAAAAATAACAGCTCACGAACGTGACTCCGTTGCTTGTGATCCAGGCGAAATTTTCGCCGTTCCCACTTCTTTCGATGGGGACCACGCGCGGGTCGGGCACCCACAGCGCAGCCCATCCTGTGCGGTCAGGGAACCATAGTGGACCTTTAGCCCTGTGAGGCTCGCTCACGAAGACGAGTGATGTTCCCGTCTCCCGAACGATTTGGTCCACCAGGGAGCTTGCCGCGATGCTCCCGTTTAGGTTTCCCTGGATGACCCTCAGCGTCCGCGCCTGTCAGTCTTCTTTGAGACCAAAAGGTCTCTGAAGGTCCGACAAGCGCCGGAGCCTTGGACATGATCCGACGGTCGGCCGTCGGTCGCCTTCTTGCAGGCTTCGCACGAGGGTGCCTGGCTACAAGCGGACGACTTGTGCCCGACACCTCCACACTTCCAGCATGCCTCGCTGCGGTCCGGACCTTTACACTCTCGTCGAGTGTGGCCGTACTCCAAACAGCGGAAGCATCGTGGGATCTCTACTCGAGTTCGCACTCGGCAGACAACCCACCCGACCTTGACCTTGCCCCTTTGCAGGAGCTTCTGGCCGCTTGAGGCGTCGAGATCGACGACCGCCAACCTCTGCTCATGGGCGTTGGGTTTGGTCAGGAAGACCTTGAAGTCTCCCGTCTCCTGGCCCAACTCCCGCTTCAGAGCGTCGCTCACCTCGTCCGATGTGGAGCACGAATCGAGATCCATGATCTCCACACGCAGACGAGGGGCGACGCTCTTGAGCTTGTCGCCGGCGCCGAGCGCCGACTTCACCGTCTCGGCAAATCGGGTCTGACCGCGGCCAGAACCCAGCTCGATGAGTACGCCGCCGTCGTTGGTCCTGCGGAGCCTGCGGACCTCCACACCCGACTGCTCGGGTTGGACGTCCTTCCGCAGCTTCCCAACGACGTCGGCGTAGGAGCGACCTTGCCCCGGTTTGATGATGAGGACGTGCCTCATCTTCGCCCCAGAGCCGGTCGCCCTCGGCTTATTTGCCCTTGCGGGAGCACCACGAGGGGGCGCCTCTTGGGTGGCAGCCCGCCTCTTCTTCTCCCTCCTCCGGGCGGACTTTGACTTCACCTGAGTGAAGCCATCATCCACCGGTTTCGGGGGATCGGGCACTTTTTGTGGGACCGAGGCTTTGGTGCCCCCACCCGCAGCTGCAGGCGTCTGGGCACCCTTCGGTTTCCCACCGTTCCTCTTCTTCGGAGGAGAAGTCATAGAAGACTTTTCCTCCGTCTTCCTCGCCTCCCTCGGCGTCGGGGGGAGCATCTGGGGTGAGGTCATAGTAGACCTCTCCATCCCAGACTTCTGCACCACCTCCGGCGTCGAGAAGGAGGTCTTGTTCCGCTTTTTGGGCGGAGACTTCTTGAATACTCTCTCGACGACCCGGCGTTCAGCCTGGAGGGCTTTCAGCCGGACCGTCCGTGTCCCCTTCATGTCCCCTTCGTGTCCGTGTCCCCTTCATGACGCTGACGGCTTCCTCGATCTTCGCGACGGCCGTCCGAACACCATTGCTGATGTTCTTCTGGATGGCCATCGCATCGCGGATCTGCCCCAGCGCCGCCACGATCTCAGAAATGGACTCGTCCTCCGCAAGGTCGCAGTCGTCGACCTGCCTTCGGACGATGTCCAATTCCGTGTCACTCGGCCCGAGAGGCGTTGATTCGTCCCACGGGCTTCTCGGATGCTGCCGCTTCCGATCTCCGTCATTCTTTGGAGTCACCGTCTCCATGGCCACCGTCTCCGCCGATGGCCCAACCGCCGTAGCTTCGGGCACCGACTTCGAGGCGTCGGCCCTGGAGTCCGGGGACTTGAACGGGACTGGGGGAGGCGCACCGACTACCAGTGCCTTCCCTCCCCCTGCATCCTCCGACTTTGGAGCCCCTCCGGAATTCGGAGGGGTCCTCTTCAACCTTGAGCTCCGTCCGAAGGGCGACGGGTACCCCCCGATCCGGAGCCCAGAACTTTCTTCTCGCTCGCCTGATTCATTGCCATCGTGCTTCTGATCGATCTCAAAAATAAGAACAATCAACGACCAAAACATCAAAATTCCGTTGGGTTTTTTTTTTGATTCCCCGGTCAAAGGGAGCATTGCCAATCGCTCCAAGTGTCTTCCATGGCCCTAGACTGACAGACGTCAGTCAAACCTCCTCGGACACCCATCACCCGCCTAGCACAGTCGCAGGATCAGGAATATGCCCATGGTTCTTACAACCGCTTCTGACAATTTTGATGCACTGCTTTCAGCGTGGCGGGGGTGCTTACTTGCAGCGGCCACCTGCTGAGGCCAATTCGACCTCAGCAGCTCCTCTAGTTTTGGCTCGGAGTTCACAGAAGCGGCATGTCCCCACTAAGCGTCCCACCAAGCACCCCGATCAGAGTACAAGGGGGAGGGCTCAAACCCAGGCGTGAGGATGAGCTCAGAACGGGGCCATTTGCCATGGCAAGCCAGACGTACCCGGATCCCCGTCCCGCCTTCGTGTTTTTAAAAGACAGCCACCCCGCTACCTCTTTTCTACAAGCCTCCACTAGATTGCCCTTTGTTTGTTTTTTTTGGGTTTTGTGTTTTGTGTTTTTTTGTTGGTTTTTTATGTTTTTTGTTTTTTTGTAGTTTTTTGTGTGTGTTTTCCTTTGACACCTGAAGGGGCAGGAGGCGCTTTCTTCAGGAGAGAGACAGAGGAAAGAAGATGAGGAAATGACACCATGCAGGGCTCGTGAGAGGGGCCCATGCTGAGTCGAAGAAAGGAAGAGGCGGGCAAGATTAGCCCAGAAAAGAGAAAAGACTGCGAGCTAAGACCCAAAAGAAGGAAGAAAGGTCTCAGCTCTGGAAGAACTGCGAGAAGAAGAGTCTCGCAGCTTGGCTCGGGTACCCGGGGCCGCCAAAGAGACACCCGAACAGCCGAAAGCCGACTGCCCCTGGGGGGAAATTTGTCCCTTGGGATTCGTTAAATCGAGGTTATACTGTATTTTTATCGTGAGCGATCCCACGAATAAACTACCAGTGTAAATAACAATTTAAACGTAATTAACATAAATTAAATTATATATTTTGGATGGACGAGTTCGTATAGTTATGACCATAAACCTTTACAACTTACCATGAAAAAAAGGTTTTTATTTTCTCTGTACTATATTCTTGACTCTCTGTACCTTGTCTCTCTGATGCCATATCAACTATATATAACCTTTACTGATTGTCTCGAATATTAACTTAAAATGTTTTCAGGGAGTCTCAATAAACCAGATAGTTTTCCCACCTGATATATTTAAATTATCGGGCAACAATACAATTTTACAAACTTTACTCGTTTGAATAATTTAATTCAATAGCATAAAATTCATCAGACATCAGACTACGGACTTACTTCAGACTCGGTTGTGCTGGGGCCAAAAATATAAACAAAGTGTTTATCTGAGACTCCGAGATGGCAACAATCCGACCCGACCCCGGGGGGTTTGGAATTATTTATTTCTGTCTCTCTTGCTCCTTCCGCCCCATCTTCATCTCTATTCCCACAGCTTAGAAATTGTAAAGCTCTAAAATTGTCACGAGAGCAAAAATAACGTTAAAACTTTAAACGAGTACCACTGATATATGAGTATTGATTCTAAAATTTAAATCAATTATCATATAAATATATTGTTATTTTTTACAAACATTAACATGTTTCCACACAAGGCCAATTTGTTTAGTAAATAAATGACTTTCAGCAACTCAATAAATTAAATGTTGCCAATGAGATTTGATTTCTATATGTAAATGTCTAATGTCAGTACACATACTTATTATAAATCTTGTTTAATCAGTTTTTTAAATCAAGACTAAAAATATGTATTTACTAAACAGTTGCTTAAACAGTATTAAAGGCATTATCGTTCAACCTTAGGAATGACCTGAAGTGGCAGTTTTATATATCATAATACTATATTTGACTAGAATATTCAAAATACAAAGAAGTTATGTTAAAAAGTTGAAACTGAAAAAAAGAAAAATGTAAATTAACATAAAAAGTAGCAGAATGGAGGGTCTTTAAATAATGCAAGTATAATTTTCTCAACAGACATTGCAATCCTGCTTGACACTAAGCTTAACATTTCGTATAGAGGTTAAGCTTAGCCTTGCCTTGCCCTCAGCTTTGACACAGGGCAAACGTTATTTTCGGTGTATGAAATTAAGCGTAAACAATATTTGTGATAGTTTTAATGTGTTTTAATTTTCAACAGTATGAAAGAAAACCATAGATTGAGATTTTTTTCAAAATACAAATTAGCTTTATTAATTACAATTCAGTCCATTTATATAACTATTTTTTTCAAAAGTATTAAATAAATAAACCTTAAGGTTTATTTCTTTAGCTGAATAAGGTCAGAAGATGTGATAAGTATATCTAGAAAAGGATATACTTTGCTTATTAAGTTTGTTTGAGCCTTTTTAATCATGATGAACTTAGTATTCTTAAGGATTAACTAAAACTCTAAAGGTTACCTTGTACTTTACTGATGTTTTAAACACAAATGTCAAAAAAGTAATTCAATGTACCTCTATTAATTAAGTGTCTTCAGTATATGTAAAATTCATTCATACTTTACCGAAGATAGTCTATGAACTCCGTTTATGGGTCAAATAAACTAAACCTTCGAGCGCGTAAACCTTTTAAATCCTAAAGTATTTTCAGATTTTTCGTCTACTTTGCAGAAATTTAACAAGGGGGACTCAATAACTGAACTACAGATTACGAGAGGAGAATTATTGGAGGGTTGGAGAGTTGAGGGAAGAGTTATTGAGGATTGGAGAGTTTCGTTATGTACGTGACGTCACTGAGGCTTGAGCATCCACTTGGATGAACCGAGGGCTTCACTTTGTCGACTGTGCGTGATATTCAACTGAGTGGATTTTACGTGGTACGTTTTCAAAACTTAAAGAGCTTCATATCTAAAATATAAATTTCCAAATATATGATATTCTGCTTTTATAGTGCTATTCATCAGTGCTAGAAAATAATTTTCTTAACACTAATAGTGTTTGAGCATACAACAGAGTAAATTCAAACATAAATTAGTACAGCAGTGTGTGCAGTACAAGCCTTATGAGAGCAGTTTTTTTTTTTTTTTTTTTTTTTTTGGGTAGGAGGTGGAATGCGTTTACGCACACTGAGGGGCTCGTTGTCCCCTCAGTAGTGTCGGACTCCCACGAGCTCGATGTCCCGTGAACTACCGACTAAACCACCTCCCTCGGCACCGAGGACACTAGCCTGGAACTGTTTCACACATTACTTCGGGCTAGGCCTTTGATATTACGCCGCTAGGGCAACCTCCGTGGGGAAATGCTGAGGATTAAGGCCGATCGAGGTCGACCTTTTTCGCCCGAAGAATGGCCTGGACGTAGTGCTTGACACAGTTCCAGTTGCCCTGGAGCATAGCTCCGACGATGTTGTTTGGGCTGACGATCACGCCGATCTCAGATGAAAGCGAGGCTCGGCGTACGTGCCAACGGTCGCACTGAAAGAAGGTGTGCTCGGACGTGTCTGGGATGCCGGGGCAATACAGACAGTCCGGGCTGGCGACTTTGCCCATCCGGTGCAGATAGGCTCGGAAGTACCCGTGCCCAGAAAGAAACTGGGTCACGTAGTAATCGACCTCGCCGTGCTGCCGTTCCACCCATGGTCGGACGGAAGGTACGAGCTTGAAGGTCCAACGTCCCCTCGGCTCGGCTTCCCAGTCGCGCTGCCAGGAGTCGAAGCTGCGATCGCGCTCTTCCCTGGCAGCTGTTTCCCGGCCCACTTCAGGCCTCCTCCGGTAAATCGCCTGCCTCTCCCTCGCGAGGAAGAGGACGGGAATGACTCCGGCGATCACCATCACAGCAGGCTCGGAGACTGTGCGGTAGGCTGAAGCGACCCGCAGAGCTCCTCGGCGCTGGACTCGGGCAAGCCGATCTCGAAAGACTCGCTTCTCGAGTGCGTGAGCCCATACCTCCGCCCCGTACAGCAAGACTGACTGGACGGCAGTCATGAGCAGGCGGCGCTTGCAGGAGCGAGGACCGCCGACATTGGGCATAAGCCTACCAAGGGCAGCGACACCCTTAGCGGCTTTGTCGGCGGCGCGCTGGATCTGCTCGCCGAAAGACAGTCTGCTGTCGACCATGACTCCCAGGTACTTTGCAGCAGGCTTAGTCTCGAGTGTGACGTCACCTATCTGCACCGGGAACACGGTGTTAATCCTCTTTTTGGTGAGGACGACGATCTCCGTCTTACTGACAGCCAGGGACAAGCCGTGATCTCGCATCCACCCGTTGACCTTGGCCATTACCACGCTGAGCCTCAGTTTTGCCTGCTCGACGTTCCTCGCAGCGATCAAGGCAGCGACGTCGTCAGCATAGCCAACGAGGCGGGTCTCATCGGGCATGTCTAGCCTCAGCAAACTGTCGTAAGACACGTTCCAGAGATCTGGTCCGAGAATGGACCCCTGCGCAGCCCCGGAAGTGATGGGAATGCGCCGCTGGCCTTCGGTCGTGTCGTACAAAAGAACACGGTCTGACAAATACGCCTCGATCATACGCAGGAGGTTAGAGGGAACTTGGAACGTATGCTCAAGCGCCCACAGCATATCGCTCCACCTGGCGGAGTTGAAGGCGTTCTTCACGTCGAGCGTGACGAGAAGGACCACGCGGCGCGACCAGTGGTTGTGGTCCTCCGCCCTCCGCACTGCCTCAACTACCTCCTGGATAGCGTCGATGGTAGAGCGACCGGATCTGAAGCCGTACTGCTGCGGGGACAAGTCCCCCGCAGAGACGATGGCCTCGGTCAGCCTGACGCGCAAGAGCTTTTCAAGCACTTTTCCGGCCGTGTCGAGCATACACAGGGGTCGGAAAGAAGAAGGGGTCCCCGGTGTACTCTTCGCCTTCGGGATAAGAACAAGGCGGGCAACCTTCCACGAAGAAAAGAAAACGCCTTCCGCCAGACACGCGTTGAACATATCGAGCAGAAGCCTGGGATTCACCTCCGCAGCGAGCTTGAGCACCTCCGCCGGAATGCCATCGGGACCGGGCGCTCTTCTGGGTCGTAGGGATCGGACGGCGGCGGTGAGTTCCTCTTCCTGGAAAACTGGGAAGGCGCCTACCTCTCCGAATTCCCTGACTGGCCGAACTGGGTGGCTGGGAAACAGTGTATCGACGACGACGGCCATGGCTTGTGGTTCCATGACCGCAGGTGGTGAGCGAGCCCCTAGCTTCTGGGTTACAAGTTTGTAGCCCATCCCCCAGGTGTCGTCGTCGATATCCTGACACAGCTGCTTCCAGCACCTGACTTTACTCCGGTTGATGGCACCGCGGAGCTCTCGGCGGGCCGCTCTGTGCTCAGCCGATCTGGCATTTGCATCAGGGCGGTTCCTGGCTCGCTGCGCGGCTCGTCGGAGACCAAGGCATCTCCTCCGGAGTTCCGCGATTTCAGGCGTCCACCAGTAAACCGGCTTCTTCCTGTGGCGGCGGGAAACTCCGGGCATCGACTGCTCACACGCGGTCGCGATGAGACGCATCGTCGATGCTGCCAGATCTTCGGCACCTGTGAAATTCACAATGCTCTGGCCTTTGATTACTTCTTTAAAGGTGTCTTTGCTCAGACGACTGGTGTTCCAGCGTCGAGCCAGAGGAGCAGGTTCAGCGCGCAAGCGCGCACCCTCGGGAAGGACCTTGAAGAGGATCCCCTGGTGGTCGCTAGAGGAATACTCCTCGCAGACACGCCAGTCGGAGATCCGCTGGACAATCCCTTCAGAGGCAAGGGATATGTCAGGGATCGTCTCTCTGCACCCCGGACGGCGAAAGGTGGAAATGCCGCCTGTATTAAGGATACAGAGGCCCGACCTGGCAGCCGACTCGAGGACGTAACGACCTCGAGTGTCGGTCCGCGGGGAACCCCATTCCACGGCTTTTGCGTTAAAATCGCCACCGACTATGACCCCGCCAGAGATTTTCATGATCTCATCCTCAATGGAATCGACCATGTGGCGGTAGTCTCCGATCGGTTGGTTTGGCGTGAGGTAACAGGAGAAGACGGTGAAACCCCTGCTCCTCACCCAAACGAAGCCGTTGCCCGATCCGGAATCGAGAACAGGCACCTTCCCGAGGTCCAAGATCCATATTGCCGCAGTGCCGGAGGGATCCGAGAACCACTGCGCGGAGCGTCGGTTCTGGTACTGCTCACTGAGAAGCAGTAGGTCAGCACCCTGCTCCGTGGCGAATTGGAACAGCAAGTCGTTTGCTGTCCTGCTCCTCTGCATATTAAGTTGCAGAACACTGATCATTTCTGTTGTTTCTGGCGAAGCTCCTGGATGGCCCGCCTGTACTGCCCGCAACGACCAGACCCAGCGGAATGCTTGACCTGGTCGCCCTTCAAGCCGGCTTCTGTACACAGGACACAGGACAACACTGCATTGCACGCGCTGGCCCTGTGGTCCTGGCCGCCGCACTTGAAGCAGAGCTTGCTTCTATCGGGTCCAGGGCAGCGATTAGCTACGTGACCGAACCCCAGACATTTAAAACATCTGGAGGCCACGAGCTTCTCGCGCACCCGACAGCTCACATACCAGACTTTGAGGTGGCCCTTCTCCAGGAGCTTTGCGGCAGCTCTGGCTCCCAGCGTCAGGATCGCCACCTTCTGTCCCCGAGCATTCGCCTTTGAGAGGAAGGTTTTTACCTCGACGGATTCTCCGAGAACGGCTTTGACGGCAGCGGTCACTTCCGCCTCGGTCGTCAGCTCGTCGAGGTCTCGCACCTCCAGCGTCGTCTTTGGTTCGAGAACGCGGACGGTTGCGTTCGCTCCCAGAAGAGTCCTCAAGTCCTCGCTGAAAGCGGACTTGCATTTGGAGGCGTCCCCGAGTTCGACCAGAAGATCGCCGGCTCGAGTCTTTCTCATGCCCTTGATGACGGCGCCCTTCTCATCGGGCTTCGCTTTGCTGCGAATTTCGCCCAGCACGTCGGCGTAAGATTTCCCCTCCGACGGCTTGATGAGAAGAGCGTCCGGCCGCTGCTTGCGGGGCCTCTTCTTTGGCGCCTTCTTCTTCTCTTGTCCGCCGAGCTGGCTTCCAGGCTCCTGGGGAGGGTCTCTCTTCTTCCGTCGTTTCCTAACGACGTCCGTCCATTTTTCGGGGTCCGATGTCTCCCCTGGACCGTCACCTCTCGGTTTCTTCTCAGCCTCCGGTTGGGCGGGGCTGGAAGCAGCCCGCTTCCCACCGGCCGGCTGAGCCTTAACCCGCAGTGATGGGGTCGTCTGCGTCGACGCAGTCACCGACTCACATGACTGCCACGACCTCCTCAGCTGGATTATGTGGTGAAGGCTGGCCTCCAATTGGACGATGCCATCCTTCACATCCTGACTGATGTTCTTCTGCCGGGTGGTCGCGGCCTTCATCACAGCGAGGGTGTCGAAGCACTTTTTGATGTGCTCCTCCTCCTGCTGCCTGGCGAGCGCGATGACCGCCTCGAAGGGAGACGACCCATCATCCATCCGCTCATTTACAGTGGGTGTCTCATCAATGGCCACAGGTGTTTTGGCCCCCGATGAGGCAGGTGTCACGACACGGCTCGGCGGCGATCTTCCAATGCGCGACCTTCTTTCGAAGGGGCTTGCCACCTTGTCACCGGGCCCGCTCAGTGAAGAGCGGTTATGCGACTGGTTACTTTGTGGGGTTAGGGTACCCCGTTTTGATTCTTGCACCTTTTGAGTCTCTTTTCCTTCAGTGCTGTCCATAGTGTCTGGCTTAGCCCCCGAGACTGGGCATTGACCCCCCAATAGTACCCCGATGAGAAAGTCAGACCGACCCATCACCAGAGAAACTATATCCGTGTTCGACCGCCTCCAAAACACTGGCGGTCCCAGACGAGCAGTGGCCTCGGCAGAGCCCCCCCGTGACCGCAGCAGGGCCCTATCCGGTCGCCAACCGGCACCGCCACGGCCAAAGGGATTTTCGCCGGCTGATAGGGCAGCCAGGTCAGCTGGCTGGGCTGACCCGGGCCCCTGTACTATCCGGCAGCCTGGGAGGTGCAGAACCCAGTTTTTAAGCTGTACCCTCTGCTCGTCCTAGACCTCCAGCGCAATGGAGGCTGAAGAACACAGAGTCACCCCAGCAAATAGGCCGGAATGATTTAGAAAAAACAACCGGGCTATTGAAATGAACCGGAGAATGGAGTTATGAAAAGGAGACGCGAAAAAAGGACCAGTGCGCCCCCCTCCCCTTTTAGTCGGCTCTTACGACAAGCAGGGGATACTGTTGGACATTCTGTCCCGGCCCAACACGGGGGATTAATCTTATGAGAGCAATAGAATAAGTTCGACTGCTAGTGGTGAACTTATGGTGAATTGAGAATGATGATCATTGCGTTGCCAACACCGTGTGGTTTTTTACCATTTATCAAAGTATCTATCCTATATAGATAATAATCATTTGAACGCATTACTTTTTACCACTCAACACATTTATACATATAGAGCTTAAGACAATAAAACTATTTTTTATTCCTTATATACAATAGCCCTTTTTAATATTCATATTCAATTGGGAACTGATCTTCACTGTGATTAAGAATATTGTAAAAATTGATATAATTTGTAAGTTAATAACTACTGTAAATATGAGTACTTGTCAAAGTATTCTGGTTTTATTTTCAGGGAAAATCATAAAAAATTTATCTTACGAAGTTTTTTGGTAATCAGTGAAATGTCTCAATAAATATATATAGTTATAGGTATTTTATGACAACACATGCTGTTATGACGATAGCCGAAGAAATCATATTCTTAGGCCGACTTGGCGGATGTTTTGAATCCTCAAAAATAAATACCTCAAGTATATATTTTCGACTTCAAGTGTATTTTGGTGTAGTACGGAAATTCAGTTGAATCCTAACCAGGGGACGTTAAATTCTGAAATCGTAAATGTTAACATTACTTCACCAGTGATGCAATAGCGTTGCCTCATTTGGCTAACAGCCTTAAGGAAGAGAACTTGGGTGAAATGTTTACTTCTTTCGCATTTCTCAATCCTAACACATATTTGAGAAAACCTTAGACCTGTCCTAACTATCACTAACCATCCTACTCACTTATTAGTTCTTGTAAATGAAAGAATTTTATTAGGATAGTTTAGTGAGAATGAATTTAATGTGCCGAGTATAAAAATTTGGTTTAATGTCGTCATGATTCAACGGTTTTAAGTGTTAAAGCCTCTTTAGTCACAAAGTCGTGCTGTAGAAGTATTCTAGATGCAACAGGCCTACATACTCAGCTAATTTTCAATGCTTAGAACTATACTTCATTCAACCCAACAAAGGTTTTATATGCATTACTTGAAATGGCGACCCACCCAGGTAGGTATTTTAAGCCAAGTATGAATGACAGATGAGTGAAGGATGATTGTGGCGCGATCTTGTTACTGACTAAGGCCAACATGTTCCTTAGACAGGACTGTTAATTAATGGCCCAACAGCCAATGGCAACTAAGGAACCTACATTTTAATGTGGAGTCCGAACTACAATTTCCTCGGTTAACAGTTTTACGAACTGGTCTAATTTTGAGGGCGCGGGCGGTCCTATGAACGTAGCATTTAATAGTGCGGACGTTAATCCCCAATAAGGAACTCCGCGTCCACAAGTTTTCGCTCATAACTATCCACAATTCGTGACCTCCAAGTAGCTGGATTACAGGATAATCCTTGTGTATATATATATATATATATATATATATATATATTAATTGTCTGTACATTGTTTGAAATAATGAAATTATTGGTTGATTTCCGTTTTGAAGGTCAGAGAATCCCAATCAGGTCTTATTACAAATTCAGTCCGTCGGTTGGATAGTTGGTTGGTTGGTACTCTCTGCTCAAAATATAGGCAGCTTTTAACACAGAAACTACTGTTATGGCTAAGACTTATTTTTTTGTGTTTTTATGTACATATGAGCAGGTTTCTGACGAATTAATCCAGCGTAAGCCTTTTTGAAACTAAACAACAAGCTCCTAAAAGCCAATTTTATTTGATTTTGACTGAGTTTGTTTTAATTTCCCAATATAATTCAAGTGGATGATGTTTTTTTCCTTTTTTTATTGCAATGTATACATTGCATACATTATTGCATTATTATCTAGTACTGTAGTGAATTCAGTAGGAACATTTTAGACTTGTTTTTGGGTTTCTCCTGTTGTATTTTTAGTTTACTACGTTGGATGAACTAATAACAATTCAAAACTCCAAAATAAAACATCTTGCAGGTATTGGATTGGGTCAGTGTGGCCAGCAAAATTTGGCCATCGAAGCTGGTGATTGCAGATCCATGTAGCTTGTACTAATCAACTCGCCCTGATCGGGACAGTTCAGTAAAACTGACACCGGCCCGATTATTTGAAAACACATCCTTATTTGGTCATATTAGAGAATATGATTTATATTTTTTAAATATTGTTTCTGAGAAAATTAAAAGTATTTTCATTGAAATTGTATTTCATTTTGTAATATGTAAGCAGCAGTATCATTTCGTTGTATGATAATATATTTTAAAATATATTTGAAAAGTAATATATAATACCTTACCAGTACCATTACTAAGCAATAATTAAGTTATATTGAAAATAAATCGTTGAATAATCTTGAAATTAATTGCGTTCTAAAATTAACAAATCTTTTTTGATACTTTGTTTGCATTCACTTACTCGTAAATCCAAGCAAATCAAGTTATGTAGGCTACACTTTTATAAGTAACCATTCTGGAACTCAATCCCATATACATGAATCACCGTACACATGAAAATCACCATATACATGAATGATTTTGGGCTATCTTTGGAAATGGAAGTAAAATGTTTGAGAGTCATTTTCCATTAATCTTTTCCGTGGACCTCTCGCACTGGCGAGCAGTGTTTTAAGCTTCTTTTCAACTGATTTTGTTGAAAAGATTTGCGAAATATCACAATGTATTTCTCATGGGATTAGTTTATTTTTCTCTAATGGAATTAGATTAAGATACCGTATTATTTTGTGAAAGTCTACCTCACAATCTAATTTTTACGCGTTTTTTAGATTACAAAAAAAGAGCCATGCACTTCTTGGCTGGGGTTTGCAGGAAAATACTCGTACCATGCCGAAACATTTTATAATCTCTAGAATTTTTAGTGTTACGGATTTTAATTTTACCATTTTGTAAGCTGAAATCAACAAAAACAACAGAACAACAACATCAACAAGACTGATTGGCGCAGACATTCATAATTATAATACTAGGCACAGGATCCATCCTAGACAAACTGCACATTGATTGGAACTAGCATCTACTCAACTAAAAAGTAACGGGCTCAAATTATTAAATAAACTGTATCAGAAAACTTTTAATAAGTGAACTCCGAATCAAAATTCTAATTTATATTACAGAAACGTCTATTACTCTATGAATGAACTTTTTCAATAATTTAACCACTCACAATAAATAAAATCTGTATCATGAACGGTCATAATTGCCTTCCTTATTATAATAATAAAATTAATTCACAAACTTATAATTACAGGGTGTTCAAAAAATGTGGGGCAATAATTTATGTAGTGATTCCTTGGGTCAAAATAAGCAAAAACGTTTATATAAACATATGTCCCAAAGTGCTTCGTTTTCCGTCTGTGTGTCTGTTTATGATTTTTACATATTTAATCATATCTCACGAATCACTTAACTGATAAACTTCAAATTTGGTATATAGGTAATCACTATTAAGAACTATCTTTTTAAGAAGTATCAAATTTCTACTTTGTACCATTTCAAAATGGCGACTGTTTTTTGTTTTCAAAGCTAAATATCTTAAAAACCGTAAATTTTAGAAAAATTATACATGAGACAAAAAAGTTGCAACAATCCAATTAATGCTGATATTAAGATTATGATATTCGGACCACTAAAAACTGAGACATTTTAACTTTTCTGCATAAAAACATGGTTCTTAAGAACATTGTGTCTGATATTTGCATGTTTTTATTCGGAAAATTTAAGATCTCTGCTTTATTAGTGGTCCGATTATGATAATCAACCCCCGACTGTTAAATCATGTTAGATTAAATTTCGCAACTTTTTTGTTACTTGTATAGTTTTTCTAAAATTTACGGTTTTAAGTTATTTAGCTTTGAAAACAAAAATCAGTCGCCATTTTGAAATGGTACAAAGTAGAGATTTGATACTTCTTACAAAAATAGTTCTTAATAGTGGTATACCAAGTTTGGAGTTTATACGTTAAGTTGTTCGTGAGATATGATTAAATATGCAAAAATCATAAACAGACACACAGACGGAAAACGAAGCACTTTAGGACCTATGTTTATGTAAACTTTTTTGCTTATTTTGACCCAAGAAATCACTATGTAAATTATTGCCCCACATTTTTTGAACACCCTGTATAATAAGACTAAAGTGCAGGTACGTAAGTGTAAGTATATGCGTGCTTATAATTTTTGTTTTTAGAAAAACTTCTGTTTCATTCTGCCGTTTTTAATCGATGTACATTGTCATGATACAATAAAATATTCTGATTTAACTTTAATAGATTTTTATAGGACTTTGAAACAATATTTTAGCAATAAGGTTTTGTACAAGACGGATTCATGATAAAGTTTACTAACAGAATGGTTAACCCATTAAAGATTTACCCAGAATGGTCGACCCTTTGAAATTACTCAAATTCCATAAAATAAGACAGCTGTTCAATAAATAAGACATATAGCTCCTATTGCCACCGTGTGAACTTGTATTTTAATGGATCCCGATTTTAGCTTGCCCATAAATCCCTATTTTAGCCTTTCTTTGCCCTTGTCCCTATTTTAGCTTGTCAGGTGACATTCATTAGACCATATTTGATTACTAGATGTTTCCGACTGCCAGTTACGAAGTTTTGCTTTTCACCAGTTTTCCCCAATGAAGGATAGAATTTTTTTTTAACTAAATCTGAAATTTTAATCTTTTACATCACCCATTTTCGAATATCTCAGCATAGGCAGAACCTGTGGTTTGAATGCAATTCTTAACATAAAAAAGAAAAAGAATTTTAGTTTGCAATGAATTTCAATTAAAGTGAATACACTTCCGATGAATAGCAATGTAGATATTTCCATTAATTAAATCGATCAATGTCTTGTTCACTTGCTGTGAAAAATCCATCGTGGTGAGAGATTCAGTTTCTTTCAACGTTTCTGCCTGAGTGCTTTGCATTCCAAACACGATGTTTTTCTCTCTTTTCAGCTTCAGGGAGAGGAAGCGAACCGTGCCCCAACAGTTTGTTTACAAAGGAACCTGATTTTCCCATCAGCCCACACTCCCGTACTGATTCTTTTGTAGTCTGAGAATCAGATTTGAGCATATACCGATGTTCAGTGTTCTATAAGAGTTTCTTTTCTTCATTCAATTCGTGCAAGATAATTATATATGATTATTAAATTTAACTGTTTCCATCATAGTCAATTGTTTAACTGCTACTACTGATTATCCCATTTGAACTAAAAACTTCTTATAAAGATAGATAATTAACTTAGTTTTGAGTGAAAATTCCATATAGTGAGATTAGTTGAGTGGGTATTTGTAACGTAGGTATTCAAAAGCCTCACTAGAAGAGGAATGGCCAATAAACATCTTTGTTAACAATAATTGTCACTAAAATCTGTAGCAGATAAAGCAGAGTTCTTGTCTTTGTATAGACTACCGGATGGCTAATCTACAAGGAGTTAAGGCATGATAATTTCAAAGTAGCTTCCTTTCGGTTACAGCTCTTACATCTGACAGAATAAACTATGAAATATTTTTGTTGCTTCAGCTCTACTTGATTGACATAGCCTAACTTGTGCTGTTACCAAATATATCAATTATTCAAACATTAGATATAGCATGTCTAACGAAATGTGCAACTATAAAATAGATATCTAAGAGATATATGGAAGTACTTTTTAATGCGTTATTTTACCTCCAGTTACCAACTAAATACATTTTATTACGGACATGAACGTCAAATGCTCCTGGTGATGGTTGTAAGCTTTATAATCTGCAAAGAGTTACTTACCAACTTTTGTTAATGTCTATTATTAAAGACTTAATGATTGGGTTGAGATTACGATAAACACGCGGGGGACAGCAGATTTTTTACAGAAACTGTGACAAATTAAACCGGGTCTCTTTTGACCTTAATTGACCATGACTGTCCTACAAAAAATCAGTATTGTTTTGTACCAAAGCATTATTTTATATTGTTATTTTTCTTCTTGAAAATACATGTAGCTTCTTCGGCTATAGTTTAATTTAATACCTGATTATATTTTCAAAAAATAATTACGTGTAACGTGTTATTTGTTAGGCCACATTTTAAACCTACAATTTAGACTCAGATATTTGAAGTATTTTCGTAGAGATTGAATTACTTTACACAATGAATGATTTACTGTTTCCTAAAACTAACTGGTAGCCTACTTAATATAATAGTGCTGCCATTTAGACATTGTAATCTGTTCAGTAAATGGTGGTTAAACTATTGTTAGTTTTTTTCAAAATAAAGAAAAACCATAGTTGAAGGTTCAACATTGTGTATTATGTTGATCAATAATGAAATCCATTTTTCCTAATGAAATAAAACTTTTCTGATATCCAGAAAAAGGTTTTTCTGTTGAAGTCAAACAACTTCATTCCGTGTCAACCAAAACTTCGAAGTAAAGATAATTAATGTTATTGTAGGGAAAGACGATTAATCAGATAAGTCCTTAGACTCCTGAATAAAAGCAGATTTCGTACATTTTTATAATATGTCTATTTTTTATGTAAATCTTTTTGCAATGTGATTTAATCGAAATAGGCAATAAAAGCCTCGAATTGACAAATATTGTATAGCATTGTGGTAATTTTGCATATCATACAATCACATTTGTTGCAAATACAAACCAAACAGCAACTAAATTACGTAATTTTGCTTTCACTAAGTTTGCTGCACAGTCATTGACGAGAACATTTTAATCAATAAAGGTAAATGTACCATGGTAGCACAATGTTAGCAAATGGAACTCCAGTGTAGTGTGAATGACACAATGTTTGTAAACATCACTGAATACATATCGATTTATCTCATGTTTAGATACGTTTACCAAACATTTCGCCGAATAGAATGAGATTGAATCAATACACTGTTAACTAGAATGTCAAACCATTCGGCAAAAGACTTATTATATTATATAATTCACTCAAAGTCTATCAGGTTTTATGTTCTACATAGTTATTAAACTATTATACTATAGGTTTGTAAAACAAAGTGAATAAAGAGGCTCTACCATTTATTTGAGAGGTAATAGCATATAGATGGCTAAACTGTAACTCAACGTTCAACAGTTGGTAATGGATAAAAAGGGAATTGAAACTACCTCTTCGGAGCCGAAGTTTTCGTTGCTGCTTATATAAACACACACATTTAAGACCAGCTTAAATGCATGGGATGGATGAAAAAAGTATATTTGTGCTGCATAGGTTAAACAATACCTTGGAAAAAGTGAGTGAATACGTTTTAAGCCGCACTTTGAACCAAACAGTTTGGCGTTTAGTTGGAAACAACTGGTTCACGATATTATTTTAATATACTTACTTAATATATGAAATAAGAAAGAAGGAGGCGTCAGACGTGAGCGAGGAGAGAGTGTGGTGATGTGTGGGTGACATAGGAGAGTGTTTTGTGTAGGATGTTCGATGGACTCCTTTGTTTATTTACAAGAAGGTACTGTGAGTGTTCAATATTTAAGGTTATTTTATAAGAAAACATTGTCTAATTTTCTTAATATGAGAAGTTATCAAGTCATTCATGAATTATGTAATCAATGTAAGAATAATGTGATAGTAAATTAATAATTTAAACTCAATCCTTTGATATTTTAAGTTTAACTTTGTCAAGGAAAACGCTGTTACTTTATTTTCAACATCAGATTTTTACACTTGCCGATCCCCAAACTATATGCTCTATTTTAACGGCCATGGCGCCTAAGGGATTAGGAGTCCACATTTGCAAAACCGAGGTCCACTAATCCGTCAGGTACTACAGCTGATGAAATGGAGTGTGTGTGTCTTACGCAAGCACCGTTTTCACATTGGATAAAACATACGTATATATTTCATTTATTTATTAACATTTATAACCACTTAACATATAGCCTAGAGGGATACTATTTCAAACTATTTCAGCTGAAATATCAAAAAAGGCATTTCGACACTTTATATTTCAATCGAAAGGTAATATTATCAATATTCTGTGGTATATGCCTAAATTTGAAGGGGATATTTTACGTTTATGTCTATAAATCTCAAATCAAGGGAAAATCTATTTCTTCTCATGATGAGTGATGGTCTGGCAGAGACGGCATTGCATGGCCACCAAATCCCCGATCTTATTTCCTTGATTTTTTCTTGGCGATTTATTAAGGACTTTATTTATAAAGTAAAAAATAGGAACCCTGCATGTACAAAGACACTGCATTTTTGCTGGGGTCGAGAGGATAACTCCAGAATTGCTGACAACTTTGCATTAGATGTTCACTGATTGATCTTTTTGAGGGCGAAAATGACAATTCCATTGTAGTTTTCTGAAGATACGCTTGGTAATTGTGTTAATGATGTATGTGAACTAATGTAAGTTTAAAAAATAATAGTTATTCCAGTCCGTAGGTCACTTTTAGGGTATTTTGTGATATGTCTAATATCACACGTTTTATTCATTCCCTAGCAATCATGTAGGAAATAATGACTAAATGTGTCTATAGTTCACATTTTTAGACATGGCCGTTGAATATACTTTTCAAGTTTATACCACGAAGTATTTATTGTATTATCTTACATTTGAGATATAAAGTGTCGAAAGAACTTTATTGATTCTTCGGCTGGAACAGTTTAAGATAGGTAAATTCTAGTCCGGACACCCTGTATTTAACATAAATTTTTAAGCATTATAACATTTTTGTACATTATAAATTTATACTTGTTTTAATTTGTTAAATTAAACCTAACTCTATCATACATAATAAAGGTTATTTAAAATATTATTGCTATTGCACATAATAAGAGTTCTCAAATTATTACAATTATCTGAATAGTTCTTCCTTTACTGGGATCGTACGCCGCATTCTGACAGGAGGGAACGTGATTTGCATTAAAATACTTTTAAACATTAGTACCCTATTTATCAAACGTCAATTATTTACAATTGACGTTTGTGCCACTAATTGAGTTATTGACTTAAACGTTTGCCAATCACTGAGTCTGAGTTATTGGCCAAACACTTTTGGGTATTTTAAGGAGAATATGAGTGAAGGTTGAGTGTGAATGATTAATGACAGCTTTCTTACCAATTAAAACCAGCTTATTCTTTGGCATTGAGTATTATTTAAAAGCCCAATGTTTATTGGCAGCCGAGTCCAGAATCAACCTTGAAAACCTTAAGACTTTCATAAGTATCGATTTGACGACCTTTAGAATTGTAGTCGGGCACTTTAATCCGTGCGCCTTCTTTAATCACCTTATCATCTGCAGCTTAAAACTTGTATACGTCTGGAATATGGTGATGAAAATAGATATTTTAATCTAAAATTTGAAGACATTTTCTTTGAGGTCTACGGACTGTAACGAAATTAATTTTGTGAGGGAAGGTAAGGCGGGAGAGGTGTTGATAAACGATGCTAACACATGAAAAGCAGCTTTTCCAATATTAAATGCTTAGTGTTAAAGACATGCTAGTAGACAGGGTGTAATATTTTTTGTTTTATTTATGGGCATCCCCCACCTTAAGGTTTTTATGCGGCGTTGCTTCCAGTGACGACGGTAGTTGTCCTCTTGTCAGTTATTAAAATTATTTTACACATAACACGACACATACACGAATGTGGCGTTCGCTATTCGTGTCATAAATAAAACAAAAAAATTAAATGCTTAATCGTCAACCCGTTGGCTTCACGTGTTCGCATAGTATTTTTAAGGAGTTAAAAATACAAAGAGCGTAGCTCGGTAGTTTTCAATACAAAAGTATTAAAAAAAATAAAAATTAGGATTTATATTTTCCAAGTGGTGTTGCGTTATCACTGAAAATAATGTTCTATGACCCCTTTCGTATTTAATGGTTAACGTCATGAAGTAAGGACTCCACAATTAAGTAAAAAGTACTTAAAAAATAACTTACTTTTTTATGAGAAATCCATCATGATAACAATCCAAATTCTCCCAAAGTGGCTAAGAAACGCTGATTGCCCTTTTCATAAAGAGCTTTTATAACAGCAAAAAAATTAAAATTAATAGGAACCAAAAAAGAAATATTGAATAACAAACTATAGGTGACAAAACCTTTTTTTATTTGTTTAGTGTATTACGAATGCAGTGTAGTTAAGGCTTACTAAAAAATCTTTTTAGCTAATATAATATCTACTGCCTGCACCTTAAATGCTGACAATATCCAATGAAATTTATTTGAAAGAGGATAAGTCTTGTCATGCAAGAGTTTGTGCTGAATGTATCCTTTGATCTATGTATTCGTTAACATCGAAAACTTCTGTGGAGCAATATCGGCTGAAAATAAACTTCATATGAACATATGGTCGCCGGAGTCAAAGTCTCCTTAAGAAGACCCTAGAATGTTGACAAAGACGTGCTACTCAGTTGAAGTGTACTAAAGTATATGATACACATAATACATCAGTGCATTATAAGTTGTTGGGTGGTATACTTTAACCATATACTTAAATAGACTTAAATATACACAAATAGATTAAACGTTTTAAAAACCTCAGACTACATTTTTATAAACGCTAAATCATAATGACAAAACTAAAACAATACAAACGTGCATATTTAACTGTCTGACTTAAGAATATACTGTAGGATTTAAATCCTAGTTAAGATTTTATCACTATTCTTAGATTTTTTGTGCTAAATTAACAGACAGGAAAATATTGTTTCGACTAACCCATATCAAATATTGAAACTACATCATACATATTACTCTTAGTTTTGATCTGATTTCTCATGTAGTATTGATCAGACCAATCCATATAGCCATTCCAAGAATTGAACCTTCGTTTAGTTAACCGAAAAATATCTTAATTTTTGTCATTGAATTGTTAACAGACAACACTAATATCTTTTGTGTTTCTATGGAACTGTAGCCGATGTAACATATGATTCACCCAATAATTCACAACTGTGATTTGCACTACAAATTTAAGGCGTCACAAAACAAATACTACATGAATTCCAAATAAAAGGTAGTCCACAGAACGCCTCCTGGTCAAATGACTGTCCACTCGGCCGATTGCTTCTGATCAATCAACCTGACACTGTACTGAGTCTTTGTTAACCAACGTTCACTGGCACTCCCAATTTACTCTAGGGAGAAAACTTTTTTAGAACAATGTAACCATTGAATACAAATTTTTAACGATAAGTAAAAGTTCGGTTGAGTTATAACAATGCTAACACGACTTAGTTATTCCATAACCGAGAGGAAAGTTGGGGCCTGAATGTCCCGGATTGTAAACGGCAAGAGAGATTACATTTCCATTGTTTGTGTTTTATGTTAATTTTCACCCTGAAACCTTTTTGAGTTGTAATATTATTTTAACATACTTGTTGTATTCTAAACACTCTATCAAGTGGAATTTCCCTTATGGTCTACTAGCTGATCAACCCGGTTTCACCCGATGAAAAACAGAAAAACATCCTTGGATTCATGATTTAATGTTAAGGTTGCCATGACAACTAAATGAGCTTCCCTATACTTTAACATTGAAACTTTGATGTATCATAGGGCTTAGCCCTAATGGAATTTTTTTAAATCCGTTCTTAGTGGATGCCTATGCCCTGAGAGGAACGTTCATGCAAAGTTTCAAGGTTTTAGGTCAAGTAGTTAAGGCTGTGCGATGATAGGTGAGTGGTATTTGACAAATATATAGTAGATTCCATTTTAAATTCAAGTACGTAGAAATATGGCTACAAAAAATTTTGAATCGTAGTAGCTTTGATATTTTGAAACCTTTGAATCTTTTAATATATACAGTTTTCGGGATATCAAACTTATATTGAGGAGTGCCCAAGTACTCAGTTATCGAGAGTTTTCTAATTGAGTTACTCACTCCGTTCACCTGAAGTCGGTACGCGCGGTCGAATTTACAGCCGTTTTCACTCAGCTAATCCCCTCTTAAAATAGCTAATGTTCTCTCACATTCATAAAACTTTTGATGGTTTGCTTCAGTTAAAATAGCTTTTAAGATATTAATGTCAATAAATGTAAGTCTCTTTATTCTGTCTAGAATTTGAGATTTTTACTTAATCATTCCCATTGGTACCGATTTAATTTTTTGTTTTTGATCTTCTGAAATATATTTTAAAACCCGAATTTGTTACAGGTATAGAAAGTATACAAAGTGTAGTAGGGTGTGTACCTCAGTAGGCTGAGATTTTAATCAGACATCGAGTAGGGAGATAAAGTCACTTTACATCCAGTATATAAAGTCATGTTTAAGATGGCCTTCATCATCGACACACTTCATTTGAAAAAGGGTTAACTCAGGAGCATTTCAAAGCTGAATAGCTTTAAGGTATTACATTGTATTTTATTATATTTTATGTTATAATTATATAGAGGTATGGTAACTATTAAAATATTCTCTTCAAATTATTCAACTTTAAGAAACTAGAAACAAGTATGTATGTTTTTAAATCACTACTTTCACATCCCTACCTATACTCCTACTTTTGAGCGTAAAATAAAGTATAATTAATCCATAATCATAATTTATTAAAAACCTAAAACTTTCATCCCGTTAAAAGCTGCTCAAAGTATAAAAACATGTTTATACCTAGTACACATTTTTCTAAGAATAATTCATTAAGACGGATTTTATGAGATTTTCCTGAAGAGATGACAAAGTGTAAGGTTTTAGCAAATTTTTCAACACGAACAATACAGGGTGTCCAACTTAAGTGTGCCACCATTGGTATTTCAGAAACTATTGAATTTAGAGAAAACTTTAAATGGGGGGCTTCACCTAGTAAGTAATTTAAGTAGTTTAAGTAATTTAAAAATTCCTCATTTGAAATGCATTGTGTCCACTTTAACTGTGCCATCCCATGCAATCCTTATGGAGTACAAAACTATTCTAAATTGTTCATTTCCATGAGTGAATCTCGACTAAAAACTATTTCTATGATTGAATCTAAACTAAAATCATATAAAAGCATTTTTGTTCTCTGGTATATTTTAATTAACCCTACCGTTATCGATATACCGAGAACCGACAATAAAGCTATGCATTTCTTATGGGGAAAAATCTAATTTTAACGGCTTATATCTCCTTAACCATTGGGTTTAGGGAAAAATGTCAAAGAGTAAAAAGTTCTTAAAATTAAATGTAGAATCCAAATACGCCATAAAATACAGGGTGTTCTATAAGAAAAATTAAACTTGTCCGCCATATTGGAAAATGGCGGCCATTTAGGAGAAAATGGAATTCATATTTTTAAATCTCTTAAAAAAGTAGGTGAAGTCCCCCATTTAAAGTTTTCTCTAAATCCAATAGTTTATGAAATACCAATGGTGGCACACTTAAGTTGGACACACTGTATTTTAGAGTGTCTTGGCATACAATAATGTGCTCGATAATCCAAGCCCCAGTTATCGGACCATTACCCAGCCAGGCTGTCAATCACGCCACGCCGAGGCGGCTCTCGGGGGAGCGATGCGCCGGCTGCGGGGCGCACAGTGTGACTATTCAGTAGAATTTAGTTACAGTTCTTTAGCTTCAGTATGTAGTTTCAACAAAATATAATGGTTTAATTATTTGCTTCTATTGCGCATAATACTTCGACTATATACTACATAGATGACCTATAGCCTTAAAAAGGCAGTATTTATCTTTATTTATCCTTAATCCTTTGATTATCAAGCCAATGCATGTTACTAGACAAAAGCCTCATCTTAAAGCCTTCTCAGAAAGAGATTTTCAAACATACATTGACAGTAACACTCTTAAACACATATCATTACGAGTAAAACTGGGTTCTACCTCGCGTCAAGGTTAAATACTATTCTTTACTACTGAACTAGTTTTTTTTGCAGTTAAAAAAGGTTTACGAAATCCTTAAAACTATATGAACAATTTCTACAGAGTACTCATAACAGGTAATCAAATGTCGATAGACTAATATAATTTTGGCTGTAGCATTCCTAGTTTATTTGAAAAAAACTTGCTCAAAATAGAATTTAGAGTAAACATTTCATCATGCGATAGTAAAAAATTAGTACTTAAAAATATGGAGGTAAAAGATGAAAAATAACCAATCACTATGCCTTATTTATTTAATTATAATAAGATACTCAGTTTAGAAGTGAACTGAATTGAAGCATTAATAATATAAGTCCTTATGTTAACCACAGAATTTATTTTCAAAAATCAACTTTAATTTTAAAATAATAAAATAATCAGTTTTAAATAGAAAACATAAACGACTAAAGTGTTTATTTAAGTGCAGTCTCAAATGAAATAAGTAACTAGTCGAAAGGAAAAATTTCAGGAGTCTTATTTATGAAATCGAGAAGTTAATTAGGACGGAAGATAATTACAGATTACAGCTACGTTAAAGATTAGTTGACGTTTTGCTGAATCTTTACTCAGGCAAAGAGGGAAAGGTAAACATTTTGAAAATGCCTTTTTGCTAACAGATAATAACCTGTTATTAACTAATTTATATGCAAGTTTCACGGAGTCTCATGAAACTAGTAAGGAAATGTATAAAAGCACGACAAAACAATCCGGCAAACAAGGTATCTGTTTCGATGGACGAATAAAAGTCAATTCTTTGATCACCACAATCCTTTTTGTATACGTTTGCTGCGATGTTTTCAAGACAAAACCTTCCGTTTGGATTGAGTTTATTCTATTCCTTACTACATTTTAAAATGTATTATCAATTTTATATTTTCTTTATTGAAGGTAACAGCTGACATTACTACTGCCAAACACAAATTTTTAAATCAAAATAGACAAATCGTTTTATTTTTGTGTTTTGTTTTTTATAGGACCAAAATATTTATTATAATCACGTACAGCAATGAAAATAATTTATACTGTTACAATTGCAATGTTATATCTTAATCAAAATATCTTGGTTGATAATTTTTAATTAATCATTTATTGCTGAAAATAGATAGTGATAGTTGTTTAACCTGTTTTTAACTATATATATATATATATATATATATTGATTATACGTTATAGTTCTTGCTTCCAAATTACATCTTTTGGTTTACTATTTAGGCCTTAGTAAGATTTTTCAACCCAGCAAAGCGGGTTAACAACAGCTAGTGTAATCTAAAATTCAATATATTATGATGTTTCTACATACATATTATATTTGATAAAGCCGGGGGTGGCATATTTAGTGGTAGCAGTCTTATTTTTTCTTTCAAACAATACATAATATGTGTTTTCTTTTTGAATTAATCTTTGTGCTATGCAATAACTACAAATGTTGTCCATCTTGCAAATTACTATACATTCGGGTGTTCAATGCAATCTACATTTTATTGGAATAATATGTACTTTACAGCCAAAATTATAGCTCCTTGTCCTTTTGTAAACAGCTTTTAAACTGTTTACTTTAATTCAGCTTCTTCTGTTTAATCCCCTTTTCGAAGGCTCTCTGTTATATCTCTGTTCTGGTTATTTCTTTCATCACCTTGTGCATCTGTCTCCCTTTCTGTTCCAAATCTGCTACGACAGTGTTTCTTGATGTCGCTGTGAATTTTCCCGTGATAGGTACCATTCTTTTCCAGTTTCATTTTTTCTTGCAATCGTTCATTTACGTGATAAGATACGGAATTGCAAACATTTTCTCCTACGTTTTGACATTTTTTCGTCTTATTTACTACTATTTTTGAATTTAAAAACAAAAAATATGTAACTCTACATTTTAGTTCACTTCATGTTTTTTAATAACATAACCTAACAGTAAAAATTTACTAAATAATTGAAAACGTAAATAAAAACATATTTATTTGCTAAATAAGACTGTATTCACCTGTTGTACAAAAACAATTGTAGGTGCTGCATTCTGTTGGCAACCACTTTAACCACGGTTACCTGTTCAAATTAAACCATGTGTTTTGATATAAACAAATAAAACCTTAAGTACTCACAAAATCCTTGACATAGGTCCCTTTCGGACGATCCTGTGCCTACACCCAATAAGATATCGAAACCCAACCACCCAAGTGCACATCATGAGATTCCAAGCTTTAATTTGATACCAAGATCATGGGTCTACGACGTGTAGTTTGGGTTGTAGCACTAAATATACACAACACACAACTCTTCTTTTATATATATATTGATTATCAATTTTATATTTTGTTTATTGAAGGTAACAGCTGACATTACTACTGCCAAACACAAATTTTTAAATCAAAATAGACAAATCGTTTTATTTTTGTGTTTTGTTTTTTATAGGACCAAAATATTTATTATAATCACGTACAGCAATGAAAATAATTTATACTGTTACAATTGCAATGTTATATCTTAATCAAAATATCTTGGTTGATAATTTTTAATTAATCATTTATTGCTGAAAATAGATAGTGATAACTTCGCCTAACTAACATAAATCATTCAGTGGAAAAATCTCAGAAGTTTAGTTTGAAAACAAGCCCAATTTATGACTGTTTTAGCTTCAAGGCGAATGTTCAGTTTGACACAAGACAGTTCAAAACTTCTATATCATTGCTGTTTCAAAGTACATTTATATTTTTAGGTGAAACCTTCCTCAATAAATTTGTCAAAAATATGTACAGAATTATTATAAATTTGTCAAAACATCACTTACAGAATTATGATACTTTCCTTAACAGAATTACGATACTTTCCTTTTCAAACTATATTTAAGTCCGTTTGGTCATGAATAATATAAAATATAAATACAATATGGTTTTGATAAGGCGGCATTGGTCGTATTTCTGCATATTTGTTCTAAAAATATATATATAACATACAACTTAACACACACATTGGTTTGTGAGGCGATCACACAAATGTTACCTGTTTACCGTATCCGAATCGTAATGCTTTTTGACTAATGTCTTTCAATATAATGATAATAATAATAAGTTTATTGTCATAAAGTAATATGATACGAGTATAATATGACCATAATATGAGTATAAAAAGCCTTAAATTGCTATGATAGTCCACTTAGCTAAACTATTGTACCAATTCTCGGTGATTTATGAGAAACTAATTTGTTATATTGAAAAAATGCATCGTTAACTTTCTCTGTTAGCAATGAGTTGCTTGTTTTCGTAGTTAATAAACCTTAACACGACACACAGGTAAATGGATGTAATATAACAGGCGTTACAAAAATCGGTGAATTCTCATTATCAGAATCTAGACTTAAAGTAATAATCATTAATATAAACATTAAGAGTGATTTCACTGATTACTGAACCACAAAATGAAAATTAATTAATATTGTGAGATTTGCTAAAATATAAAAGCCATGTATGATTTTTCAAAGCTAATAGCTTTTTCTTTGATACGATATGTTTATATCAGTAGAACGCGGTATTTAAAATCAAACTACTACAAAGATATTACGGGTCAATGTATTTCCTATTCCGTTCCATTCCGCCTTTTTGGATCTGCTCTAATTATTCTTCCAAAGGCAGCGACATTAAAGCTACATTATCCCAGAAACATTTAAGTGTTGACCTAATGGGCTTTTTGTGTTTGTTTTTTTTTCAAGGATGCATTAAGCCCAAAAATTATAGGACCTAATATATTTAATTTGAAATATTTTATTATGTAATAATAGATTTGATAAATTAATCCAGTAATAAAATGTGATAATCGTCCCAGGATTGCTCAAGTAATCATTTTGCCAACTCAATTCAATTTATTAACTAAGGGTGGCCACATTTACACAGAACGCTAATAATGTAGTTTGTCATTTTAAAGGGTTTTAGTGTACATTAGAGCAAAAACAGTATTTAATTAATTGAATTATCGTAAGATCATCATCTCATAAGATTAATCATTATTGCCAGCTAAAATAAATGTTTTTTTGTTTTTATCATAGAACGATTTTTTTTTATTTCAAAGTTTACGATGAAATATTTATGCCAAAGACTTTTCCTATGCTTCTAGCGATTCGACGTAACAGCTTGATTAATCCTAGTCAATTTGTTAAAGGTTTTATTTTAAACTAGAATGAATTATATTCTTCTAAATATTTATCTTTTCTTAACTACAGGTTCGAAAGCGTCTTAGAGGGAAAAATAAGTCGTAGTGTAACGTAAAATTGTCGCAGTTTTTCATATAATTGTCAATCAGCATTTTCGAAATAGCAGTAGTTAAAGGTTTAATCGACTTAACCATTTTCTTTCTCGTAATATTCCAACGACTTAAAAACAGGGGACTATTCACTAGCAGCGCCTTATTGCTGGAAGGCAGCCCGCTACACTCGTGTGTAGCTAAATTGCAGAGATGCGCCGTTTGAACTTGAAATGACGTGATGTCTGGGTTTTAACTTGCTTTATTCGGCTTATCAATTGTGAAATATAAATTTTATCCGAGATTTTAGTCTTGATAAAAGAGAATTATTTTCTTAACAGTGCTTTCTCTTACGAAAAAATCTCCACTTATCGTTTTTGGAGTGACTTTTGGGGAATTTATTTTGAAATTATGGTAGTTATGGATTATTATATACATAACTACAGCAAAACTCAACAGTATTACTATTTGAATAAGATTTTGCAGTGTAATGTAAAAATTTGTATTGTAATATGTAATGGAATGTAATATGTATTTTGTAATATAATATGTAATGTAATATTTTCTAGAATGTAATAGTTTAATCTTACATTCAAGAAAATCTTTATTTTTTACAAAAGATTGAACGCTTTGCTGTTTTACACGTTCGCTAGGGGAAAGCTAAATAAATAACAGAACGCGTTACATTGTACTAGGATACTTGTTATCTTGCCCATTCTCTTTGTGAGATGAGAGTGCATTGTTAATGGGTTTTCTAATGGGTGTCATATGCACCTGGTTTTGTGGCTTTCGACGTTTCCATCAGCAGCCATGGAAAAAAGAAAACTTTGTTTTAAAAGCAATTTAAACGTATTTGTAGCCTGTTAAGACGTTGTTATGTCGTGTATTTTAATATGACTAGGATTTTTATGAACTCCATATTGGAATGGGTGCATTATATAGCAACTACTTAAAAAGGGATGACTTTCTAATCAATACCTAAGCTTATCGACGATAGCGCGGGGCTAGTGAACAATTCCCAAATGTCAGTTCCGTATAGTGTTATTTACAATACCACGCTTATTTATTCACGCTAAGGCGCATTGTTCTAAGTCGAAGTTACTCTTTTGAAGCTAGCTCATTGAGTCATTGAACTCCTTATCAAAGTTCAAAGATATGAGCTTTGATAATAGGAAAAATTGACAAAAATTTCAAAAAAAATAATAAAAAAACTATACAAAATGGTGTCTTAATTCGAAAAGAAGACATCGAACAATTTATTGATTTATTTAAAAAATGTTAAGGGTCTTACAGATAATCAATATTGTTAAATTATGGACTAAGTGGCGTCTCAAACTCTTGAACCAAGACAAACTATATTACAACGTCAGGGTTCTCTTCAAAGGCCTAATTAAATCGAGAGTTTAGAGGTAATTCAAGACAGCGGTTGACTCGGAAGCCAAACATCATTACTGGCTTTGTGCAGGTGGCGTCTTGTGCTAGAGAACCATTAGTGTGTCATTAGCCTTGTTTATACCTCTTTGTCAAAATACATATATTTTCCCATCATAGGAAAACAGCAGACTGATAAAATTTCCAGTCATAGGATGTTGATAACTTTTTACATCAAGCAAAGTATAAAGATTTAACTTTATAATAATTTATGTTATGGATATACAGTTTCACTTAAACTTTCGAGAAGCACGTTTCGCCTTTGAAAAAAGAGGACAAATCAAGCGGACTATATACGAGTATTTTTATAATGCTAATTTGACCTACTTTAATTTTTAAATAGTCGAAACGTACATGTAATTCTTTCTTTGCATAATTTTCCTTCAGAAAAAAAAACATGAATTTAGCCTTCATTTCCGTTTCAAACTCAAATTACGGTTGAAATATATAAATATATATTGAACGAGGAATAAGAACTATCCCGATAATGTATGTTTTATAAACGTAGTTCGAGATTGTAAAAATATTGACGGCTACTCCTCTAACAGCTATAATAAAAAAAATAAATAAAAAACTATTCGTGGAACCATTTTTAAAATAAAGAAATTACTAACCTTAACAGGAGACACGTTTTGAAATGAAAACCAAATATTACAATCTACTATTTACTCCTACTACAAACGATCACAATAGCTTATTTTTTCAACCATAGATTTAGAGCAATATTTTAAAATTTTGTTTTTCCTCTTTTAGCCATTTGCCAGTAAACAAATTCCAAGTAAAAATAACCAATCCTGTTTTATGGCTTTTACCTTGTATAGCGACCACTGTACTGCTTTTCTTCACGAGCCTCAGTTACCTGTAGAGCGACTGTTGCACTACTTTCCTCTCGAGCCTCAGTGTACTGTAGGAAAATTGTTGCACTACTTTTCTCTGGGCCTCAGTTACCTGTAGAAGGTCTGTTGCACTACTTTCCTCTTAAGTCTCAGTTACCTAGAACGTCTGTTGCACTACTTTCCTCTTGAGTCTCAGTTACCTAGAACGTCTGTTGCACTACTTTCCTCTTGAGTCTCAGTTACCTAGAACGTCTGTTGCACTACTTTCCTCTTGAGTCTCAGTTACCTAGAACGTCTGTTGCACTACTTTCCTCTTGAGTCTCAGTTACCTAGAACGTCTGTTGCACTAATTTCCTCTTGAGTCTCAGTTACCTAGAACGTCTGTTGCACTACTTTCCTCTTGAGTCTCAGTTACCTAGAACGTCTGTTGCACTACTTTCCTCTTGAGTCTCAGTTACCTAGAACGTCTGTTGCACTACTTTCCTCTTGAGTCTCAGTGGTTACCTCCCGTGAGCGGCGGGTGGGCTGAGCGGCGGGTGGGTTGAGCGGCGACTTTCAGGTAGACGAGGGTCAGAAGTGATTAGCCGGTTTACAACCCTTCCTTTGAGCGGCGGATTCTTTTGTCACCCTCTCTCTTAACTTTCGCTTGCACACGTTACTACTGGCACTAATGTGTATTGGTGGTTTTGTTTCTTCCCATTTTCTATACATCGCACGGTATTATGGATTCGGACTCTGCTTAGGTTCCGTAAAATAAATGAAGGACTAAATAGATTTACTGAAATATTTAAATTATGTGTGTAACTGCGGTTATAAGAATGACACGATAGATCACCCATAACTTAGAATGTTTAACTATGTTATATTAAATTGCATTTCATCATGTTTAAGATAGTAATAGTAAACCCGTTATCGAGCAATTGTCATGTGTATTGACTGCTAGATAAAAACAATAATGGTGCAGTATTCTAGGACCATTTTTTAAAATGATATGGTTAAACTTAAAAGCCACTTTCGGTAATACTGAGATTATTTACCAAAGTTCTTTATAAACAATATTTCTTGTGAATCTCTCAGGAGATGATTTAATTTAGGTTAAATTGTAGATAGTTCCAGTTTATATGAAACATCCTCACTAAAACCACAGAAAATCACCTAGTAAAAAACAAATATATTACTTTAATAGTACAGATTTTTAACATAATCATAACTAACACATCACAGCTGAATAAAATTCAAATAGTTTTATGAAAACCTCACAATTTGCGACATTTGAACAACTTGATCAAGCGCTTTAATACACACTAAATCCACCAACTCGTAAATGAATGCTTAAAGTATGCTGCAGTATAAATATTCAATGATTTCAATTCTAATAACATATGGCTTTGCTGGAAAACTTTGTTTACTGCATCAGCTGCTTTATTTGAAATTTCTTTTCCCATGTCATATCTTGTGGACAAATACAAAATTTTAAGGGTGTCTAGGGCCTATCCCTTTAGCCTAATCTTCATAAAAACTTCCTGCAAAACTACACGCCAATAAGCACTTTCCAATGACTCTTAAATGATCAAAATTGGCCCAGGAGTTTATGAGGAGTAACGATCACAAAAAACCTCTAGCGTATTAAATAAGTATTGATGGATTATTAATAAAAGTCTTACGTATGCGTAATTGATACGCGAACTAACTAATAAAGATAATGTACATATACAAATAAATATCGTTGTCCGTCAGTAAGCATAAGTGTGTTCGCTAAGTAGCTAAGACTTTACATATATATATATATATATATATATATATATATGTATATACATACATATGAAAATGAACGAACGGTGTTTTTGGGCTCTAGGGACCTCAAAACGAAAAAATAACATGGTCCTGGGCTTAAGTCTCACCATGCCGCCTACGGTAATAGCTACTTCCCTATAGGGGGAAATTCGCTAAAAAGGATGGAATAACACTTTGTGTTGAGGGTTCGTCACGTGTCAGAGTCCGAATTCATAATACGGTGCGATGTTTAGAAAATGGGAAGAAACAAAACCATCGATACACGTTAGTGCCAGTAGTAACGTGTGCAAGCGAAAGTTAAGAGAGAGGGTGACAAAAGAATCCGCCGCTCAAAGGAAGGGTTGTAAACCGGCTAATCACTTCTGACCCTCGTCTACCTGAAAGTCGCCGCTCAACCCACCCGCCGCTCAGCCCACCCGCCGCTCACGGGAAGTCACCGTCTCAGTTACCTAGAACGTCTGTTGCACTACTTTCCTCTTGAGTCTCAGTTACCTAGAACGTCTGTTGCACTACTTTCCTCTTGAGTCTCAGTTACCTAGAACGTCTGTTGCACTACTTTCCTCTTGAGTCTCAGTTACCTGTGAACGATTGATGCACTAATTTCCTCTGAGCCTCAGTGTACTGTAGGGCAATTGTTGCACTACTTTCCTCTGAGCCTCATGCAGTTACCTGTAAAACAACTGATACACTAATTTCCTCTGAGCCTCAGTTACCTCTAGAACGACTGATGCACTAATTTCCTCTGAGCCTCACTGTAGACCAACTGTTGGATTACTTTCCTCTGAGCATCGATCTCACGCTTGATTTACTGTTTATTTGAGAAACGCTCAAATCCGTATGGTCTGATTCAATTTTTTCAATTTTTTTTTAAGAGGGTGGCGGCCTCTTTTTACCTTGCATTTGCCCCCCCATATGGGCCTCAGGCCTGTGCGTGGAAGTTATCAAGCAAACCAAGGAGTGAGCCGGTACAGTACAAGGATGAACAGTACTGCTAAAAGTATGCGGCATCATCGGGACTCGATCCTGCGACGCTGCCGCCACAGAACCGGGGCCGAGTGCGCTACCAACTGCGCCACCGACTCACTAATTCATTGCAGTTTGGCCGTTTTACTGTGCGTATTAATTTACAAAAGTTCTAAAGTAAGAAGGCAAAGTTTTCAATGTTCTAGCACTTTTGCTATAAATTCAAGAAGTTTCTGTATACGCAATTTTCATTCCGCTGTACCCAAATGTACAAGCTAGGTTAAATAAAGATCGTATTAGAAAACTTATAATATATTTACACTTATACTGAATTTACATTAAAGACGGTAAATATACATAAAATATATAGAAAATGGCGAACAATTTCGATCGGTCACACCAATCACCATCATGCCCAATGGGAGGATGAAAGGATGAAGATGTTGGCCTTCCGTACATCCTATTTTTTGTCGATATTTTACAGCAAACGGGTTTCTGTAAGTTACAATTGACTTGTTGGTATATACTAAATTGTCTTGGAAGGTTCATATTGACTTTGTTTGTAAGAAACTCAGCAGAATAGTTTATTTGTTGAAGCACCTCAAGACCTATTTATCTAAGGAGCTCTTATTAACTGTTTACTACAGTTTTTTCAAAGTTGTTTATTATATGGGCTGCTAATGTCAGGCAATGGCTCTGGTATAGATAAAGTTCTTATAATACAAAAAGACTTTACGAGTAATTACTGGTGCAGGTTTTAGAGATCACTGTAAGCCGCTATTTTTTCAAGAACAAATTCTTACAGTTGTCAACCTCTATATTTTTCACTGTGTGTTACATTTGAAGAAAAACTTTGATAGTTTTAGTTTAAATAAGCATGTTCATAATCATTACACGAGAGGGAACAAATTAATACAAAAAACCCTTTACTACGCTGAGTAAAGTTCTCAACTCATCTGAGACAGTGGGCATCAATCTCTTCAATAAACTTCCATTTACAGCCCAGAACATGCCTTTTAATTTGTTTAAAACTATTATGTATAAATGGCTTGCAGAGAGACCTTTTTATAATCTGGAATAATTCCTTACCAGCAATACAAGCTCTGTGATATTTCATGGAATTAATAACCATTTGATATAATTATTTTTTTATGTATTAATTCAGTTGTTATTAACTTGGGCTAACTGCAACATGCATGATGTGTTTGTTTATTTAGTTCTAAATAATGCCTGTGATAGAAATATGTTGGCTTAAGTTTACTGTAACATGAAGGAAGTGTCTATGTATTGTATTTAAATTGTTTGATTATGTTGATTGACGAGATCTATTGCCTGTACTGTGCTTAATGATCAATAAAGTATCTATCAATCTATCTCTTTTTGGGGAGATAAAGCATCAATTATAGTGCTGTGTATTCCTTGTATTCTGTTTAACTTCAATTAAAATAAGGCCTTTTTCATTTCATAAAGATAAAACTTACGTAAAAAACTCAAACGATAACCTTAAATATATTTTGACAACCAAGAATTTTATTTTTGATTCCAAAATTACTTCACTACAGCTACGTATCAGCAGAGAAGGGACGGGGCTTATGTAGAGGAGTAAACATCCTTCCTCCCCCACCTCCAATGCATCAAAATTCTTGCGCTGGGTCGGGATTTTCGTGCGCGAACTGTATAGTTCAAATCAAATAACAAGGCCCATGCCGTCCATAAGCCCAATGCTAAAATTAACATTAGTCTCACGGACGGACTGGGCCTTGTTATTTGAATCAGCATATACTTGGAAACCCATTTTCTCTGTTAATAATTTTTATTGTTATTAATTCTTCATTATAAGTGTTGAAAGACTTTTTTATATAATCCAGTATATATCAAATAACACGTATTATGCTAATCGAAAGATTATTTAAATGTACAAGCTCAATATTATTGACTACACCCCTGAATGCCAACATGGTATAATTCCAACTTAAATTTATGATGTATCGACAGCTAGCCTATTTTTGACGATACTTTGCGAATTAAAACCAAACAAAATAATTAGATTAATGTAATCGTTGATTTTAAATTAGAAGCTCAATGAGTTAATTTGTCCTTAGGAATATAAAAACAACAATAAAATAATTGTTCCTTACAAGAATAATTTTATGTAATAATTTTATTCTATTTAAAAAATTAATTAATTAAAATTAATTCTATTAATTTTATTCTATTTTTTTATTGAATTTTGTAATAATTTTAGTTCTATTTATCACGTAAATTTAAGTTGTTCAAACAGGCTTAAATCTCTACTCATCATTATAATTAAAAACACATTTTCTAAAGAGGTATATTTTAAACCCGATTCTCTGGGTTAATTATCAGCCTTAACTAGATTGAATGCCATATAAATATAAAATGGTTTTATAAAAAATATAGGGGAGTTATTGATGGATAAAATTTTAAAATTATAAAGTAATATTTTTATTAATTAAAAATAATAATAATAAATTAAAATAAAATAAAACTATTATAAACGTTGTTTTGAATGCATACTTTTAATCTTGGTTTATTCTTCAATTGGTTGTTTCGATTACGATAGTACGATATTCTACAAATTACGATAGAAGAACACTGATCCAGATGTATATTTCCCTTACATAAAAGGAAATCATGACAAAGTTCGATGTCCAAAACAACATCGTTATCATTATTATGTGTATCAATTGAAATACAATAGTTGATACCGTTATGACTAACATATACCGTGAATGTTATAAGACCAAAATTATTTGTCCTAGGCGAATTCCAAATAATTTTAATAAAGGACAAACTATACCGTAGTATATAACATAAGAGAGAAGCAAAAATATATTCAAATAATATAATATCTTAGTTAAATAATATTTGTATAGATAAATGAAAACTGACGAGGCCCCAAATCATCACTCACAGAAAAATAGATCTGTTAGATTCGAGGAAAAATCTTCAATCCTTGTTCCTGAGGAAAAATCTAAGATATGCGTGTTACAAAGCTGCTATTTTAAAATAAATCGAACATAGCGCTTGCACTACAGAATACCACTGTCGCAGCAGACCTACATACTCAGCGAATTTCAAACGCAAAACAACATATTTTAATCCAACACAGCGAGATTTGACATGTTTTTTGTAAGCTCCATAAGAATAACATGAGGAATGAGTATGCAGGATTGCTGCTACAGGTATGTTTAAACTGGTTGGTTTTAATTCAATATTTAGTAGATCTGAACTAGAAGAGCCCATTTACCAAGTTTTATGAAGATATGTTGAGAAATAAGCGAGATATAGAATTTTACTTATTTCCCATAAGGTTAACATTGAGACAACGTACTGTGTTTACCACCTTCAATATCTCGGTAACCAATGGACATAAAGCAGTGATTCAAAAGACGAAATTTTTTTTTTTTAGCTGAATTCAATGGTGCCAACAAAAATTCGATAATTTTTTTCCTATGTGAAAAACTCAAAAACCACATTTTTGGAGGATTTATCCCCCTTTACCCCCCCTTCCGGTGGTCTGATCGGGCTGGTTCACGAACTCATCCGAGTGATTACCACTTTACACGTTTGTACCAAATTTCGTTAAGATCGGACTATATTTACGGCCGCTATCGTGTTAACAGACATATATATATATACTTATTCCTTTAAGGAAATTCGCTAAAATTAGACTTTATAAAAAATCACAACATTATTGCAACAGAGATTTGCAGCATAACTTTAATATAAAACTATCTTCAACTACTTAGGTGGGATCCTCCTTGAAATAACACGAATTTTACAAATATGTGTTTTTTTATATGATAAAATAGTTTCAGTTGTTTCAGGTTTCAATTCAAATATGCATTAAATATATTTCATGCAAATGTGCATTAAATATATTTAAATCAGCCTATATACTTAAATCAGTTATTATTTAAAAATATCTTTGGAACATGCCAGTATAATCATCCCAAGTACAAATAAACGAATTTAACTCCGTATTCTTTACCCTGTCATAAAATGTGTAAACGAAATTACGAACTGCTGTACTTCTAACTTACATTTTTTTTAAGTTTTTATAGTTCTGGACTGCCTTTCTGGCGGGTGAGTGAGTGCGCTGTATTCGGAATTTGCGTGAAACATCTGTGTTGTGTTGGCAATCAATCATATGATCACAAGTTTACGTAAAGACGCACTTACAATATGAAAGTTTATGCTGCAAGCTCATATGCAATAAATATTAAATCTAAACAAAGTCTCGTTGAAATCTATTTCAAACTTACACTTAGACGGTAAAAGTTCTCGCAAAGCTTGCCGCAAGTCTAAGAAGAGGTTTTATTCTCATTAGTAGTGGCAATACATAATATTAAGTTTCGAAATTGCTCAAGACAACTTCCAGAAAATTATTGCAAGACGAATTTCGTAATATTGATGTGCCTTAAAAATATAAACAGTGTTTTGACAGATCGACAATCATGAGTTTTAGCAGATGATTTGTAGAGTTTCCACATTTTGCCACCCGCCAGTAAGGCTGTCCAGAACTATAATTAGGTCTTTATAATAAATAATAAACTTATGAAACATGTTATATTCTTACCGTAGCCTATATTATCGAGATAGAGCGACGACCATGCAGTATCGACGCGGCCCGGCACACTACTGGCTCCCACACTCCGCCTTTGGTGGCAGTGCTGCCAACCCCTTCAATAAACAGGTGAGTCAGTGTTGCCACCACCACCACGCGTAATGTGCTCAATGCACTGTATCACGCGATGTGTTTAATTAACATTGTTATCTCATTCCTCTGCACGACAGTGATAAAATTAAATTGAGTACTTCGATTTAAAGGTTGAATTAATTTTAGTAAAAATATTTCTATCTTGCTAAAAAAGTATTTGTTTTATTCGTTTTATTGTTTGATTTCACTTTGTTACGACCTCCGGGTCGTATTTTATATCAGTAATTGAATGCGTTCGAATTACGTAACTAAAACTGAATGAGTTGTATGACTTTTTTAATTTTATATGCAAAATTGAAACCCTACAATATCCAAAAGTATTGAGACTAAAAATTACTTTAATTATGTTAATAAATTAGATATATCAAGAATCGCTCATACGTGAGAACCCATGTTAAATATATCTAAAACATAATAATTTTGGTGAGTTAAATCTTTTTACATATGTATATAAAAGTTATAAGCCATCATTATTCTTTAACACCGAAACTCGTATAAAACTTTATATTATATGAACACCATAGAATAGGGTGGACCTAAAAGTCAGCGATTAGGACACATGTGTATTACAGTTACGCTTAAGAGATAGAGTTGCATTATCCGTGGATATAAAGTTTGTAATTAATCAAATTGAGAGTGTTCCTGAAAATTGGAAAAGGAAGAAGGTTTGGCCGACGAAAAGTCCATTAATTGATTATTTGAGTAGGTAGATGTGTTTCGTGAGGGGAAGAGCCTCCGCAGCCTTTTTTAATAACAACTCATTTGCGGGGAAGAAGTTTTAAACACTCACTATGTAACTTTCCTTTACCTAACCTATCATAACATCACACCGCGTGTACACAGTTTGATCTTTATTTACCTTTGTCAACAATTGCATCCCTGCATTATGAATTACATAAATATGCCGGGTGTTCGGATGAGAACTCCCTAATTTTGATAAACTTTAAATTGTAGAGTAGTAATCATACCACCGTAAATAATACATATACCAAAAGGAAGGTAAATTCACTAAATTGTTATTATATGCTACAAATTTTCTTTGAGTGTCAACTTTGGACTCAAACTGCAAACATAGAACAAATAAAATCTATTTTTCCCTGTTCATCGATGGTGATCAAAAACATTATTTAATCAGACCTTTTTTGGGCTTTAACAAAAATCTTGAAAACCAAGCTTCCTATAGTAAACACTCAAATTATAAATTTAAGAAAATTGTTTTCCATATCGTGCGTTTTTAAAGGTCTGTAGCTTTCATGGATCCGGTAATATGTGTATCTGAAGACAAGAAATAGATTTTTTTTGTTTTTTGAGTGCCACATTGCCAAAATTGTATATACAAAAAATGTTAATTTACCAAAAACTTGGTAAGTTTCCCTTTAATTTGATAGTGCCTGGTGGACCGAGCCTTGCTTGGTATTATTTCATGTTTACCAGTTTATCCAATCGCTATAAAATATTTCAATAGCATAAAATTGATAAATAAAAATCTTTTTATTACTCCATGCAATATTTATGCCTCACGCTGCATTCTCCCTAGATGGCTGTAGTTTGCAAACAGCTGTTATGATTACTTCGTTTGTTTACACTTTTCAGATTTACTCTGGCCAAATTTTCTGCACAGAACACGTTTTTGAGTCATAAATTACTCATTTCCAGCATTTGAAGTAAATCCTCGGAGCCGTTTTTGTGATCATTGTGCAAGCAAGCAAACACGCACGCACGCACGATAACATTGCTCATATAAGAGTATAGGATATTATACTACAATTTACAGTTTATCGAAATGAGGCAGTTCTTTTCCGAATACCCGTTAAAAATGTAAGGGAATTATATACAGACCTGTCTTAGTGACACTAAAATCCTGTGTAAAGTGAAGGCAAATATTCTATGGAATTCCATGGTCGGAAAGTGTACAGCTAGACAAGTAACAATGATGTAGGCCCTCTGCTTTCCTCCTAGAAGGTCTTTTACATGATCAGCAATAGAGTTCTTGAGAGAAAAAGTCAGCTTTGTTGTATTTTGACTCAAATGACTTAAATCCGAAGATTCAGAAATACATTATTGTAAACTATATAAATAAAATTGCTCGTCGACTTTTATATACAAATGCAAGTAAATTGTTTTTTCTTTAGAAAGTGTTTTTGTAATTACAATGATGGTAAAAGATCTGTAAAACATAAACAGTATACAACGTTTCTGCCAACCTGTAATTTCCAGCCAACCTGTATTTTAAAACAGTTTTAAAATACATAAATTTGTTACTTTTTTAGTACATTTCGGTTGTACGTCAAAGTGAAATACATGTATGACATCGGGGTTTTTATTTACAGCCTCAATCGACATTTGCAGTAGCTTTAACAAATAAAGATATATACTTCAAAAGAGAAGTAAAAGAATACTTCTAGTAGAAAAAACCAAAACGAACATCTCAGTAGTGATTCAAATTAAATCAGGAAATAATTGGAATAATCCTTAAAATGAGAGATCAAGAGCGTCCGCGGGGATTTGAATGATTTAATATGAGTAATTGAGTTCAGGGCTCAGTAGAACTCCCTCTGTTTCATCATCTCGCACCCTTAAACTCATATTTTAGGAAAATCCCAAGTATGAATCAATTCGATTCCAACGTTTTATATACTGATTCAAGTTTTAAATGATTTACTTTATCATATAATTTGAATATTTCTTTACATTATAGTGTCCTTTTTACAACCTCGATTGACCTCAATGACCTTTTTAAGAAGGGTAGTATTTGTAACCAGGATGATAATGAACCTTGCGTAGAAGTAAACTAGAGGAAATTAGCAGCATAAAAACGTTTTCCTCCACTCACTATTAAAAAGTTGTCTTTTAGTCCCTGGAACAGAATACTAATGTACTAGCCTATACTCCATGGGACTTACTTACTTCCTTTTTCTTTCACAGGACTAAAAGAATCTACTTTTTCTCCCATGGAACTGAAAGTAATGTCATGAGAAATACGTGGGGAAAAATCCGACAACGCTCCAAAAAAACTTGGACAAAAACTTATTTCCAAAACTTGTTTTTAGTTTCTTCGAAGGTCAGTGAGAAAACGTGGACAGCTATCAATTTTCATTTGCGTACTCTAAATTCAACTTAAGAACTACAGTATTTTGATTTGAGAACACAAAACCGTATGCATTTATTAGCCAGGTAATTTTTCTGAGTGAATTAGGGTGGCAATACTGAATAAACATATGATCTAGAGTTGTTGTTGCCGATAAGCCGAACGTTTTATAAACATGAGTGTTTCTAACCTATTAATTTTGGAGGGTATGTTTTTAATCAAAATACTAGAAAAATAGTGTTTTAAAAGATAGAGCGAATAAAATCGTTGTATATATTGCCTAAATACATTATGTTATTTATTCATATGTGACTCCAATCCAGTTTAATGGAGCAAAGGTTCATAATATGAAGGTAAAGTTATATTGTCATAGTGATTGTTAATAGTGCAGGTGGAGGAAAATTTTGAGTGCATCAAGGGACTAAAGAAATTTAGTCCCTAGATGCACAAATAACTGTTTAATTCAAGTAAAACTGTTAAAGTAGATAAATGATGGAAAGTTTTGTTTAAAGCTTAAAATATTAGCTTTAATTCAGGCCTTCTACCAAAATTATCTGTATGATAAGCATGACGAGTTTAAGCTGTCCTAATTGAATCCACATGTTTATAATTTAAACTTGCTTGCTTCATTAATTAAGCGTGGAATTGACATTCCATTAACTCACTGTACCTACACATCATGAAATATGTAAAAACACGTAAATATATAGTTTTTTAAACTATTTACGATATTATTGGTTCCGAGTGTCATATTTCCTTCATAGTATCGGAACCCGCAATTTATTCTGATCATGCTGAGTCTCGTAGCCATCAAAGCGGAAATTCAACTACAGCAAGTGGAAATTGATGATCAGTGACACGTACCATTTCATGTTAGATTAAGGCTTAAGTTTTATTGATCCAAAAAACTAAAATAACTTATATAAAATTAAGTTTCCAAAAAATCCACACAGAACTATCCATTGGTGATTTTAAATGTTCTACTAAGTAGAAAGTTCATGTAGTGCATGATTGCTAACTGTTTTAGCACGAATATGGAACGGTCCATGATATGAGTCTTAGATTTTTATGTTAACTCAATTTAAGACTTTTTAGTACCGTTATAAGAGGGTGATCAAAAGAAAAAGTACAGCTTCTTAATGATTTTTTATTGCGTTAATAAACTGTGGGTAATTGAAAAGTCCGGGATATTTTTAATAGGCTATAATTGCCTATAGTTAATTGTTGGCCTTGTTTATTTAGCAATATTTAAGACGTTCATAATTAAGCATAATCCTGCTTCATATAATAAACAACAAAGCAAATGTGAACATTACTTATGTTCTGAGCTGATTCATTGAGTAAACAAAAAGTTTTAAATACATGATGTTGCTAAATGCTCTATCACTTTAACCAAACAATAAACATATGACCAATTTTAAGCTGTTGTTTCCTCATTTGCCTCCACAGTGAACAGAGGAAGTGACGTGCAAAACAGGAGAACCGCATGACCACCGCCGACACCAACAGAATTCCAGTGTGCTGTCAATGTTCTTTTATTAGTTAAAAAGGGAAAACAAACAAATATTTTCAGGATTACATTACTATAATGCATTTGCATGTATAGGTAAATGACATTAATCCCAGAATACCTGTAGGCTAAGGGATGAAGGGAACGCCCGAGTGATATACGATGTTCGTATCTGAGACGCATTATCGTGTGTCGAACTGGGGTATGATTTATCACTTTCGTAATTCCTCATTGGAACGTCTCTAAATCTAACACAATTCTCACGGTAATTTAATTATTTTAAAATGAATTTGAAAACAAGATATTATGTTCCCGTTTGTATTGAGGAAATCCTCTTTATATAATATATATTTGTAAGTATATGTAATTGTAAAATTCATAGACAGTTGTGGAAAATGAAGGGAAAAAGTAGATTTTTCTAACGTCAGCAGAACTTCGCCTCTCTTTCTTTTTTGCATTTAAGTAAACAAATTATTAACCAGAGATTTAAAGTGGGTACAACAATCGTGAATTAATTTACTAACCAACAGTTTACAGGATAGAATACTCATTCGAATCCCTCAAAATTGAAATCAAGGGGTTTGGGTCATAAAATAAAATTACACCGAATCTATATTTATGTCATATCAATACATATTTAATGTAAAACATTCAAATACTTGGACATATTTGTATTTAAAAATTAAAAACGTGTTTTTTGTGTTTGTGTTTTAAAAAGCCTATACCAACTGAAGTAAATTTGAAATAAAAATGTGATTAATATCAGTGATACAACAAACGTTTTTATTATGATGTACGTATACTGGATTCAGGTTTGCGTTATTAAAGGTTCACTTTTCCTGATTCGGGGTCTGTTTAATTTTAATCTGAGCTTAATACTCCAGCTAATTTGCGTGTTTACAGGAAAATAAGTTTTTTATTTGCCGTTTAATTTTTTGTAGGTCTCATGTTTTAATATTATTTATGACAAATATAGTTTGCAGCAAGTCCTAATCAACTATTTCTGTATTACCAAATTATCGCAGCTCAATACTGTATGATGATTATTCATGGAATGTGATTCATTCTCCATAGAATCCATTTGAAGACTAGTTTAGTACGATAAAAGAGCCATAACTAAGGTTCATTCTGACTTTACACAGAGCAATGTCATAGCTGAAGGAAGCTCTCCTTATTGCATCATTAGAATGCCCTCCTTTTACAATATGCAATAATGACATATTGCTGGAATAAAACAGTAAATTCCTAAAGAGCCTTTTACTCAGATAGTTAATTGACTGTTGGAGTTGGATGAAAGTAGCTGAGCGGTCATCCTGAATTGAAGGGCAAATGTCAGCGAAGTTAACACAGATGCACAGAGCGGTGTCAAGTTGATTGATCACTTCCTGTCAGCCCTGTCCAGTTGATTACTATGAGGTCTATGCATGTAATGTCGGCGGAACTCACTCCGTGATTTACGTTTGGAGGTCGTAGAATATAAAACTGTTTATGTAACTTTGTTTCATAACCATCTGAGTAAATTAAAACTAGAAACAACAAAACCGGCTGTAAATTTACATGTGTTATTATTGAATCAGTTTTATTTTTCAAACAAACAAAAAGTGGCTTCCAGTCACCTTAGCTCAGTAGGGGACGCGACGCTTGTTTGTCACCTCCTCGCGGCCCCTCGCTGTCCACAGAGCGGTACATGGGCCCGCCAAGAAATGTATCATCATGCAGTTAAGGTTTTTAACTAAAAACTAAGAATGATTAATATTATTAAGTCTATAATATTTATTTTTATGAATGTCACTTACAGAGAGTCTCTTCAACCCTCCAAGGACTCTTGTCTTAACGGTGCACTCAGTAGAATCTCACGCACAGCCGGCAGTACTGAGCCAACACTTCAAGAAAAATGTTCAAGCTCAGTGACGTCATACATATAACGAACCTCTCCAAACCTCCGATAACTCTCGTCTCATCGACAACAACTTTCACCGAACTTATTTAGCAGCATCCTTTGGTCTTACTTTCATCAAGGGCTTTATTGGACCTAAATCTTGCAGTTTTCAATAAGGTTGACTATGTGGTTGTCGCACAATTTCAACCTTTAGTTGAATTGTAGTTGAATTGTTAGTTAAATGTAGTTTCTCTAAATAAATTTAAAAGGAAGCCATACTAAATTGAATAAAAATTCAGATATAAAAATAAATTGGTGCCTCAACCTTTCAAATCGTAAATGAAATTTTATCTTTCTAACGAAAATTCTAGTAATACATTTAAATTAAGTCGAAATACATTTAGTACAGTTTCATAAAATTAAGTGAGGTAAATAAAAACACCTGCATTAAACAATGACAAACTCATTATTTGAAACCTAGTTCCTCGCCCGCTACAAAATTTCAGTTACATTGTTCAACGCTCATTTTCGTTTGGACAACACAATAACCATTAAAGTGATATATTACTGCCCAACAATGTGCAACTCAGCAAAGAGTTGTATGGCAATGGTTACATGTGAAGTTTAAATAGGTTTAAATATAAATGTAGGAAATATCTTAAATTTTATAAATGTAGTGTTATGAGGCAAAACATGAATGTGAAGTTAAATTAATTATACTTTGAACCTTTATGCAATTTTATTTAATTTTTTAACTGATAATATTTTAATATCTCGTATCTTTGATGTCTCACATAAAGCGACAAGAATCAAGTCTTATTAGTGTCTATGCTTTTATTATTTTATTTTAAATAACGTTTTTCGTTACTAACAAATAAACCTCATTGAAGGCGCTACTTTTAAGAATTTGTTGAAAAGTGTTATCGTTGCATTATTTTCAGTATTTTATAAGTCTATTGTGCTTGTAACACTTTTCTTTGTTCAAATATGTATAAGATACTGATTGCTTGTTTGTATTTTTATACGTTAAGTTTAACGCTAATTTGTAATTGTTTTAATCGTGATTTAGAGCATTTTGATGAATCAATAACTGAGTTTAATATAGATTTTAATGTTTTATTTTTGCCAGAATCAGAATTGCGTTTCACATTAACTCTTTTGCTGAAACCTCAAGAATGAAATACATATTGATTGCAGTGTAAAAAAGCGGTTAATTTGATTTTTAAACAAGTATAAGTTATATAAAAGAATTTAAATAACATATCATCCAAACCTACTATATTTCTAATTTTTGAAATAAATTTAAATTAAATTTAAATTTATTGAAATAAATAAATTTAAATTTAAATTTAAATTTAAATTCAAACCTCTCATTAAGTATCTGTTATGAATGTAAAACAATCAATAACCCGAAATATTGATTAGGAAATATTCCGAGACCCGCTATAACAACATTTGCAATACCTATTTTTTATTTACCACAATAATAACTATGTTAGCAATAACTATTTATATCCTTAACATTTTGCCCAGATAAATATTGTCTCTACCTCTGTCAAAAGATAAGCGCCGTGTCAGAGAGAGTTGTGATATCTGTCCTATCATATTTTTCCAGTTTACTGATTTATCATTTGACGTATCTGTAAAGGCTCCCTGTCACTGACTGTTTATTCCACAGGTTTTTATTCTAAAAACTTAACAACAATGTCCTAGATAAAAATGTCAAGTTACTCTAAGCGCAAAGCCATTTTAATGTTTTATTTCAATTTCAAAAACATTTTTTGTAGAACCGTTTTTAAATGCAAAATCAACACTAACACTTCAGATTCCTTTAACGCAAACAATTTATAATATTATTCAAATAAATTATTAATAAATTATTTATAAACCATTATTACAGTTATTTATTATTACAATTAATTGATAGTAATTTTATTATAAAGAGAAAAAGTAGATGGTCCTGGAAATGTTAAATTTTGAAACCAAAAAATTAGATCATACGTTACAAAAACTAGCATTCTGGTAGAGATATTTGCAATAAAATAAATTAACGATAACTTCGTTATCCTCACTTTTGCACTCATAGTCTTGACGATTAAAATTTAAAACTTTCAACTAGTGATATTTAAGAACATATTTTTAAAAACTACCTCACGCTTCTGCCTAGATTGCACGATCAAATTAGGCCTGAATGACCTTAGTAAGTTTCTTGTTTGGTTAGATATTGAAGTCCGATTTGAATAGAATAATGGAAGATTGATAAGGTATTTTAGTTACCTCTGGCCAAACGATCACTGAGAAAAATCACTTTTGGCCTAATATCTATTCCGACAATAAGTATATCTGATTGCACTGATTATATTAGGTTTCGTAACACAGTGTAAGTTACAGATATAAAATATTTTAAACGGACATAACCTTTTCTTCGTAAGAACATAGGAAATGTTTGTATTTCATATAACCCTATATTTATTGGCTTATATCAAAAAATCAAACTTGTTGTGACTTTGGAACATATACGTATGACTCCTACAAAAATAAGGCTTATATCTGGAATGTATGACGTCACAACTTTGGATGTACTAAATTCATTTTGGATATAAGCTTTGTCTTTAGCCGCCGTTTTAATATCTATTGCCGAAATCAAAGATTTATCATAACGTATAACTGATACAGTTATGTTGCATGTCCTTTCCTGTGATACTTAAACTCCCCTGATCAATAGTTGGATCTGTCACTTACGTAGCATATGTTTAAAACCAACAGCTATAATGGTTGTAGTAGACGTACATATTTTTACTATTTAAGTTATAGTTGTTGTCTTTTTCAGTCAACTATACATGTGTAACAGATTTATGGTTTTGTACGCTGCAAAACCATATATAGCTATATATTGTGCTAAACCAGTCAGTGATTTTTACGGTATAGTTATTGTTATATCTCAAATTGAAACCTAATATTTAAAAACAAAATCTAAATATAGCCAGCTGAGATAGTTAAATCTGAACCACACATATAATTTGACTGGTATTACTATATTACAGTAGCTTGGTGTTGAGTTATATACATCGTGGTGCTTGTAGGCCTTTCAGTTATTAGTCAGTCGGTGAATCGGAGACCGGGTGAACTGAGGCGTGTGTCGTGTGAAGTGTGTAGTGTGTATTGTGTCGGGTCTTCTTCTACTTGTGCTTCACGTGTGTTGTGCTGTGTTGTTTGTTTGTTGTAATCATTACTGATATTTTGTAATGAAACCGATCAAATCACCTGTGAAATGTTGACCACTCGGAAGTTACATGGTACTACATCGACGCATTTTTCTGTTGTAGAAAGCCCTGTAAAATATTGTGAGTTTTTCTATTTTATTCAAGGTTAGGACGTGTAGTTAGGATAAAAATCTTGCACTTTTTGATTCAACCATTCTTACGTGGTGTAAGTATAGAAGATATCAGTAGAAGTATTTTTGCACGAAGAACCGACCTCAAATTCATGAAGAACACCCCTATTCCACCGAATTTCACGTATAGGGGGGGGCTTGGTATTACAACTAAAAATCATCAAAAAACAAACTGAAATACAGTTTGGCAATTAATTATTTATTTAGGATTTTTTATTTTATACAGTTCAAATGTTTATATTTCATATTTAAGAAAAAAATTATACCGACGGATGAAGTTGTTATTATGGAAGGGCCTGTTAATTTTCCTTATGTTAACATTGGACGGACAAAAACACCTTTTGGCTTATCAGAATGGGTAGAATCATAGAATTATACTACAGTATCACGATCGATTTTTCTTGGTTCGTTACAGTAAATGTTTTTTTTCTCAATGAAATAACGAGAAAACGAGCTAAACTGGGAAAACGGCTTATGCGTGTATCTTTTCGAGGTAATTGTTTTGATAATAATTTACCATTTGGAATAAAATTTCTGTGCGTAAAAGTTTTTGACCTAGAGAACATATTACATTTAGCTATAGCCTCAAAACGCATTTTATTGAGGAATAGACTTCCACATGGGAAATTTTGTTGTTCCAATATTCAATAAAAACTATTAATTTTCAAAAGTATTAAATTCAAATGGTTTCATTAAAAACAACCTTTCAAATAAAAATATGTTCTTCATGATCGGAATACGCCTACTGTTACTGGAGTCATAGTGAAATTTATGAATTTATGGCAGCTATCTTAAATGGCATATATGAAGGTGTTCTTCACGAGTTAAGGTGCTTTGTTTGGATAAAACTACTTCTACTGGTATCCTCTATACACACCAAGTGGCTAAGCTGTACCAAAGAGTGCAGGTCTGGTGAAAATTTACGCTAACCACAGGTACTGTAAATATTTAAAGTTTTTTATGAAGCATTATATTTTATTTGTTTTCCTGATTTTTTGTGAGCAATAAATAAACTTTTTTCAAAAGACTGTTTTTTTTTATTTTGCTTCCTTTTCTTGAGTGTTGATTAATTAAAACAACATCGTTTTTATGTAGTTAGTACAAATTATTTGCTAAATTTATAGTGGTTTATTGATTTTTAGTTTCATTTATTAATCATTTCAACTTAAATTTACAAAGTAAAGTAATATTTTATCTGTGGCTATTTGCAAACAAATTTGATGAAAAATCTGAGTGTCAATAGATTGAGAAATAATAGATGATTTTTTTATCGATCTATGTTTGAATAGGTGTTAAAACTAATGCAGTCCTTTAGTAATGACAATGGTATCCTGTCTCCCATACCTCATTAAGCATTCTTCATGTTTAAAAGAAACAATTACAAGGGATAGTATTGTTTCAAATCCCAAAAAATTACATTTTTTTGTGTTTATCTGTTTGTGTTTTCAATTAACATTTTAAAAACAAATAAGTACATTGACAATTTTGAATATCAATTTGTTGGTTAATATTTTACCTAAAATGTATGAACATAGGCCCATAGGAATTTTTTTCGTTCATTTCATCATGGAAGTACTCAATATGGCAATTTTTAAAACCAGGTCTATTCTGCTAAAGTTCAGTTGTCACTGTCTACTCAGTAAAAATCTTTCTTTAAACTGTTTTTATAGAAAGAAATAAGATAAGAAATCATATAATTCGTTATTCAAAACTTTAAAGATCAAAGTAAATGCATGTTAATTTTACCACAGAAAGACTATTCATAACGACACTGATTTACAACAAAATGAGATAAAAAATAGATAAAACTCTTCGTCTAAGGTGATCAATGCTTATTTCAGTACTTTATCCCACAGTTTTTCTCTCAAGTTCTTTACATTGTCGATCTTCTTGACTTCAAGATCTTTCCAGGGGGTTTTGTCAACAATAACAAATGGAAATATTTACAAGTGATGGTAAGACTAATTAATGCTACATGATATGTCTAACATTCAATGGAAGTAAATTTTCCATTAACATTTTCTTGGATTTAATTTTTTTAAAGTAAAATTTTTACTTGATTTTCACAATTAGCATAGACAATACCACAAATTACAAGTAGAAACATGATAGTAAACAAATATAGTGACAAATATAGAATAACAGATACAGCACCTTTCTGACGGGGGTCGCTATTCATTATTTCCGTTACAGAGACAAGTATAACAGATACAGCACCATTCTAACGGGGTTTCACTATTCATTATGTCTGTTACAGAGACAAGTGTAACAATTCTATTTGCTCTTTGTGGGGTCTGGCCATACGCTATGTCGGAATTAGAGAGAATTAGTCATTGTTACAGGCATTTCTAGATCTGAAAATATGATAGCTTGTAACTATTTCAAGAGTAGCCTATAATATAAACAGAAAGGAACTGCAAGTTATTGTTATAGTCTATTTACAAATCAGTCACTTCTTTATATATATTACCACTATTGGAGAGCAAGGATGATGACGTGTTTAATGACGTCATTGTTCGTGTTTAGATATAAGTTTATATCTGTTTCGGAATTTTTCCTCCGCTTCTGTTTTAGACATAACTAAACGTGAATAAAAATAGTGTCTGCTGCAGACATTTTATGTCATTTATTTTTCTCAGTGATTAAATCGGAGTTTTTGATAACGTAACTCTAACAGAGTTAGTTCCGGACGAAGGCACACCAAAAATACTTCACAAAACCTTATTTAGTTCCCGTAGCAATTTCTGCCCGAGAGCTTTTTTTTGCATTATAACCTAAAATCTTTCTCTTTTCAGCTTTTGAGAACGGGAAGTGAACCGTAGCCCAAGTGGGTTTGTTTACAAAGGAAAGTGATTTTTCATCAACCCTCTCTCGTTTACTGATTTAAAAAAACTAATTTCGGAATCCAGTATTCTAGTGACATATTATAATCCTTAATAACAGGCTCCGTTAATCCAAACGTAACATTTTTTCACAGTATTTAGTAACGTACGGTAACTATTGATAGATTACTTTAAGTATTATATAAGTCATACCAAAAATAGGAATCATAAATATCTTGGTGGGAAATTATTCAACCATAGACATTTGTGAGAACGAGTTTGCACTCTGTTTTCTCATACTTTGTGCTTCACATGAAAATGTCAATACGAATTAGAATAGTTTTATACTGACCAAAAAAATTCCAATTAAATTTGACAGATTCTGGGCCAGAATCTGAAACATAAATCACTAAGTAGTAAATACCAAACACTAAATATTTTGCTAAATAATGCATTATTTGGTCAGATTAAAATTTAAAATAGTGTAAAACTATAATACCTAAATTAGAAAAGAAACAATTATGTAATGTTCATTTAGTGATGTAATAGTTTAGTTGCGTACATGAAAAACATCGATAAGTAGATCGAACAGGGGTTATAGAATAAACAAAAAATTATTAAAGACAAAAATCGAAAGTACAGCCAAAAATAATTATTTTTCAAAAAATAGAGACGAAACTAATAAAAATCTTAAACAACTAAGCAATTAATTGTATTAGTTACAGAAGACCACATTACTTGCACATTGGTTTCGGGCATACGCCCGAAACCCGAATATTTAGCAGTGTACTCGGAAACTAAAAATATTATATATATATATATATATATATATCGTTTAGGCTATATTATTTGGACATGAATATGCTGTGATGGCTAAAGTTCACTTTCGCCAGGTCACTGCGAATCCAGGCGATTGCGAGAGTGTACTTGTGCGTTCGACGTCGCTCTCGCAAGACCTTGTGAGCCAAACTGCTCGCCAAACTTTTGGGTGGGCAGGATTCGCCCTGCCCCGCTGAGAGTGAACTTGAGCCAAAAACACCTTGGAGAATAATCAACCAACAAGTACAAAGTAGTACTCGGGCTTTGTTCGGAAGTAGTAATGGACCGCTTTAAGCCCTCTTAATACAACGCTTCAGGGCTTTTCAGTTTATGTGTAACTTTTATCGGCATTAGGTGGATGTAAAGCCCTATTCTGTAAAACAAAGAGTGTAATGCAATATGGATTGTCTCAAACTGTTTTTGGTGTTGAAAGAATTTGTTAAGTATCGTCAGTAAAAGTCATTTTTAGAAGCATTTTACGGTACGAAGGATTTTCAGGTCTTGCCTCTTCCATTTCTTTATCTTCAAACTGGGAATTGAGGCTCTAATTTTTTATTCAATTACTCAACACTCTAGATGCTGGATGCTTTGAATGCTGACAATAAAAGTAAATAAACGGTATCAGGAAACTGACACATACTTTCTCCCTTCAAGTCATTTAAAACCAGAAAATTTATACAGTGAAATAAAATAAAATTAACAATTAACTATCACACAAATAATTACCAAATTCTATCAAAATCGGTTAACAAATAACGGAGATGTCGGTTTTTAAATATTTGCCATAAGAATAACATTGGACAACGTACTGCGTTTACTGCCAAACTGAAATATCATTATCTCCGCAACCAGTTGATGTAAACTAATGATTCAAAATACTGGATTATTTAGTTTTTCAATTTAAATTTAATGGTTGCAAGTATATTTTTGTTGCATGTTACGGATTTTGTGAAATTTGAAAAATATAAATTTTTTAACACTTAAATCCCCATAACTTCTGAACCTGAATTTTTACAGACATGCGGGTGGTGTCACTTTGTCATCTTAAGCAATAAAAACCATGAAAATTTTATCAAAATCGTTAGAGCCGTTTTTGAGAAATTTGGATTTTTGTCATTTTTTATGGGTTTTTATGGGGTAAATACCCTTAAAAATAAAAAATTCAAAAAAATGAAAAATACGCCTGGAGATACCACGGATTTACACCTACATGCCAAATTTCATGCAAATCGGACCACTGGTGTCGTCTCTAGCTTTGTTTACATCCACACAGACACACATACATCCACACACACACACACACACACACACACACACACACACACACACACACACACACACACACACACACACACACACACACACACACACACACACACACACACACACACACACACACACACACACACACACACACACACACACACACACACACACACACACACACACACACACACACACACACACACACACACACACACACACACACACACACACACACACACACACACACACACACACACACACACACACACACACACACACACACACACACACACACACACACACACACACACACACACACACACACACACACACACACACACACACACACACACACACACACACACACACACACACACACACACACACACACACACACACACACACACACACACACACACACACACACACACACACACACACACACACACACACACACACACACACACACACACACACACACACACACACACACACACACACACACACACACACACACACACACACACACACACACACACACACACACACACACACACACACACACACACACACACACACACACACACACACACACACACACACACACGCACACACACACACGCACGCACGCACGCACGCACGCACGCACGCACGCACGCACGCACGCACGCACGCACGCACGCACGCACGCACGCACGCACGCACGCACGCACGCACGCACGCACGCACGCACGCACGCACGCACGCACGCACGCACGCACGCACGCACGCACGCACGCACGCACGCACGCACGCACGCACGCACGCACGCACGCACGCACGCACGCACGCACGCACGCACGCACGCACGCACGCACGCACGCACGCACGCACGCACGCACGCACGCACGCACGCACGCACGCACGCACGCACGCACGCACGCACGCACGCACGCACGCACGCACGCACGCACGCACGCACGCACGCACACACACACACAGCCAGACAGACAGACAGACAGACAGACAGACAGACAGACAGACAGACAGACAGACACCACGCCGAAAACCACTTTTTTGAATTCAGGGAGCACTAAAACGAATATATCCACTAACAACTCAAATTCGAAAATTTTGACGAAAACAATATTTTCTCCATATACTATGTATGGGGGGGAGAAAGTAAAAACTATAACCAAAATTTATCAAAATTTTTTTAAAATAAATCCATTTTTTTAACTATTGAACTATTTAAAAAATAATAATAATACCAGTAATATGTCTGAAATCGTTATTTTTTAATTTTTCTATCTTTTAATACGACTTGCAGGTAATATTTTGTACGATTGATAACTAAATTACACGAATTAATGACCATACTTTAGTGTTGTTGATGTACTAAAAAAAACACACCGTTCCCACAGTTGTAAATAGATGTTAATCAAATTTTTTCCGGAAGCCTTTTTGTAATTTACTGCCAAATTAAGCTCAAAGCTCGGCACACAAAATAAATAGTAGTAGGGAGGTATATTATTTGTTGCCTTGTGGTTGCAGCAAAGATGTTACCAGTATCACTTACTTTCATTAAAGTCGTCAAAGTGTTTTATACGTTCTATACGATTACGTGGACATATTGTTTCCTAATTTGAACACATCAAAACTGATTGAGCTGACTGTTTTTCGCAAGTAATATGGTCACTTATTTGGCTTTGGGACCATACCATTAATAACAGTTGGATTTTAATATTTTCGAAGATTATACATTGGACAATAATAGTTTAACTACTGTATTAACATTCCTCGAAACTTCAATGGCCATTCAATACTGAGTAGGTTCACTGAGCATGTATTAAAGATTTCTCTTGACAAGAAGGTACATTTATGCCGGAGCCTCAAAACAAAATATTTGAGTTGTCCTTTTAAGTAACGAAAGGTAAAGAATGTAACAGTGAAATAGATGGCTGAACAGTAATTCAGTGTTTGACAGTGGGTAATGGATCTCTGTGGTGGGTTGAGCCTTTTCTTCTTATTCAACTGTTCTCACTCGTTCTTGCGAACACACTCACAAAAACCGCTAATGAATGTCGTAGAAGGAATTTCGGATTCCTTACATTCAATCGATGAATGAACAATGTTATAGGCCTACTTTAAAAAATGAATTTATAAAAATAGATTTATTAAAGAAATTAAATTAATTCATATCTAGGTGAGCAACGAACACATCAGTGAGATAAAGAACACATCCTTTAGGCCTAGTTCAAAACAATTCCATAGCCATAGTGATATGGTCTATGAAACAAAAAAAACACATATTAAACGTGTCATTCAATAGATCAACTGGGCAAAAAGGTTGAAAAATTGTGTTAAAATGTCGCATGTTTTTCTTGTTTAATCAAAAGTTTGCCTTCACCACAAGTTTGCACTCGCCAGTTTCTTTGCCCCACTCACTCGCCCCTCTCACGGCTCTTGGAACGAGTGACTCCTCTAGCCTTCATGCAGTGAAAACTCTGTTTACGAGTTGGGTAAAGTAAGAAAACGAATATTTTAATTTTAAACATCCTTGGGCTGAAATAAATTTTTAAAGCACCTCCAACTTCTGAGATAGGCTGACAAACACTTTAAAAGTTCAGGTTGTTTTATGAACAAAGGTTGATAAAACCGGGTGAATTGGATTCAAAGGAGTTTAAACGAGTTATGTCATTGAGATCCTTATAGATTGCCTTATCCCAATCCCACTACCAACAGCCCAAAACCACCAACTACACCTTGTACTGATGTTTTAAACAGTTTAAATAAATTCCTTCTTGTGACTTAAGACTTACCAAAAAAATCGGGAACCACAAGCGAGGGTCAAGCCGAAGGCAATATACTCTGGATGGACTGCAGAGGATTGGTTTATTTCCAATGATTCATTTTTAGTTTACATGAAATCCATCCTATCGAGATATTTTTGTTTATTGAGAAAGAATCACTCGTCAAAATGTTTTATTTCCAACAAATTCTATAGTAATTGTGTGTAATATATAGGGTTCTCAATCCCGGGATTCGGCATCCCGGGATTCCGGGATCCCGGTCGTTTTTTAGTACCTGATAATCCCGGGACTGGAGTCTCTCAATCCCGGGATTGACGGGATTGTAAAAGAATTATTGTTTTTCTATTTTTGCGAATTTGAATGTTTTAACTACTGTAAAAGTCGTCTTTACAAACGTATAAAAATAAAAATGTTTTATGAAATTAATATTTCACACATGATAATTAATAGCAAAGTTGTTTTTTTATTTACGCCCCTTAAGACTGATACTTACCATTCCCAAAGTTTACTTGACTTTGTCCAAAACCAAATTCAATTCAAAAATAACAATTTCTTCCTGGAATATAATGGGATAGCATTCAAAAGTTTTCTTGTCGCTCCGAACTTCTGTTGCAATTAATTCCCACGATTCGACGTGTCCTACGGGCTACGACCACACAGGTGACTTTATTTTGATATCTTACTGAATTTTTATGTCTATCTGATCACTAACATTTTCAGTTCCTATCGGGCTTTCGTTTAGCGAACATCTGAGCGAGTCGGGAAGATTTTGTTTAGTGAGTATTTTGTTTCGTCAATCGTTATTTTAGCAATAACCATCCATGATCCGTGAATTATTTGTGAATATTGGAGTAATATGGGTGACTAAAATATTCTTATGGCCCATGAGAAAGATTGTGATGTTTCACCCATTTGTTATCTTCTTACATAAAAGGACGGGAAAACGGCGGAATTTAAGATTCGCAAATTTGATTTTTAACGTCCCGACAATCATGAAAGTGTGCTCAAGATTTAATATTATGGATTAATTATGACTTGCATGACTGAAGATGGTTCGTCATAGAACCGAAACCGGTCTCAAAAGTACAAAATTATTTGACATCTAAAGGCTGTACTACCAAATTTGGTAAGTTTTTAATTTTGATTTAAATAGTTTAGGCGGCTCTACGAAGGGACTGCACACTCATTTTGTCAAGCAATCACAGCATAAAAGCCATTCAAAAATGTGGAACAACAGGTAATCAGCCGTCAAGAAGCCCAGATTTCTCGAGTTTGTAAGATAAAATTATAGTTAGTTTTAATAAAAAAAATCTATTGTTATTATCACACAGCAATACATTCTAGATAGGTTTATATAGAAAACTAGAATCCCGGGACTAATCCCGGGATCCCGGGATCGGCTTGTGTCAATCCCGAAATCCCGGGATGGAATTTAGGTCCGGGATTGAGACCCCTAGTAATATATAAGCCTTGAAATGTTTGTACCGCAATAACCTTGCCCTTTTTGTAGTTTCAGATGTACATAATTATTTTTTACTGAAAAATTAAGAATTTGCTCTGAAAGGTCACAAGCAGGCATACTAAGAAAATGTCACCCTATATCTAAAATATTTTGAGAAAAAAACTTAAAATAGTTTTTACAATAAACATTGCAATATCAATTTCTGAATGTATATAACAAATTGTATTACTTCACGCACTTTTTACAACGCACTTATTATTTCCGTTTTACAAACTCCATTCTATTATCAGTCTTCTAAGAAAAGTTATAATGGTATATAATACGTGATCCTTATCTTAAATTACGTGCGCCCAATTCATCCTGGATGAAAGCAATATGAAAAGGGATGAGGCTGTCTGGCGAAAGCGTTGTCCCCGGTATATCCTTTGATCCGCGTGTTCTGTAATATTGAGGACATATGTGTGCAACATTGACTGGAAATAAAGCTCATGTGAACGTATACGCCCGTTGGTCTGGCCTAACTCAATGAATATTAAACTTCTGCATAAAAGTCAATATTAAAGACTCCGTATCGTGTTTATTCTGATGGATGCACTATCGTATTATAATTTTGATTAAATCAAACACTGAAACTATCAACAGTTTTAATTGCACTTGTTTTCTGTGTAAAGCACGGGTTTTATCATTTACAGGCAGATCGTTGACAAGGAATCATTCAATGCACTGGCACATTATTGACATTGCTATTTTTTTTAAGTTACTATGAGTTGTGGTTGATTCCAGTTAGTGACAAAAATGGTGCCCCAATTTAATTCCTAGGGAAGACTTGGAAATTTATACAATATTTATGTTTGCAGTTCTGGGGAGGAAAATTCGCTACTGGTAGTTGCTCTAAATGTTTCAAGGAGATAGCTCAATGAATATCAACAAACTCATCGTAAAACCTTGGGGACGGGACGTTCCCAATTACCGATTGCCTGTTCAAACTAATTAGTTCCAATCGATTAAACGGACATTGTCCTAAGCCCTCTTGTCGGAGCCCTCTGTGAAATAATTCTTAACATAAAAAGGTTTATTTATGAGATATATATTTGAGAATAGATTGGTTTTTAGTTATGAAAGATAATTTGTCCCATACCTATTTTAGATTATAAAATGTGTATAAAATATATTTATTTCCATATTGTTTATACATGTAAAGGTTTTTTTTGCAGAGAGTGATCATTACTTAATATGAAATACAAAAGTTCGTTACTTAGTTTCCTTGAATTAGGAATATATTGTATTACGTTATCTTAGCTTACAAATATGCATTATATGTTTGGTTATAATCAAATAATTTCTATTAGCAGCATAGAATTATATTTACATTGTTTACTATATTAGTCATATTATGTAAATATACTACAGAATTAGTAGTATATTTACATAAATGATTTGAACGAAACTCATTACCCGAAATGTAGTTTTTTTTTATAAATTTTAACAACATTCTTGCATTACTATTTGCCATATTATTTAGGTGAGATAACCGGGTTATTTTTATCAAGCTGCACCTCTTGCCTCTGTAATGAATCAAATTTTCCTGTTGACTCGCCTTATATATTATTACTGTCTTATTCTTTTTACTTCTCGTCGACTTATGATTAATTAAATGAGCTTGATTGGGCTATTGTGAGATATATTTAAGACAACTTTATCATTTTTAAAATCTATTTTCCCCCACAACTTATGCCCACTTTCCTCTCCCACTGTATTTCTAGATAAATCCAAGCTTGATTTTGTCAAGACCTTAGACTTTACATATCACTGCTAACGATGCATTTCATGGCTGCTCTAAATTGAATATAAAAACCTCCTCTATTGGATAAGCAACCGAATGGACTCTTATTTAAAACACTTCATACATTAGTTATACCCAGCAGTTCGTTGGTCTAAGTATAGAAGTAAGTACCCAAATTCGGACCCTCATTTTGTTTTTATATTATAAAATATATAATTATTCAAAAAACTTGTTTTAAAACCATGTAATATTTATTTACTTTATTATGTTATGGAATATTTGTAATTCATTTATGGCAAATATTTATATAAATTGTAGGAGTAAAAAAATATTTTTAAAAACCTTACACTATTGTGATTTTCAAAAAGGTTGCTTAAACTGGACCCCTGGGTAAATTATTAAAAACTTAATTTACTGAACTAGGAAAGAGAATAAAACTGAAAATATCATTATAGAACGGTTTGACGAAAAATATTGTTTTATTTTAACACTTTTAATGTAAAAAATTGAAAATTAGAAAAGTTAATGTAAATACAACAATAGTGAGTTCAGTGAAAAGGTTGTAGATTATTAACGGCAAAAAATTCTTCTTTTTCGATCTGAAAAAAATTTAAAAAGGAATAGAATTTGACAAAAAAATACCTAGACCTATTTTTACAAAACAAATCACACATTATGTGTGGGGTCCAGTTTAGGCAACTGTTGGGGGTCCGTTTTGGGAACCTAACCTCTGAATTTTTAAAACGCCGTATTTAATAAAAAAGACATCGCATGGAAATAATTACATGGTTAAATGATTCCTCCAACATTACCATTTAAGAATATATAAGGGTTGAAAGGCTTACCTGTCACTTATAGCGTGCAACTTGAAAAAACTGAGCACTCACAAAAACTTTCAATTTTGCAAAAACACGTAATTGCGAACCGTCAGGAAAACAATTGAGCAAGTGACGCTAGCGCTCTTCTACTTTGTGGTGTATACTTGCATTAGTATTTACACTGTCACTCGCTAGGTTTCAGCACACAGCGGAGACAGTAACCATGGGGGTCCACATTAGGGCACGGGTCCGTATTTGGACACTTTCCTCTAGTATTATTATTTTATATTCACACAAACAAAACTTTTAGCAGTAGATTATTCTGTAACTATCAACTATATAAAACATGAATTCTTAATAAGAAAGCTAAATAACCCAACACAAACTCTGTACTGTTGCTATCTCACTGATTGTTACTTCAGAGCGAGAGGAGTGCAGAGGTAATGGTTTGTCTAATGGCTGCCATGTACAGCGGTGTTGCGGTTTCCGGCCGTCCCAGCACACAATGTAACTAACAGACCGCCATTATTTTCTATCACTATTATCAGTTCCGTTTACCATTTTATTGATTTAATTAATAAATTATGTATTTGTTGTGTTTTTAAAGTGTGTACTGCTTATTCCATTTTTTATTTACTTTAAGGCTTTACAAACAAATAGCATTATCAGATAGATGATTTAACTAAACTGTAGATGGTTGGTTTACTTTAACTAAATGTAAACACTCATTTTTTTGTACTGTCCAGTCATTAATTACCTTTTGTCTTTTTATATCAATTTTCATTTTGACTTCGTTTAATTTTCAGAGTACGTAATCAAAGACAGTATAGTGAAATAATTGGAATTTTAAAGCGTTTGTCTGGTTTCCTCTGTCCGAATACTTTTGATTGCTGTATGTAAATATGGAGTGTTTTTCCATCTTGAGCTAAGCTGACGATGGGCTTTCTTGTTCGAAATTGATTTAAAAAGAGTCGATTAAAACACAAACCAGAATATATTGATTCGTTAATAAATAAAGTGATAGTAAATTTAACATTTTACTGGTTTAAATAATAAACCAAATTTAAAATGGATCTTTACAGCTTCGAAATCATGCAATGAATGAGTGCATAACAACCGTATACTCTTACAGTACCAAGTAACTAAAACCATATGGTCTATTTTTTAACGTGAGAAATTTGTTCAAGCATAGTACCAATATTTGAAAATATACTAAAGATTTTCCCGACAACTTTCAAGCAGTGCCAAATTTACAACATAAACTAACGTATAACCATCAAAGACGCACAAAAGGAAAAAAAATTCATCCAACTGCGTATTTATACAATTTGCTGTATGTTTGATTTCAGTTAAATCAATGCATTTACTTTTTTCATTATTTATTTTTAAAACTATACTGTCAAACAAATCCATACTATATTGCACTAAGAGTTCTCTTCAAGGGGCTAATCAATTCCAAGTTAAGAGGCAATTCAAGACAGCGGTGACTCGGAAGCCAAACATCATTACTGACTGTGCAGGCTGTGGCTATTATGGAACACCGCGCCAACGTCAAGCCTACATTTGCCATAAGCTGATTGGAAAATACCATAAGCAGATAAACTACTACATTGGACGTACTACCATTGACTTTACATCTCTTCAGAATACCTTTACAGCCTGGAAAGTTTGCACATACTCACACGTACAAGGTACAGATATAGTTTAAGTGTTATTTTGTAGCATGTTACTCCAAATTTATTGCCAAATAGGATCAGTGTGACTAACGTTCGTGATGGAACGCATAAGGCTTCAAAGTAGATTTTTCCCACATTTTTTACAGCATAAATTGTTCAATTACAACAGTAGATCCTGTTAAACTGAACTCAAAACCTAATGTAGTTGCCTTGTACTAGTCACCGTATTGAGATTTACTGTCGTTGTGAACCATGATTGTAATGCTGCAGTAAAATAGTTAAATTTAAAATATTAATTGTAATGGCAAACATTTAGTCTTAACTAATAAACATTGTATCGCGAACTTAAGTCACATTTGTAGCAAGTCTGTAAGTTGTGTGTATGTATGTTTTCGAAGTTTTCAGGCCATTTTATCCCACTGTGTATATTGCTTAGGTAAACCTTAGAAACCATGCTCAGTCGAAACTTTTAACAAGTTTATGAAATTTTACTCTATCGAGGACAATGTCATAAAAACTATCTTTAGACTACTTGACAGACTTTTCCAAGTTCGCGTTATAAAATTCTAAGACAAAGTTCACCACTATTTTCTACACCCAGACTGTGTCTGTGTTTATTATCCGTAAAAGCGTACGTTGCTCCACAGTCCTGTGAGACGCAATGTCACGCTTGGTCTCTTGTTTGTTTCAGACTTGTTTGAAACTTTTCTACGCTTTGGCATTGATCCGGCTCACTGATACGTTCAAATAAAAAGTTCAAAGACCAAATCTTCAGTATATTTAAAATTAATGCAAAGTATATTTTTTCTTGGTACTGTACTTATAAGTGTATTTAAATAGTTGCGTATGTTTTAAATTTACTATGATTCGACAAAAAACAAACATATAGATTTAACTTTTGATTAAAATGCATTCAGACACATAAATCGGGCATCGTTTCGTTTAATAAAACGTACCAGACCATGTAATGAATCTCTTTCGTCATTATTTTCAACAGCATTGGGCTGGATTCCATTAGGCTAGTCATCATTAAAATATTTACCTCGTTTTAACCGCATTGAATTCATACTATATTACTTTTTTACATAGTGTTATGATCAAATAAAAACATACGCCTTCAACTGTCAATATCCCGTCAGATCGTTTTCCATTGTTTCTAAAAACGAAATATGGGAATATTTTCTTGTGTCGAATTAGGGAAAATATTTTTTTCTCAGGGAATCACTAAAAGCCTGAAGTAATAATAGATGTTTATAAAATATTTACCCCCCCCCCGTTCAGAAAGCACCAGAAGAGGTAACGTATGGTTGTTCCTAGTATAACTAAAAACAACTCAAAAACGATGATGCTTTAAATTAAGCTCTAATATACATACGAATTGGCAAAAACTCCACATAACCAAGCAACCTTCGTTTTTAAGCTCCTCATTAAATCTACTGAGCTATTGCTGAACTTTTATACAGTACTATACTTTACATATATTACGAAGGTGGATTACTCATATTTTATTTATTTTAACACTAAATGTTTTAAATCCAAGCCCTTTCTTTAAACAAATTTATTTCTAAATAATACTTTGGGCATAGAACATACAACATTATACATTTTTCAAGTTTCATAACGATTAGGCAAAAGAAAGTTCTCAAAGTAAGTAGACTGTATTTATTTTTGTGTTCCTTAAACTTAGTAATAGTAGCCTAAGTTATATACCTCACCAAGTGTTAGATAATTAATGCCGTCAATCTAGTGATATCATTGTAACCTTCAACTAATCGATCCTACAAAAATGCCAAGTCCCTCAGCGATAATAACCGCTATGTGTCACTTGTTAAATTACATACATTGCGAAGAATCTTCTGTAAAAGGGGCGTAATAGAAAAAAGTAATTATTCAGAATTATTACTTCCGTAATATAGCCTGTAGACATCAAAAATTTTTTATTTTATTTTTCGCCAACATGTTTCAAGGATATGACTCCTCATCTTCAGGGCGATTTATACTTAATTCACATGGCCCACATTTCTGCAGTTGTCAAATTTTAAAAAGGTCTTCCACACAAAAACAGTACATAATATACAAATGTCACAAAACGTTTACACATACTAATAAAATATTACTGACATCAGACACAAAGTGCACAGTGAACAATCATTCCCGGCCGGTTACCGTAGGCCTACTAAATCTTGATGTGAGTGAGCTGTTATATTCACGTCAATTCATGCATCTAGAGCAACACTGTCCCCAATCAGCTGATTTGCTCTAGATGCATGAATTGACGTGAATATGACAGCTCACTCACATCAAGATTTAGTAGGCCTACGGTAACCGGCCGGGAATGATTGTTCACTGTGCAGTACTTTGTGTCTGATGTCAGTAATATTTTATTAGTATGTGTAAACGTTTTGTAACATTTGTATTATGTACTGTTTTTGTATGGAAGACCTTTTTAAAATTTTGACAACTGCAGAAATGTGGGCCATGTGAATTAAGTATAAATCGCCCTGAAGATGAGGAGTTATATCCTTGAAACATGTTGGCGAAAAATAAAATAAAAACTGTTGATGTCTACAGGCTATATTATGTAAGTAATAATTCTGAATAATTAATCAAAGGCATCATTTTTGGCATTTTTGTTAGTGTAAAAAAAATACCCCCGTTGCAGCAGACCTGCACACTCAGCGAATTTCAAATGCAAAAGAATGTATAGTTCAAGCCAACAAAGCGAGATTTGACATGTTTTTGTAAGCTCCATAAGAATAACATGGGGAATGAGTATGAAGGTTTGCTGCCACGAAAATGGAAATTTTGGTGATTTTAGACTATTAAACATTAGATCTCATCTAGATGAAGCCACAAACCAAGTTTTATCCAGATATGTTGAGAAATAAGCGAGATATAGCATTTTACTTATTTCCCATAAAGTTAACATTGGGACAACGTACTGTGTTTACCACTTTCAATATCTCGGTAACCAATGGACATAGAGCAGTGATTCAAAATACTAAATTGTTTGTATTTTTGAGCTGAATTCAATGGTGCAAACGAAAATTCAATAAACTTTATTTTTCTATGTAAAAAACTCAAAAAACCCATTTTTGGGGGGTTTATCCCCCTTTACCCCCCCTTCCGGTGGTCCGATCGGGCTGGTTCACGAACTCGTCCGAGTGATTGCCACTTTACACGTCTGTACCAAATTTCATTAATATCGGACCATATTTACGGCCGCTATCGTGTTAACAGACATATATATAGATATATAGATCTATATATATATATATATATATATAGATGGATAGATATATATAAAAATTCGAACGAACGGTGTTTTTTGCTTCTGGGGGCCCCAAAACGAAAAGTTATCATGGTCTGGGTCGTAAGTCTTACCACGAGTACTACGGTAACAGCTTCTTCCCTATAGGGGAAATTCGTTAAAAGTAATGACAAATGTTTTACAGGCCTAAGAAAGTATGCATATACTGAACAAGTGAAATCTCGAGGCACACCAAGTCTTTCATTTCGCGTCGTACGTTTTCATTTATAACATCGCAGAGGATGAAACACTAATTTTATGAATCAACTTCACAAAAAATGTAATTATTAAAATTTGTATTTTATTGAAATGTAAACGGTTAAATAACATCATCTCGGATTTAGCAAACCGATGCTTGTTTAACGGAAGGGGAAAAGGTAAACAACACCGAACAACACTGAAACTCTTTATTGATTTACCTTCAGTAATTGTTGTGTTCATTGACAGGATTATTTACTTTACAAACACGTTGGATATTTACTATCAACGGGATTAGATTTTTATTAGACTTGTTTCTATGTATAATGAATTCTATATTTTTAATACAATTAGTAGGTACATAGTCTCAATGCACAAAAGTAAATGGAAAAATAAGTGACAAGGGTTATATTGAACATGGAGTTCCACAAGGATCAGTCTTAGGACCTGTTTTATTTTTAATCTATATTAATGATCTTTGTAATGCAAAATTTAATGGTACATTGACAGCTTTTGCTGATGACACTGCATTGACATATTCAGCTGATAATTTGATTGATCTTAAACAGTATATTCAAGAAGATTTAAAGCTTTTACGCTATTGGTTTGACAAAAATTGTTTGATTTTGAGTGAAAAAACTAAGTATATTATTTTTGGGTTAAAGAGTGAACAAAATTTTGACACAGAAATTGTTTATCATCATTGGGATTGTTCGGGATTTTGTAATTGTAGTATTATAGGTAAAGTGGACGAAATTAAGTATCTTGGCCTTGTTATAAACTCTAATCTGTCATGGAAGGTACATATTAATAAGTTAAGGAAGGAATTAGTGAGCTTGGTACACAAATTTTACCTATTACGTAACCTTTGTCCAAAAAATGTGCTCGTATACTTGTACCATGCTCTTGTAAATTCTAGGCTAAATTACGGCCTGAGTTGTTGGGGTGGGACATACCTCTCCTATTATAATTTTACAGAAAACGTTCATTAGAATTATATTAAAGAAAAAGAGAACCGTGCATTCTTGGCCTTTGTTTTGTGAATTAAAAATCTTGCCTCTAAGACACAGTTATATTTTAAAGGTTTTAAGTTTATTTTATGTTCGATTTTACCTTAATCGAAGAGAATCTGAAGATGACAGATACAATTTCAGAAATGTGAATATAGCACCGGTTCCAAGACCGAAGCTCACTCTTTTTAGGAACTTTTACAGTTTCAATGCTCCCAGAATGTTTAATATCACCTTGTGTCATATTAGTAGGAAAAATACCATTTTGCAGTACACCAAGAGTTTAAAGGCTTGGTTATATGATTTTGAGGATGTAGAATTTATTTTTCGAGTCTATAATTAATGTATTAGGAATATATATGATAACTGATCCGATATTTGTTTACTCATTCTTTGGTTTATGTGTTAGTCTTTATTATTGATTAATTGCAATTAATATGCTATTTTACTTTCACTGTAGCTTACTATAATACTTTTGTAGTCTATTTGCAGAAAGCTATATTATTCTTGTGTTAAGTTATGTACATTACAATTATGTTTTAAGTTAACCGACCTTTGTAGCCATTAAAATAATTACCTTAAGTGAAGGAAGCCTCAAAACTGGCATTGCCTAGGAGGCCCCTATATTTATTCATCATACAGAAATAATTTATCTTTGTACTTTAAACTATTTATACTGTTAGAATATGTATAAGAAGACTGTACTGTATTGTAATTGGTGATGATGGATAAATAAACGTATTATTATTATTATTATTATTATTATTATTATTATTATTATTATTATTATTATTATTATTAATACATTTTCTTTTAGTTCTACTAACTTTATCAGGGAAGGCTTTTTCGTATTTTACCATCAATATCGATTTATAAAGGTGTGTAATTAATTAATTGTGCTACCAAACCTATACATTCATTTCTTGATTTTAGTCGTAATAGTTACCTCTATTCAAACTAATATATACCGGGTGTATCACCTAAAGTGAACCAATAGCTGACATATTATAAATCTGACATAGAACCTCTTAAAGGGGACTCCCTTTATTTATAAAACTAATTTTTGGGGGTTCTTTGAAATTTAAAAATATGGCCGCTATTTTCCAATTTGGCAGACAAGTTTGACTTTTCTTAAGGAACCCCCTGTATTTTATGGTGTTTTTGGGCTTTACGCTTGATTTTAGGATCTTTTTATACTTCCTTACTCTTTCCTACACCGAATGGTTCAGAAGATATGAGCAGTTAAATTTTGATCTTTCCCCATTTAAAATGCTTCCGGAAAATTGTTGGTAGTCTATATATAAAAAACGGTTGGGTTTAATAAAACATGCCAAAGAATAAAAGTGCCTTAAAATGTGAGTTTAGTTGAATTTGATCATAAAATATTTTTAGCCGAGATTTACTCTTGTAAATGTATTATTTTGCACACAGTTGCATGGAACATTAATACATGCAATGGACACAATGCATTTTAAATGGGAAATAATAATACTTTAACTGCTCAAATCTCCTGAACCATTGGATTTAGAGAATAATGAGACACGTTCCTAAAACTGAATGTAGAATTTAAAACTCCATAAAATTCAGTGTGTACCATAAAAAAATTAAAGTTGTCCACCAAATTAGAAAATGGTAGCAATATTTTTAAATTTCAAAGTGACTCCAAAAAGTAACTTTAGAAATAAAGGGAAGTCCCCCATGAGAAGTTTTTTGACAGATTTACGATGAAAAAATTAGCCATTGTTAACTTTAGGTGAGGCAACCGGTATATAATAATTAGGATCATTTGAAAAGTATTTTTGGATTCTAAAATGAAACAGCAAACAACTTATTACGTAGATATTACAAAATTCTGAAAATTTAACACACCTCAATCCTACTACATGTTAAATGTTATTGTTATTGTTCATAATATAAGTTCTGTAAAATTTTAGATTAAACTTTATAAGGTATGTATGATATTCTTAATAAAGCATAATTTCCATATTTGTATTCTCTCTATGAACAATATTAATAGTTTTGAATAATATTAGCTAGAAGTAATTTCTAACTTTAATCTCACCTTTACTCATTTCGTGTACCTTATGTATAAAAGATAAAGTTTATTATTACCGTATATTATCGAGATAGAGCGACGACCATGCAGTATCGACGCGGCGCCGCACACTACTGGCACTCCACACTCCGCTGTTGGTGGCAGTGCTGCCAACCCCTTCAATAAACAGGTGAGTCAGTGTTGCCACCACCACCACGCATAATGTGCCCCATGTATCACACCACCATTGCTTAATTAACATAGGGGTTTTCCTACAGCATTTCACCGATACGAATTTTTGTGAAAAGATTAGGGTTGTTTTTACATACCACTTTAAATTCTCGAAATTTAAGTTTCCTGCTGAAATTAAATGTGTTTTTCAACACACTACGTCGAAATCACCTGTTTTACATAGGTCAAATAGAGGCGAAAACAGTATTTTTCCTGAGAGGGTCGAAAAACTTGGCTTCAGGGCTAAAAGTTAGCTGATCACATAACTGTACATCATTCTGAAGGTTCCAACAACAGGTTAGTGGCTATCATATGATTTTGTTTGCTGTCTTTGCTTGGCATCCATGAAAATAAGTTATATCGCTCATAATTTCATATTCAAGTATCTCTAATAAATATTCAGATTTTTAATGTTGTATAGTGTTTATTTATCGTGTAGTGGTGAACAATAGAGTTCGCACCACGGCCGGAAGAGTTTTGCAGCTCTCGATCGTTTCAAAATTCTCAAGCCCGCAAAATCTAATTTTCGGCCCTAGTTGCGAAATATACAATTTTACGTGCTCTTTTACAAAAGCAGTATTTGGGTCGTTTGATTGAAAAAAATCTATCAATTATTTTATGTGAACTGTTTGATCTTACATAAGCTATATCTTTAATCTAATCAATAAACTAATTTTAAAACATTCAATTAACAAAAACATTCAGCTAAAAGCCTTTAGGTCAAATATTTTTTAAACCAAACAATGATTTAACTAATAAAATACTGTTAAATTATGTCACGTAATTAAATGATTACACAAGTAAACCTAAAATATTATGTACTATCCAATGTAGCCATTTGGAAAATTATTCAACAACTTTTCCTCAACTAAATATTTTCCTCTTCAATATATCGGGTGTTCCTAAAGTCCTGGAAGCATTCACTAGCTTTTTCTCATGGTTATGGCTTGGATATGCTTGTTTTATATACACCATTTTTATGCTTATTTTATTAATTTTTATCTAGAACAGTCGTAAACCACTTTTTTGTTGATGCTTGCGATGTCACAGTAAATTTAATTTATCGTCTTCATAGCAAAAAAGTTACGTACGAAGTTAGGTTAAATCTTGTATTTTTTATAGTTTTACGAACCGAATACACCAAGTACAGTTGCATACAAGCAAAATCGAATCACAAGAATATCAAAATGACACAACTCCAATCATAAAATAATAAAAGAAATACAGCTGATTTTCTTGCTTACTCAGCCTTTCACCCATCCTTCGATAATGACTTACTGACTTTTACCTCTTGTACTGCTTTTTCAAGTGATTTTGATGATATATTGATGCATTTTATTTAAGAAACCACCAATAAACATGTAGTCTATCTCACTTCGTAGCCCTTTTGACCATAATTTTAACAATAATTAAAATTTTACTGCGGCATCGCAGGTTATGTCGGCAATATGGATGTAATAAGTACTGACAGTTCCTGATTAAACTTGATAGGCTGGGCTTTGAAATTACATACGTAAAACGTGCACATCCAAGTCATTTCTCAGATAAAAAATCTATTTAAATGTTTCCAGGACTTGGTATTATAAAATCCAATGTGTGTCGTATGTTTTCCCTTTATCCATGACCAAACCGTCAATCCGATCGCCGTGAAACTTTGGGGAGTTGTTCTGTATATGAGTGGGAAGGTTTCCGTCCCATTCCCGTGCCTTAAATCTCTTCACTTCAGGCTCCGTCTCTTGTGCTTTCAAATTTTCATGTTCAATTTTATAGAAGATTAGGCTGTTTTAATTGTTCTCCAAAGGAACTAATTATTAATTACCAAGTTATTTATCTAACCGTGTTTGAAAGGGGGACAACGAGTATCTATCAATAAATACAGTCCTTAATATGCTAGTTAAATATACCTTAATTATGTTTAGTAAACTCAACGGTGGCTTTAGGATATGTCTTTCCATTTAGATAAGCTCAATATCAAGTTCACTTTACGAGTAGGTCATTAGGACCCATAAACATGTCCAGAGACAAGACGGATTGAATTGACGAGGCGTGCCATTGAAAAGTACCGAAGTAATTGGAGCAAGGAGAATAGCCGGGGGTGGGGGCCGGTCTGAGGAGGGTCCATTAATTGATTGTTTGAGAGGGTAAAGGTGCGATGAATGGGAGGGAGGGAGGGCTAAATACACACGGTTCTCAAGGCTTCATGTAATCCTGCTCTTTTTATATTTTTAACGAAAATAGTGAACACATTTTAAATTTTCTCTTCTTAATATAATTATTCCTCCTTTTCTTTTGGATCTTTAAGGTTTTTCATATTGTATTATTGTAGTAACTTATAATCCATTTGTAATGTCTAGAATTTGAAATACATGTACTACTATGTCGTACTCCTTGATTATAAAACAATTAATTGAGTTGGATGTTTAAACTAATACAATAGTTAAAATAGTACATAGCTGTGGTATTTAATCTTATGTTTTCAATGGTTGAATTTTAGTAGAATGCAACACTAATGAAACTAATAAAAGAGTCATCTGATAACAGCGAAATGCTCGTGGATTTCCGTGATGAAAATCGTATTATCAAGCAATTTCACGAAGGTGATATTCGAGAACCACTTCAGAAAGGAGGAAAAATAGTTTATAAATGAGCAAAATTATCCTTAAGACCTTTGTTCAAGAGGGACTGGGGGTTTTGATTGATTGAACAGCAGTACCGGGTCCCAGTGGAGCTCTTACCATTTCATTTTCTCGATCCCCTAAACCAATATTGCGTGGCCTCATCAGTAAATTATCCCGTAGACATAGAATCTTTGAAAAGTTTCTTTAACTCCTTTACTTTTATTTATTTATCATATTGTTTCACGTTTGTTAACTTTTAGTTTATCAAGCCAATTACCATACTTCGAATAAAATGTAATCTCGGAGACACAAGGTATGATAATCTTGACGTTGGTACAGAGCTGTTTCATGGTAAGCTTTACAGCATCATTTAAATAACTAAAAGGACATACTAATTATAAATGGCACATGTTTTTTTTAACTGAATGTAAAAAAAATTCTCGTTGAGGTTTACTACTCCTCAGAATCTTAATAGCATATTTAATTTAATCCTAGTTTTAAAACTTTTTCCTATTAAATGAAAGTTGAAATAAACATTATCTATTTAAATAACCTAGGGCTCAAAACTGGACGAATTCAATCCTCCTTGACTATCATTTTCAGACGGCCTCGGGCAATCCTCGCCATACTGTATATCATATCCCTAAGGTAAAACGCTGATACAGCATTCAATCAATATAGACAATAGACAAGTTTATTCTTCATTAAGTAATTTACACAAATTAAAATAGAAATCGTCAAAGTAAAACATTGTGCCCATTTATTACATAGGCTACATCATTCTAGGTAACTTATGTGTGAACAATTTTAAAATTCAAACTATCATTTAAAGATTTTACATTTAAAAATTCTCATAGGCTATAGAAAGGATTCTTTTGACACCAGTCAAGAAAACATGAGTAAGACCCTTAGCAGGTAAGTTACTGACATTCCTAGGAAGCATGTTAAACAATTTTATACCCAGAGTAGTATGATAGTTTTGAGTTCTGGCCAGCCTAACTCTATTTACTTCTAAATTGCTGCCATGTCTTGTTGTATAAGTGTGAATATTTTCTCTCTTAACATGATTTAAAGCATTCTTCTTTACTAACATAATCACTTCAAATATATATAAATTCACAACGGTTAAAAAACCTGTCTTAATAAAAATGGGCTTACAATGTTCAAATTGCTTTGCTCCACGCACAATTCTTACAGCCTTTTTCTGGACCTGCAGGACATTTTCAACACCTGTTCCATTACCCCATATAACAATCCCATATCTTATAATACTTTCAAAAAAAGCAAAATAGGCTAATCTTAGATAGTTATCACTTACATGTTTTCTTAAATTACCCAAAAGATAAACAACTCTTGATAATCTAGTTCAAATGGCATCAATTTGTTGATTCCAAGAAAGCCTATTGTCAATACATAAACCTAAGAGTTTTACACAATGATTTTCATTTGAAGAATTAATTTGATTAGAAACAATTAAACTATCAGTTTTTTCTCTGTTCAACATCAAACCATTTGTGGTGAACCACTCAGTAGCTTCATTTAAAGTGAATTGCTTCAAGTGCAATAATTGTACTAGGTCACTATGACGACTAAACAAAGTTGTATCGTCGGAATATATTACATTACATGATACATTACATGGCAAGTCATTCATTAAAATCAAGAATAGGATCGGGCCCATTACAGAACCTTGGGGTACCCCAAATCGTACCCCCAGTGCTTGAGAGCACAGTCCATTTACATCTACAATCTGCAATCGGTCTTCAAGGTAAGACACAAACATCTTTAACTCAGGTCCACAAAAACTATAATAAGCCAGCTTATCTAATAAAATATTGTGTTGGACGCAATCAAAGACTTTGCTCAAATCACAAAGTGTGATTTGAGCAAAGCACCTATCCTCTAAAGCAGATAAAACCATTTTCTGCTTGCGTATATACACACTTCTACGCGTATATACACTATATACGCGTAGAAACTATTTTGTCAAAACTGTTTTCAGAATGTTTTATCTTATATATTATTAATTCCTTACATGGAAACTTTGTGGGCGTTAAGGTTTTTTTTGTTTTTAGGCTTACTCCCACATATTATACATTAAAACACACGGATTTTTGTGCAGATTTGCAAACTGGCTTTATTTAATTTAGGCAATATAACTCAAAAAAGCGCAAAAAACTGACTCGGAAATAAAGTTTGACAAAAGCTAAATTGTAAACAATAGAATATCTGATCAGCTGTTCGGGATTCCACCTGTCGAGCTATATTATTAAAACTATAGTATTTTACAGAGTAAATTAATGAGATGATCTAGTAGAATTTTCGATGATGATTCCCATAAAAACTGTGAAGGCAAATACAAAGTGTAATGTAAATCCAGATCTGTGCAAGTATACATTGGGCAAATCCAAGTTCTAGTTCCTCGGTTGATTTTCCTCAAACGAAGAGACGTGTGAAGCGGGTAAACCTCTTCTCGCTGTCGTCTCTGCGTTGTTCATGTTTGTCATCTTTTAAACGTCTGCAGGATTTTATTCAAGACAGAGTAGATTAAGTAATTAATTGTATTTCATCAATGCCTACTATAAATATGAGTTATCAAGATGTATCGTAACACTAGACGTTTAAGGAACGTGTATTGTGTTAGACTAGACCACACACCCTGAATACAAACGACTGATTAATATTGTCACAAATTTAAAATTGAAATCAAAATTAGCCTATACCATCCAAGTGGTCTTAAATCATAAGGTTTCAAAACTCTTTAAATGATTTTTACCCTGGGTAAACTATATCTCGAGGTGTATTAATGAAAATACGAATACCTAATGTGAGTTTATTATCTTACAAGGTAATATTCCCTAATTTACTCTTTAACTTACAAAATAAATCCTTTTAAACATTTAATAGAAATATTTTTATAACACACCTTAGGTCAATGACAATACAAAATTATAAACAGAACTATATTTGTTTTAAAAATAATATATGAAATTTTTTGATTGGTCATGAGGGATTGATTTCCAACATAGAGTTTAGAATTAATTTGTTCTTGCTTTTATTTATTTAATTATTCCTTGTAATACAATAAGATTACCATGGAAACTTTAAGGTTTCTAATAATTTGGGGTTGAAAGTTTGGAGCATTACAGAGTGAGTTCCAAAGAGAATGATATTCATATAACCACTTCCTCAGTCAGCACCTATTACCAAAAAGGAATTTAAAAGTGCATGCGAAGTTTCAGGTCTGTATATCCTATAGCATATGATATTTTCCAGTGAGTAATTAGTATATCACTCTCCTTTAATTTATTGAATATCAACAACCAGCCCGTTACTTTGAAATAGGGTGAAGCCCTTACTTTCAACTCCACTAATGTCAACCTTTACTTATATGATTTCATCGTATTATACTAGTAATAATTTTATAATGTTATGGATTATAAACTTAATTTTATCATTTGACCTTGCAATTAGGTCTTTACTTGTATAGGCTATGACGATTTCCGCATTTAATAAGTAAATAGACAGAATGTTTTCGACGAAACAGGTCCTTACCATAGTACACGCTTTATTTACTATGTACATGAGACAAATTCAATAACCTAATGAGAAACGTTAAACTTTACAGACGAAAACAAAGCTATCAGAGAATATTAATTAGATTACATGAGCAAGGTAGCTTGAGGTTTTTTTGTACAAACTTTTTTATTTATTTACATGTACTATTTTTACCACGCGTGTTTTGTGTTTTTCCTCCCAAACAGTTTTAATTTTCTTAATAACTAAATATACGTTTGTCTATATCATTAACATTAATTCATACGTTCACGACATCATAATATTAATTAAAGGGAAAGAGAAATTTGTTATTGTTAACTATTAATATATATATATATATTATAGATTATATTTCACAGTGATTTTATAGAGCATATTTTGCCATGCTTGATATGTATTTTTTTTCTATGAAGTACTTGTGGATTCTAAAACTAGGATTCAACCAGAAAGGTTTTTTTTGCTTATAGCTTTTTGGTAACGTACGAGTTTTAGCTCATGGAAATGCATTAGAAAAAGATAAAATTTACTCCTTAACGGTTGAATTATATAAATCTAATTATGGAATTGATGATTTTGAAGCTGCTAATCAGTCTTGACTCAAGAAGATGCTAAAATGTATGTTTAAAGTTTGGAACAAATTTTAACTTTATAGCCTAATGCTGAATATGTATATTTTATAAAATAATTATAATGTATATTTTGTGTCAAAAGGGTCGGGTTTTGGTTTGGGGTCAGATGGTGTTGGTTTGTTTCTTGGAGCTTTATTATACATCAAGGTGAGTCCTTTGCCGGAGCTTATTTAATATTTAGACCAATTTTATTATAACATAGCCTAATATATGTCGTTCACATAGCATCAACCGAAGTACGAGCAACGCCTTCGTGTCACTACATCAGTGGAAATGAAAGAGCAAAAGCTCAACTTGTATACGCAAATGTCTTGCAAAGGTAGTGGCGCGAGTAAACTTCTTTATTGAAAATTTCTTTAATGAACTGTTAAAGTGCCTGTACGTGAGTGAGTGCAGGTTGCATCAGTTAAGAAGCAAGAGTAAATGCCAAAATTTGCTGTATCACGTTCTCAGCTCCGACAGACTGTCGGCAGAAAGCAAATAGCGTTTAGGGGGTATTAGATTGTACGGGTGGGAATTCACCCTTACTGAAATAAGGAGTAAAGCTTAGTTTACACTAGCATGGAGCAGGGACAGTTGGAAACGCAAATCATATTGTTGTTATGTTGCTACAGGCTTACCAACACCTCCGATGGGTTTACACAACAAGTGGAGAGGTGCAGTTATGTGTCATCTCAAATGGTAATACTAATATTTTTTACAAAAATTAGTGGTGCCATTAGCTACTGACGCGCCATCTGCAATCTTCAATGATTTGCCCCTTCAGAAAGCTACAATGATACTTTTTAAACCTCAGCGCCAGTTCTAATATCGATTTTTAGCTCAAGTAAACTTATGGTGTTGGCTAATTTTTTTACAAAAACATCAACTAAAGCTGTCTAGACTACGCCTGTGAGTAACCCCAGCGGGGGTGTTGGTAAACCTGTAGTAGCATTACAACAATGTGATGTGCGTCTCCAAGTGATGTCACTGCTACATGCTAGTGTATATATTAAATAAGGGGCGATGGATTGTTTGAATAACATTGACTATGTATTTTTTCTTGAAGATTACAATAACGTATATGTTTATAATCAAATTAAATAGGCTGCACGCCCTAATGACTTATTGATAATACGAGTATCACAATCTGGGGTACTAGGACCTAATTCATCTCCTATTCATAAATTGCAATTGGAGATGCAAAGGCTCTCAAAGAGGACACAGCATCAGCCTGAGTAAGAAGTTTACTTTTGAATAGACGGTGGCGAAAGTTCGCCTTTTATAGGCTATTGTGGGCAATGGAATCAAAAATATAATTACAAAATATTCAAAATCATTTCCTCATATCTAACTAACAAATTCAGAAATTATTGCATTTTTCTGCCTATCAGTACGGCAACTACCTCACTGTGTACGAAAAACAGTAAGCGTCCAACTAAAATGAGATAGGTTTTGTTGAAGACAAGTGACAATAAGCTACGTCAGTAATTGTAATCAAGTCACTAGCTACGCCTACTTTTAAAACATCTCAACTTGATAAAAGAAGAGTTCTACGTGTCAGCTTTTGAAGATGTTGAACACGAAACTATCTGTACCGCTAAATTTCTCTTAGTATTCTTTGTGTTAAGCAGCCCATATTTATTTGTTGTAGGAATGTAATAATATTTTACGTTACTAGTCCGGTAAGTATAGTTTTACCGTGCGAGCATGATAGTTCCCGCGCGAGCCGTCAGGTGAGTATGAACTTTACATCATACTACTCAGAAAAAAACATATTTTTAATCATAAACTATTACATTTCTCAATTCTTCAAACCTAGCCTTTAATAAACAAGCAAACATTTGCTGCTGCCACCAGTTCTGGCACTACATTCCTCTAAGGTATTCAACAAACATGCATTAAACGTCGGTTTACTGCAATTAGCTGATTATTTTGATTGTTGACTTCTGTTATTTCCGTTTAAACGCAAATTTACTGTGCACTACACGGTAAATTTATCGTGCAATGATCGGCAAAGAGTAACTTTCCAGCCACGAGTAAGGCACGGAAAACAGATGTTTCTGTGTAGTAGGATGTAAACTTATTTTAAATCAATTATATTATTTAGTAAGTTAAGCTGATAATCAAAATAACAATGCGCGTTGAACAAATAGTGTGAACAAGAGAGGAAGGCTTTAACAGCCGGTTTTAATCACTTGGCTTGGACGGTGTTTGGTTTCGTACTTAACAAGGGCAATTAACCTTAATTGGGAGTATTCCCTTTGTATTTTTCAGTGGTTCATGTTCCAATCGATAATTTGATCAACTTGATAACATACTCGTTTTAATTAATAATAAAAAATGCTAAAAATTTTAATTTATATCTATTGAGACTTATACAGAAAAGGTTTGAAAAATGCTCCTTATTTTTTGCATTCACTAATTTTAAAACTTGTTTAGGCATCATAACAAGTCGTATTATATACTGTGATTCAATATGACTATGAACATTATCCCTCAAGATTAAACTTGTAACTGAACACAAATTGCACAAAAATAAATATGAAAGACTGTCATTTTAAACGATTTATCTGGGACGATAAAGGTCTTTTGAGCAGTAAAGAGTTTTAAATTATAGTATGTAAATTAATTTATAGTAACTGTGCATTGTGCTCCTCCTAATTAATTGTATTGTGCAGCCTATTAAATTGTATGTACATAATTATAACACCAGCAGCAATAAACAGATTGACATTCCATTCCATAGACTATCAAAATCTAAAAATAGCTATGATGTAATTGGACAGAAACTTTTCAATAAGCTACCATTACACATAAAAGACATTCCTCTGAATTTATTTAAGATAAAATTGTATAACTGGTTGATCAATAATCCTTTTTATAGTGTCAGTGATTTCTTTGAATGTAGTTCAATAACTTCAATGTAAACCATCATCTATAATAATACCACATTTATATAATGTATACATTTAATCTATGCAAGCTATTCAATGTATTACTGTTACTTCTCTTGAATTCACTTTGATATATTTATTCATGCTGTAAATTATATATATCTGTGTAACTTCAATGTGGCTTGACTTTGTCTATTGCATTGTATATGCTTAACGACAATAAAATTTTCATTTATTTATTTATTTATTTATTTATTTATTTATTCATGAAACTTGATGATAATTTTACACTAACTATTTCCATGTTGTTGATGGTTAAACTGTTTTCCATTTTTGTATTACATCCGAAGTTGTGAAAGGGTGCAAATGTCTTTCCGGTAAGGCTAATTGAAATAACTTATTTGTCAATTCAAGTATTTGATATTTATAATACAAGTTAATGAATAAGTTAAACTTCATATCTAGATAAGCCATTGAACCGGATCAGCTGTAAAATTAAATAATGGCATTTATGTGTTAGCGATTAATCCGTAATAAATTCGTAAAATCACACTCCTAAACAATTATGTATTGTAATAAATTGGTTGTTTTAAAATAAATGAAAAATAAGTAATTAGTCAAACACTTGAGGAAAAACGAAGTGTTCCTTATTTATCTCATCATAATACCGTTCCCGACAATACGAATAAGAAGTACTCTAAATATTAAATTGTGTTAATCGGTGTGAACCTCCCATATGACTTCTTAATTTTCTTCTATTATAATTTCAAATTCGATTCACGCGACAGTTGCTTAGGACAGTTTCAAATTCATTTAATTTTAGAGTTTAGGTTTAAAAAACAAATTCTATTCCTCTCTAGCTTTATCGATTGTAGTCTATGCACTTTCAATCCATTTGTTCATTGTACTAAGAACTTTCAATCCATTTGTATGTGGATCAGCATTAATCAGTAATAAGCTTAATGCACAGCGACGAACGCTGGAGTGAATGCAGATTGGAGTGCAACGGTCTAGAATATTCCCCTTTCATTATATCTTTTTTTTCCATTTGATTTAACCCTTATCAGCCTGCTTGAACTAATTTTAATTGATTTGTTACAATAATTTCAGATTCACGAGAAATTTAATATATTATTATTAGTAATTTTAAATCAGCAAGGATTGTTAAAATCATACAAAAGATTAAACGAAAGCACCATTTATCTAAAAATATGTTGCTTTGTATACTGAACCAAACCAGAAACATATTTACCACAACCCTAATGTGTTCATTTTTACCCTAGATTTATTCTTATGCTAAAACTACAGCGGTAGAAAAGACATATTCTTTTCTTTACAATACATATATCAAAGTAAATACCTAGATTAAACTACATTCTCGGGCCTTTTAATAATTATCCCTGCCTAAGACGTCACGGTCAGTAAAACTGCCGCTGTCATTAGATATGTAAACAGCAATATTACTTATACGTACTGGTGGCTGCTATCACATTTGCTACAGAACAGTTTGTTTAGTTAAAAATAAAGGTATTTTTCGTTTGAGATTCAACTTATCATAATGCTAAATCGATGTATAGCAAGCGCTTTTCTTTTCACAGTCAACCCTCAATAATGGCTAGACGGAATTTAAAGTTTGAGGTATCAAATTAAAAAGGTTTTTATGTAGATATGTCATTGGTTTCAACATTTTAAAAAAGGGTGTCACGAAAGTATAGTAATGGGCTTATGTTTCTGAGCAATGGTGCTATGCATCGAAATTTAACCCGTTCAGTAACTTTGTTTATAATTGAACATATCATGGTCTTGATTTGAAGTTGTTCCACAGCATTTGCAAGCGAAACTGAAACTACAGTCTAGTTAATTAATTATATGTCATTTAATATATGCTTAACTAGTATATAACACACCATACAAATACTACATAATTGTATTTTATGCGTAGTTTTTCAGTATACGTATACAGTATGTTGATGTTGTAATTATATTTTTAATAAAGTTTGAAAAGTATTAAACTCAGCCTGATGTTTCATTACATTCCTGAAAATTTACAGGGTCTCGTTAAACCTACCACAACTTTTTTTCAGTTCAAAAATTTGTTTTTTTTTATTTCGGTAAAAAACACATAAGCCAGGGGAGATATCAAAGTCAGGTTGAACTAGCTTTTTAAACACGGAAAAAAGGATCGTCAGTAAACTGTGAAGACACAATTAAACCTCGCTAAACACATTCTGTCACGGAGACTCCTCGTCACGATCTGTCATAAAGAGTTGCTCGTACAAACGGTTGTCAAACATTTCACTAACTATATTTCTTCAAATTATTTCTTTTATTTTAAAATCTTTTTAGATAAATGTGACTTAAAGGTTGACCTAGTTTGAATATAACATATATCATGCAGTTCAAGAAGAATAAAATTACAATTAAAAATCAATTGAATCTGACTGTGTACTGATGGGGCACGTTAACGCCAGCGGACCGTTGTAATAAGAGCTTTTATGGCAAAGATCAACGATCGGGCTTGCTAAGACATTGTTAAAGAAACTGTCGGACCCGTGATACAAAGCGATCGCATAGGGAATTCTTTCTGCCTTAAAATGCATTTTATTTATTCTAACAAAGAAAAACAACCAGCATTTCGTGAATCCGTTTACAAGAGGCCATAACCGATAACAGGAAACATCAATGAGATAGATGACTGAACTGTAACTCAATGTTCGACAGTCGGTAATGGATCTGGAGAGGGTTTGTTAACGTTTCTTTGTCTCCAGCAGTTTTCATCCGTTGCCGTTTACTAACACACAAAACTTTTAAAACCTTACTTTACACACTCTTCAGTGCACAGTAGGCTGTTAATTGTACATTTAATTTGATGTTACTGATCAATATCATAATATCTAGTTTGTTATTATTGTTGGATGCTATTATATGATCTTGGAAACCTCTGTTTTAAATTAAATAAATCGTTGTATGTTTTAAAACTTTGTGGAAAAAATTATAATAATTATTGTAATTTTAATGAGATTAAAGACTAACTTATTGAACTTGAACCAAAAATATTTTCTTTTTATTATAATGATAACAACATAAATTCAAGAACTACAGTAATGATCCAACCTTTTGAATTGTTCTTCTAAATAATCTCCTTGAAATGGTACATTTTAATCAATGACCAACATGATTTGTAACAACCAAAAGTTTTGAATAGTTTACTTGTATTTAACAAAAATATTATCCATCGCAGTTATAGCGTCCAAGTGGTTTTGTGCATAAAATGGAAAACTACACTTTTGCCTCCCTTAATATGTAATAATAAAAAATAGTCAATTCAGTTTATTAGGATTTAATCAATTAACCGTATTGCTTCGGATTTAATTACAACATAAGATTAATAAGATAAGATAAGATAAGATAAGATAAGATACATAAGATTAATCATGGGTTTAAAAAATAACGACCATTGCCAACAAGCCTTTAGGTGCCTCAATGTGCTCACAGTTCCATCCCTTTTCATGTTTGAATCGATGATTCACATTAAAAGAAATAATTTGATTGTCGACAATAGTAATAAACACAGATATTCCACCAGAAACAAACATATTTTTGCAGAACAGCAAAGACTAGCTCTTTACGAAAAAAAGCCTAACTACGCTGGGCAGAAATTTTATCAGGCCATACCAAATTCAATCAAAGAAATTGAAAATTTTAATAGATTCAAAACAACTCTCAAACAGTTTTTGATAGATAAATGTTTTTATAAGGTTGAAGATTTCTGGGCCGACCTTAAGCCATCCCATCCCGTGTGACTACATCTGTGCTTTTACTAAATTAACATAACTAACTTTTATCTCAGGCTATCTCTCTCTCACTCTTTCTCTGTTATGATATTTTCTCTGCTTTTCTCTTCTAATACTAACTTAACAACCCTTTCTCGTGACCTAACCAAGATTGGGCACGTTTGTCGCGTCCATCGCCCCATCAAGGAGCACCCTGGACCAGACATATAAGTTCAAGTTCAAGTTCAAGTTCAACTCACTAACGGTGAAAAATTACTGAATGTCTTAGGTATTTATTTTTGTTGAATGCAGTTTTGCCTTCATTTCGCCACTTGCCAGTTCCCCGCCCTCCCCCTCTCCCCCTCTCCACTCGCTCGCGGAATGTACTAATGAGCTCCTCTCGGCCCTACTGTAGTGCCAATATCCCCGCATGTCACATACAAACATTGCTTGTGTTTATGCGTCGAGAAAACAAGATATCAAAACATTCGTTTTCAAACGTTTAGCGTTGAAATAAGTTGCTAAACTGAAAACAATCATCTAGATATTGCAACATAAATACATAAATTATAATAATTTATACGGTTATTTATAGTTTATAGTTTATTTATAGTAAATTTTTATGTTCGTAGTACATTATTTTGATGGTATTTAATGTGTCTACTTAAAATTGTTGTAGTTTAGGTACTTTTTAAAAAAAACAACCGGGATTGTAAGAAAGTGAATAGCCCTATGGGTTCAAATTGCATGGGTTCAAGATCTACCTTGGTGTAAAATTGTCACATAGAAAACTGTACACAGATATTAAGACAAAAACCACTATATTAGCGAATTTCCTCTATAGGGAAGAAGCTATTACCGTAGGTCCCATGGTAATACCTAAGCCCGAGACCTGCATAAATTTTCGTTTTGGGGCCACCAGAAGCAAAAAACACCATTCGTTCGAAATTATATATATATATATGTGTGTGTGTGTGTGTGTGTGTGTGTGTGTGTGTGTGTGTGTGTGAGCACGATAGCGGCCGTATGGTCCGATCTTAATAAAATTTGGTACAGACATGTAAAGTGGTAATCCCTCGGACGAGTTCGTAAACCAGCCCGATCGGACTACTGGAGGGGGGGATAAATGGGGATAAACCCCCCCGAAAATGGGTTTTTTGAGTTTTTCATATAGAAAAATAGAATTTATCGCATTTTTTATGGCACCTTTGAATTCAGCTCAAAAAAACAAACAATTTAGTATTTTGAATCACTGCTCTATGTCCATTAGTTACCGAGATATTGAAAGTGGTAAACACAGTACGTTGTCCCAATGTTAACCATATGGGAAATAAATAAAATTCTATATCTCGGTTATTTCTCAACATATCTTGATAAAACTTGGTAAGTAGGTTCTTCTAGTTCAGATCTACTATATATTGAATTAAAACCACCCAGTTTTAATATACCCGTAGCAGCAAACCTGCATACTCTTTTCCCCTGTTATTCTTATGGAGCTTACCAAAACATGTCAAATCTCGCTAAGATTGATTGAAATATGTTGCTTTGCATTTGAAATTCGCTGAGTATGCAGGCATGCTGTAACGGGGGTATTTTATATAATAGGATGGATAGACGACCAAAAAGCGTATTCATGCTAATATAGTTAAAAGTATATTACTTCTAACTACGTTACTTCTAACTACATTATATAAATACAAACAAAAAGGGTGAATTATTTGCTTAATATCTGAAAATATACCTGATACCAATAGCAATTTTGAGACCGAGAAACAGCATTAGCTGCGCATGTTGATCGGCCAATAGTTAAAATTCTGCCTTTAAAATGTATGGTGAACATTCCATCTCTAGTATGTTCACTATTTATAATTTATTAAATTTTTTATGAAGAAACATTGAGTTTATGTTTCTTTATTTATCTGTTATGTTATTCTTAACTGATAGTTCGTCTGACAGTGTTTAATGCGTATTTATAAGAGATGTGTGATTAACATGCAGGGGCCATGTCACTAAAACGTCCACATATTCTGTGCGAACTCCAGTTACTATTTTGTATCTAAGCCCCCACACAACCTTATTTCTCAAAAGGCGTCAAGGCAATTTAGATTGTGAAATTAAAAATATTCAAAGACTAGGGATGTTTGTCAAGATACTCCTTAATGTAACAGAAGTATAATAAATTAAAGCTGGGTCCAACCTCAAATCAAAATGAAATATTTAGGGGTATGTCAATATTTAGTCAATCCATGAATGGCATAGCAAGCTCCTTGACATCTTCTAAGTAAACAACATCCAAACAAAAAATAATGTTATAAATATTATTAAACTTAATGACATTTTGAACTTAATTAATTACTATATACTACAACAGTGAACCTCTTTTTGTTATAACAAAATATGTATAAAGTACTTTAAACTTAATTTAATGATGTAATTAAATCAAGCATTACATATAATTCTATTAAAATAAATATGTAGCAGTGTGATTGTTCTGAAATTAAGTTCTTTTCATTTATACATACTATCTTTCTGATGAACCTACGAGGTGGCCATAGGAATGTTTTTATTTTTCTCTATGCATGTGTAAACACTGGGAAATAGCCAGAAAGGAAGTTACAGTAGATTCATGGAGCTCCACCTGATCAAATGACTGTCCACTCGCCCGATTGGGTCTGACCAATCGACCTGACATTGTATTGAGCCTTTGTTTGTTGTGTATTGGTCCGTTGTAAACTTTATAAAGTTGGTATAGTGGTAAATGAAATATTTTCATTATATTTTTTTGATGTTTTAAAAAATAGTTTTTCGTGCCCTATATAAGCTTTTCAAAGTTTTCTATGCCATTCGTGAAGGACAGGGTGTGCAGGCGAACGTTCGAAAATTATTTTTTGGAAACTTACAAATACGTTTTAAAGTAAATTTGTCACATATGTAAACTTTTGGTAAACAAGACATGCAGGCTGTAGTGCTAACATAAATATAGGTATCCCTCAGTATACATGTCTCATTCATAATGTATTTAGCCACTTGCTGGCTCTTGAATTACTTTATCTCATTTAAAAGAGTTTTCTCTTCATAACTCCAAAGCATGTATATTTCCATTTCCACAATTTCTTACAACTAATCATATATTTAACTAATTAGTCTTAAATTTACAAGATAGTTAAGTATTTTCATAGAGTACTTTAATTACGACTTATGTAATTTACTGGTAAAAATACGAGTGTACTGAATGTTACGTAACATTAAGCATTTTAGTATGAAATGGGGGCGATGTTGTTGCCGTGTACAACATGATAGATTGGAGTTGCAGTGACCAACACTTTGAACTACACGTAGGCAACCAACAATGTGTCATTAATGCCCATGTTGGATATTTTGGTGATATTGCACACATGCACTGCCCAGAACTGCCAGTTACATTATTTTACGATCGATGGCAATTTGTTCAAACAAAAAGCTTTTTTGTACTGTAGTTATTCTTTTCACTTTTTCTAGAAGTAATAAATACCACTTTACCACTTTATGTACCACTTTTTTATAATTAGAGCAATGTTACTTCTAATATATTTTACTTATAACTAGGAATTTAGTTCAGGAGATTTCGTTGAAAACAAAGTTTGTGCCATGTTTTTAAATTTATGATCATGGTCTATATAATATATGCATCCATATAGTTGTGTGTTGGAATAAGTGCCCCGCACTTAACCAAATCAAATTCAGCCTCCAATTCCTCATACATTTATGCAGTTTTATATCAAAACATGAAATCCCGATTTAACGACATCAAAATTTTTAATCCCAATCATTTCATATTTTTAAAAGGCTTATCACTGTGATTTGCTTACCGCTTTCCATTGCAGGTCTGACCACGACCCTAAATAATACAGCATATACTACCCGTTGCGAGGTTGGAGGTCGCTAACGTGTTTCTATCAAAATTGGCAGCCTGTCAAAGTTTCAAGGAATCGTATTCAAAACGATTCCATTCGCCTATTTTTTTAAAGCTATTTAAAATAAGTGGTCAATCGAAAGGGGTTTGCAATGAAAATTTTGAGTTGCCCCCAAAATCCCCCATTTTTGGGGGACACTCAAAACTTTTAATATCGCCAAAAGAGACCACTTTTTCATTCAATAACATTTTTCCCAGGGTCGTTTCATTTTTAAGTCACCAAAGGTGAATTAAAACTCCAAACGTCCTAGACGCTATGTTTCAAAGATGTGTTGTATTCAAAACTTTGACAAGCTGTAAATTTGGATAGAAACACGTTATAGACCTCCAACTTTCACCATTAACCTACTTTTTGAAAGCTCTTTAAACTGAGGGGTCACTCAAAAGGGGTTTGCATTTGAAAATTTTGAGTTGCCCCCAAAATCCCCCATTTTTGGAGGACACTCAAAATTTTTACTAACGTCAAAAAATAATTTGGGTTGAGTTAGTATCACTCCCTAAAGGTTAATTGTTTGTCTTGACAAACAAAAAAATTAAAGAGGGGGGGCGGACTTTTTTTATACACTGTATGTTTGCAACGAGGTCAATTTGACTACAATGTTAAACAGAACGTTATGTGATGTCCTTTAAAACTTCTTTCTTTTACTTCTACAAAAAAACCTAAAATATTAAATTTTAATGATTATAAGTCTACTTGGTGAATTGAAAAGAGAAATTTCAAGGACTTTACTAAAATTGAACATCAATTTTCTATGTTAGAATGATCTATACATTAGTTGCTTGCCCACATCAGAATTAGAAAAGCCATATATTTTCACATTGAATTCAACTAGACAGACAGAAAAATATAATGATCTAGAATTGTTGGCAGATTATTCGATTGAATTAAATGTCCTTCCTAGCTTTCTTAATCTAAACTTGTACACTTTAAGAGAAGGTTCCAAGCAGTTCCGAACAAGGATTTTGCTTCAAGTAGCTACTTCAATCCTCAGGACTCCTTGGTATAACAGAGCTAACAAGCCTCTTCAAATCGTCCAATAACCCTCTTGTTATAACAATATTTTTTTACCTATAATTATTTTTTTTAGCTATTATCTAGAACCTCTTTTAACTTCAGTTATTCAGGCTAGTTACCCAAACAACAGTTTAAATAACACATATTAATTATACAAATAATTTATACAATTACAATATTATATATGTTGTCACGATAATTGTTGTTGAAGCAAAGGGTATGTTTTCCTAACCAGTCAAACCATATATATTTTACAATAATTATTTATTTACAATGTATCCCAACCTTATACATTTATTTCTGTATATTTATCGAATTATATACAATATTTTTAATATAAGCTATATTTTAATATTCGATAAATCTGCGAACTTAACAAGTTAACCTAATTTTCAATTCTGTTATCCAAAAGACCAGAACATCCTCGAATTACACATAATGGCTTACGGTCAGTTTGTCGTGATGGGAGTAATGTGTTTTGTTTGCAGTCACAGAGGCCATTGCCAAACTTTATTCATCATGGGTTATTGCTTTCGCCATGTCTCCGCATGACACCACTGGAAATAAACTTACTGCTTACGGAAGCAACTATCTTGAAATCACGGAACCGTTATGTAGTTTCTGCCTGTTGTAATCAATAAACTAATCAAGTATATTATAATAATATTCAAACAATTATTTGTCGGACTACTTTTTCATAAATCGAGAGTTTGATAAAATAATTTGATGGAGTATAAATATTGATTTTGTTCGGCGGCAGCGCTTCGTCACTAATAGTGCTTAATATCATTAATGTATGAGCCATGAACCACATGAGTAGTTTATATAAGAGCCATATCATAAAGACGTCAAAAAATTATATGAACTCAACGATTTAATCTAAAAACCTTCGCACCTTGATATCCACAATAGACTTCATTAATTGTTTGGTTTTTATTTCCATTCACACTAGAGTTTTCATGAAACAAATGTAGGTATTATGAAAGATCCAAATGTAATTTTAAGGTGTGAAGGTATTTATCATTGATTAAGATTTAATAAGGTCTGACAATCATAATTATACATACTTTTGTAAGAGAAAAATATTATATAATATGATAGGGTGCAACTTCCGCAGAAGGGTTACACCATTAACTATTAGTTTGTTACTTTCGTTTTCTTATAATACTTCGCTCTTCCAAGCTTAAAGACCATAAAAGTGCTAAAATTATATGCCAGAAATTTAATTTACTTGCTTAATTGCTGATTCAAAGTGCAGACAAAATGTCTGTTACAAGTATCATCCCGATACATACAAACTTCATTAATGAAAGTTCATTAAGCTGTAACATGAACTGATACAAACATATACAACGTTTATAAAATAAGTTTAAGGTTAGTTGAAATTAAATTATTCTTGTATGACTATAACTATTATTGAATTAAAATCAGATTTAACTAAACTATAACTAAGTAAATTACTACTGAAATATTAACCACCTATTTTCATCTCAACATAATTTAGCTGACTATGTGATATGTAATCTAATTAATTGATGTTTATATTAAAACCCCTTTAAAAATTAAATAAGGTTTTAGGCAAATTTATTTTGAAATTTGGTAATGATTATCACTCAATAGTTCCCCTCCAGACATTACAGGTTCCCACTGACTCCCCCTATTAAGTGTAACCCTTCTGCGGAAGTAAAACCTATGAGAGAGGCAGTCATTTATTGAATCATATATTGTTTGATGAAGCACATTTTGTGAGGCCAAAGCTCAAAAGTGAGGCAAAATAATTGAATTTACTGTACAAACTATTAATATTCAATAATAGTTAATTAGTCACATTTTGTAAAATACAGCGTGCAAACTGAAACTAGTTCTTGATAATGCTTTCTGATTTCAAATTTATTTTATAAAAGTTTTAGAAATAAAGTACAATACAAAATGAGTGTTAAATTAAAATATGAACACTGTCAAATATATATCGTGAAGTTTTGTTCAAAACGTCAATGCCAAACAATGTTTTTAACACATTGAATTTACTTCCAATTAAATCGAACGTCATCATTAATTCTTTTAATGATTTAAAACAATTCCCGGTTGACTGAGTTTTGCTTGAGAGAAAAATAAGACGATGAAACTTAGCTTGTTTATCAAGAGCTTTATGAATCGCTCCAATGATTGCTTGTTTATATTTTCCTTGTTATATCGTATCCAAAAATCGTAAAGCCATGCTCTTTTACTTTCGTTTTCATTTTTTTGAAAATATTGCGTTTCTACGAAGAATAAAACTTAGTAGTTGCACAACACTACATCTAAATAAGACTTTTTTTATCCACAGAGGCGTTTCCGTAATAATCAAAATAGTAATAAGCATAAATAAATACTTATTTTTTATTTTTTGTGTATTTTGAGCATTTCATTGCCAGTGGCATTTTTTAACGTTGTGATCGGGAACGGTCGAAACGCGGGTCTTGTTACTATCTAACGGCGACCTGTTGTTAGATAGCATCATTAATTCATAGCCCAATAATAAATGGCAATCGGACTAAAATTCAATATATTCAAAGTACGAGGAATTTCTCATTTTAAGTACAGTAATAGATTCATAGAGCAAACTCACTCGGATGGTATTACCGTGGGGCAGCAGAACTTTGTGAATATTAGGAGCCCCATCGTACAGCGTTGAGGCCTTTCACAATCACCGATTGCCTGTTCAAACTACATAATTAGTTCCGATCGATTAAACGCGAACATTGTCCTAAACCCTCGTGTCAAAACTTACAATTACCTATAGTAATTAATCGTGGTAGTTAATGAAACATTGTAAGGGCCGGTCATTGTATTTTGTAAATTGATCAGCAGATAAACTAATAGTACTATTATAGTAATAAATTCTTGAAACACATATATATTATACAATCGATTATGTTTTAATTTTTTTATTTACAAAGAGCTCATTTCTTACATTTGATTTAGGATAAATACAATTGGTTAGTCGTCGATGATTAGTTCGACAGTAAATGACCAAACAAAACAAAAATAACGATTTATTCCAACTTAATATTTATTTATAAGTTTTTACATTAAGTTCCTTATAAAGCCAATGCTCTCAGTCACGTACAAATAAGTTGGTTATAATCTTATTTAATTTATGTATAAACGTTCTGGAAAACTGCATAAATGAAGATAAATTAAGATTAAGTTCCTTTAGCGTATTTTAATTATTCCACTGCATGGATTAAGAGAGAGTGAAAAAGCAGCCCGAGTTCTGGGAGTGATAGATGCAAGTCGTTATAACCGTAAAAACAGAGAGCCCGACGGTTAAGGTTAAGCACAAAGGAACGTTTTTGGGATGATTATCTAAAGTCATCATACATTCAATGGAACAATATAACTTTTAGGTATGGTAGATTTCAGATGTAAAATATGCATAGGCCTATTATTAAAGAAAACTAAATATCATACTAAATGTTTTCCTTTGTTTTAATTTTAAAACAGAAATTTTTTGGGAAATCTTGATTAAATTTTGCCTCTAAACTGGAAATTAGACTTATATTGTTATACTTTCAAGATAAAATTACTTTGGCTCTCAATTTCACGTCATCAACCCCATCAGTAACTGAAGATCACGAAAAAATATTCGATTGATACGGTAGCTTGGAGGTGATACTACAGATATTAAATTCGTTTCATTATTTAATACGGTGGACTTAAAAGTTGTATTGATGAGACAACTTTTATGATATACCCGATTCATCTTTATACGTAGCCTGCCGCGTTATCTGACATCAAACGAGCCTAGACACACTAGAAATTTTGTTTTTTGAATAGAAATTCTAAGTAAAACGGCTGATTGGAGTTTTATCAGCAATCCCTCCCTATATAATACAACAAACATTGTATATGTATACTATAAAGCTGCAGAGCAGCGCTCTTTACAAGTTTAATAAATAAGTACAGTACTTTTACACCGACAAAAACATAGGCAAAGTATTCTATGCATAGTATGCATAGTATATTTCAAACAAGAGTGGAAAGTGGGTTGTCACATATTCAAGACCATATATATGTTTGAAGTGCGAGATTCATCAAGCAGTTTATATGGTCGAAAATATGTAAACCACTTTCATTCGTATTTTGAACGATACTTTTTGCTACTAAGCTGGTGAAACAATTACAAATATAATTTGTTTGTATCGGAAAACCCCAAAACATAGCAACCATTACTTTAGCATATAAACATTGTTTTTGCGCAGTATACGATATAATTATAAATGTTCGCAGGTTATAACCACATAGCGAAAGCAGGTCATTTCACATTTCTGTAGCAAAAAGTTAATTTCGTAAAAAGTGAGTATGTTAAAATATAAAAAATCGAACTTTTTAAATTATGAACCCATTAAAGGTTTATCATAAACAAAATCGACGACCAGAAGACTGTCTTCAGAGAAAGTTATTTATTTTATAGCTTAGAATCTTAATCAAAAGGCTAATCAAATCTAGAGTTCAGAGGTCCCAAGTTAATAGCAGTTGACTGTGAGGTGAAAGCAAGTTATGTCAGCTTTGTGCAGATTGCGACTCTGAGACAGTCAAAGTTTCTAAAATTTACTTTGGCTTTAATTACGATTTCAGAAATTTGATATCATCTCGAATTTGTTTCCTCAATTCTTCGACGCTTTAATAATACTTTAAAACATCAATCCTTTTTAGGCAAAAGGCAATCGAGACTTACTTTTTGTTTCTCCAGACGAGTATTTTCTTTAGCTACAAACTTAAATGGCCTTTCTTCGTCTAGAATATGTGAGATGTATACAGACTTTTCACTAAAACTTTAGAAAATAATATTTTTGTGAAGTGCTTAGATGTAAATTATTAATTTTCCAAAATTAATTTTCATATAAGATATTTTACTTTAAACACAAGTCTCTGAGTGCATAAATTCCGTTTTATCCTCTACAAAAATTCCTGTGGTTATCAAAAGCTACTGGGTGTTCTAAAAGTCTGGAAAACCCTCACTTATTTCATGAATAAATGTAGAACAATTAAACTCTAAGGCCTGATTTCACCAAACATCAGTTAAGGTCGGTTAATAAACCGTTCGTTAAAGATAGCAAAATAGTATTAAACAGCTGATAAAATTAAACTAACTGAGCCTTAGCGGTGGTTTAAAGTTTGGTGAACTCAAGCCTAAGGGTTTGAGCTCGCTGTAGTTACTTACCATTTGGGCTATTTTAACTCAACTGTTTTTTTCGCTTGGGTGGACGTCGCTTAAAATCTCTGTAGGAGTCTAAAACATCTTAAATGAAGCTTACGTCGAAACTATTTTACAGGTCTTTGTTAAGGGAATATATTGCCGCAATTCCGACTGAAAAAGGAGCATTAGTTTGGGAGTGGAAACCTCTCGAAGTTTATTTTATTTTAATGCTGACGCAATGGCAAATAATGTTCTTGGCACAACTAATCACCTGCTAATTAGTAGCCAGGGCGTAGTTTTTTAATATAAATATCAGATTAATTAGTTTTTACGGTCTTCTAAACCTAACTGAAGCTGAATGTCATTGCATTGGTATTCAATTCAAACAAACTTTGAGAGGCTACCATTTCCAAACGAAAACTCCTTTTTAAGTCGGTGCGGCAATGTTTTCCTCTAACAGATACCTTTAAATGAGATATACACTCACATTTGGGCTCTTTTTTTACTCCCTGGCTCCATAGAACGTCCCCTCAAAGGGAAAAAGACAGTTAAATGGCCAAAAAGTGAGCAACTAGTGAGGTCGTAATCCTGGAATGTTCTTCAGTTATCAACAAAATAAATATTTAGGGTATTCCATTAGTGAATACCCTGTATAGACAAAACAAAACACACAAAAAAGACAATTGTTATCCACGAAGCAGCTACGTAATAGTAATAACGGTTGACGCGGAGTGCCTTGCAGGCGGTAGGCAGCCCGCCATGCAGATGTGCCGTTGAATTGTGTAAAAGCGCCGTGCCTCCGTTGCAGGCTGAAGGCATAGGCATAAAGCCATTAGGTATGAAGTAGGGACTGAAAACAATACTTTAGGTTATGGTAGAAAACTGTATATGTTTGGTGGATCAAGATACTACTGTGAAATATAGTCAGTACCCTTTATTAGGCATATACTTAATTCTTCACTGCAACATTTTATGTATAGTGTACGCAAGTTCCATAACTCTAAAACAGCGTTCTCTATGTTGTATGTATACAATTCCCTGAGTATTTTGAGTTTAGTGCACGTAAAAGCCAGTGTCTTAAACTCTAATTATTTCTCTGAGACGACATATCAAGCTTGGCCTACTCTGTTATACCTATGCATCTGTTTCCTGACTAATGACGAAGTTTCTTGGAAAAAGTTATTATAAACTGTTTTTTAAGTGGAGCATGAATCATGCTGTATGATTAAAAGTACATTTTTCAATTATCGACAAATTCTGAAATTTATAATTATTTGACAGTACAATGTTAAGAGTCGATGACAATATTTTTGCGATAAATCGTAAACTCTACAAAAACACTGTTCGTACGGGCAAAGTCTTGTTGGTTGTTGGTTGTTTGTGGATTTACTTTGTAACAGTTCACATCGTGTCGAATCAATTCTATCGCAACAAAATTTACAGTAATAAATAAATATAGTTCGATTTCTAATTTACATAGTTTTAATTAATTTTTTTACTTAGTTTTTAATAATTAATTTTTATTGTTATTCTATTTTATGAATTTAAAGTCTTGATTACGTAAGAGGCATCAAGGGCATTAGTAGGTTGCGTCGCTTCACCTTAGATAAGTTCCACTAAAGATGTTTTTACTAAAAATACAGGGTGTTTTTTTTAAAAACGCAACCCATTTTTAAGATTGAATAATGCACATATAAATATGTAATGAGTATTGTTTTATTGATCCTTACATTTTATACAACCTATTATTTAAGTTTGATCACATTTAGTTTACATTCTATGCTCAAACAGTCCGCCATTGGCATTTGTATAAAGTTATGCTCTTTCAATCAAATTCCCGAACATGTCTTGCAAGGTGCCTCTTTGAATTTCTTGTATTAAATTTGTTATGTTTGTTTTGAGGTGCTGAATATCATGTGAATTACTGGATATCCTTACTTTTTATGTATCCCCAAATAAAATAATATAGTGGGGTCAAAGCCGGGGATCTTCAGGGGAAATAATCCTTCACCGATAAAATCAAGTTTTGGGTTGCGTTTTTAATGTGTGTGTATTTAAGCACGATAACTCGCGTAAAAATGGTCCAATCTGAATGAAAATTGCCACAGACATGTAAAGTAGTAATTATCCAACGAAACCAATTCACAAGATATTCAGCACTTCAAAACAAACTTAAGAAATTTAATGCAAGGAATTTAAAGAGGTGCCTTGCAACACGTGTTCGGGAATTTGATGGAGAGAACATAACTTTTTACAAATGCCAATGGCGGACTGTTTGAGCACATAATGTAAACTAAATGTGATCAAACTTAAATAATAGGTTGTATAAAATGTAAAGATCAATAAAACAATACTCATTACAAATTCATATTTGCATTATTCAATCTTAAAAATGGGTTGCGTTAAAAAAAACACCCTGTATATATATATTTATATACGACTCATAAATTTTGCTGCCAACCCCAAAAATTCTTGAAATGATTTCTCTTCAGATTTCTCAGAAGATTTATTTCAGAAGGCTTTTTTCAGAAGGTTGATTTTTAAAGTGAGAAGTGAGTATTTTAAAGTATACTTCTCAGTTCCGTTTTCAGAGATAACCGGATTCTATTGACGATTATAAAGATTGTGAACAAAAAGTCCTGAAGTAATTGGAGCAGTGAGAGACAGAGAGGGGGAGAGAGAGAGAGAGAGAGAGAGAGAGAGAGAGAGAGAGAGAGAGAGAGTTGGGGGGGGAGAAGAGGCAGTAGAGGGGTGGAGAGGGAGTTCGGACGACTGGTCTGAGGAGAGTCCATTAATTGATTGTTTGAGAGGGTAAAGTGAGCGATGTGTAGAAAAGGAGGGCAAAATCCACGGATCTACCTGCCGTCTTCGTATTAAAGATCGTTAAAAACCTGCTCATATACAAGCTTGGCCACTCATACCATTTCCACAAACCTGGCAGTTCCCAGGTGGTTTCTTGGTGGTTGGCTTGGTGAACTCATATATGTCAGTATTGTTTAATTTATACTCTTTTAATGCCGATTATTAGTTTCATACTTGGATTATGTAAAATAAATTAGGTCTCTTAGCCCTACATCGAGTTGGCTTCCAATATTTTTAAATACAGATTCTTTTATTAGTTTGAATATTGGATGGGCCGTAAAACATGTTGGATATAATCAGAAGTTTAATAAAATTAAACGTATAAACATTCAAATCAATTTATTTGTATGTTAATTGTTGTCCAATGTGAACTTGTTCTACATCCAAAACACGACACGAACATCTAATGAAAGAAACAACTTTAGAAAAGAAGGCGGTTTGTTTGGTAGTATGTAATCCTTTAAAGCTGAGTTCAAGATCGAATGGAGGTCATGAATCGTCAAATAGAAGTAATTGTGATTGGTCTCAATAGAGCTCTCTGTGAAATTTTAAGTTAATAAAGGTAATTGACTTAGTAAAAGTAAGTTTTAATGAACTCCGATTATCGGGTTTGCATTTATAGTGTTAAATAACCTAAACTATTCCATATTTATTAGTTATATGTGTTAATGTGTAATTGGATCTGTATATTTTAGGGCATTTCAAATAAATAAATAAAACATTTTGCGGATTTGTTCCTTGCATTGAGACAACACAATATGTTATAATACCTTTGCAGCCGTAATATGCACAGCCGCTTCTGTTTACTTGCAGTCAAATGTTCGGTGTCAAGACAAACAAGTCAAAAGTAGCAATTTCTCAGTGTTAAATGGATACGTTTTTACGAGTCTTAGTTTGAAGTACACCGTTCTTTCATTGAACATCAACAATAGAAATAATAAATTAACAGAGATCAAATCTCCTATGTTTTACAAATCGTGAAAAATTAATAAGACTTTGTTAATTTGCAAATTGATTGTAATTTATTTCATTCACAAATAAAAACATTCAAATGTTTTTTACTTTATTGACTCGTACTTTTGAAAAGTAAACTGCATCTTCAACCACACTCAACTACAAAACCAAATTAACTATTAACTATGAAATCAAATAACATATCGAAAATAACATATTCTCGTACATAGTTTACGAGGAATAAATGTGATAAAGAAATGGAAAACATTTCAAGAGTTATTTATCGTCTGGGGGTAACTGGGTTTGGCTTCGTGAATAACAACATCCGAGGTAAATTGCCACTGAGCTTCTCCCGGAGATATTGTTTGTCAGAAACAAACGTGAATCATTTTTCTTCTGCAAAAATGAACACTTAAATGTCCCTCTCTTTGAATCATTTTTAATAGGTCCACCTTCAATGAAACATTTTTTTTTAACTTTACTGAAAATCATGATTCCTGAACACAGTTTTTGCAAAAACAATTTTCAAAAAGTAAGTTAAATGGAATTTTTTGTCATAATGATTTTATAATATATTACCATTCAATTGCCATTTTTTTGTTTAGTTGGACTTTTTCCTCAATAAAAGCCTGCTTATTACCTTCGGTACTTTCCCTTTCAAATAAATCTCAAAAAAGTAACACCGAATTGGTATGAGAAAAACACAAACCTTCTTGAAGTTTTTTCGACCTTTTTCATGCAACTTTTATATTCTGAAAACATTTGGCTAACATTAAAAAACGTATTTTATTAATGACATACCTGCACACAATCTACGTCCTCACAAGCGCCGTGAGTGGTTTTGAATGATTGAACACACCTAATAGAGTTGTGCGTAGTTGAGTAGCTGCCGTGCAATTTCTCATGCATAAGACAAACTGATGCATTTTATTACATGAATAAATAACTGGATGTGATTCAAAACTGTGCACGAATAACGAATCAGCATCACTACTCTCTTTAACATTTCATCAACCAGTTTTGTTCAGAATTTCAGCTATTGTTACATATCATATTTTAATGTTAGCTGTGTGGTTTATACTTCCGACAATATTGTTTAGGTAATTATTCATGGGAAAAGGTTATTTATATTTTTAAGACTTTTAATATGAATTTAAATTTGAAAAATAAAAATTATTAATTACATGTCACACTGTTATTGAGTCAAGGTTAAAATTTTAATGGAGATAACTATGGAATTGGAATACCCCCGTTGCAGCAGACCTGCAATCTCAGCGAATTTCAAGAGGAAAAGAACATAGTTCAAGCCAACGTAGCGAGATTTGACATGTTTTTGTAAGCTCAATAAGAATATCATGGGGAATGAGTATGCAGGTTTGCTGCCACGAAAATGGAAATACCGGGGATTTTATACTATCAAACATTAGATCTCATCTAGATGAAGCCACAAACAAAGTTTTATCAAGATATGTTGAGAAATAAACAAGATATAGAATTTTACTTATTTCCCATAAGGTTAACATTGGGACAACGTACTGTGTTTAACACTTTCAAATATCTCGGTAACCAATGGACAAAGAGCAGTGATTCAAAATACTAAAGTGTTTGTTTTTTGCTGAATTCAGTGGTGTCAACAAAAATTCGATAAATTTCATTTTTCTATGTAAAAAATTAAAAACCCATTTTTGAGGGGATTTATCCCCCTTTACCCCCCTTTCCGGTGGTCCGATCGGGCTGGTTCACAAACTCGTCCGAGTGATTACCACTTTACACGTCTGTACCAAATTTCATTCCGATCGGACCATTTTTGCGGCCGCTATCGTGCTAACAGACACATATATAACGAATGGCGTTTTTTGCTTCTGGGGGCCTTAAAACGAAAAGTTATCATGGTCTAGGGCTTGTAGGTCTTACCGTGAGACCTACGGTAATAGCTTCTTCCCTATGGGGTAAATTCGCTAAAAGGACAATGCTTTAATAAATTCAAGTTATTTCGTTTAGAGAGAATCAACGAGTTTATTATAAATAGAGAAAACACAAGTATGCTTTGATAAATTATCTCATGATACCTTTTTCAGTATAGGCATGGTATAGGTCTTACAGTTTTCAGTGTCTATTTAGAGTTAATCTTACAAGAGTTGTTGAAAGCTTAATTAACTGAAACTGGTTTCAGAAACATTTTCACCTCATCTGAATTTAGATTCGTTATGCCTATACAGGGTGTAACATTAAAAAAGTTTCAGGATTTTGGAATGTGATGTTTTACATATAAACCAAGAAAAAGGCTCCCATTAAGGAATGTTTTAAAATACATATTTACAAAAATATCCGCCAATTTATATTATCCTAAATATTTGAATTTCCAAAGTTTTTTATCCGATATTTTTGAAACTCAGTAGGTACCTATAAATAGTTAAGGTCAGTTTATGGAGAAATAATCATCATCGAATGGTAATTTTTAGATTGGCAGCCATTTAAAAGCTTTAAATTAAAATACAAGAAAATTAGTAAGTTTTACAAAAGCTTATTAAGAATAATAAAGTTTAGTAAATTTTATTTCCAACCTTACGACACTAAAATGATGAAAATCGGTTCATAACCAATTGAGTTATGGTTTATTTTAGCTAACGAGGCAGCACAAGCGGTCCGTGTCGGCGCAAGGTGGACCGCAACAGTGGGCTGTTTCGCTCCAAATTAATTATGCTACCTCATTAGCTAAATTCGACCATAAATCAGTTGTTTATCAACTGACGATTTTCATAATTTGAGTGTCATTATATTTGGGATTAAATTTCCAAAAATGTTTTATCGTTTAAATTTGCTAAAAAAAAATTAAAACATTCAGGCCCTTAAATTTAAATACAGTATTTTAAACGGCCTCCCATTGGAGGTCGTTTCCTATTGGATTCCTTTTGACCGTTTTTTTTCTTTTTTTTCTTGTTCTTGAAGTGCTTTTATTATCCGTTAGATAGTGACTCTTAAACCTGGCCCGAGGAGACAGCTGTCATCAATCAAAGAATATAAACAATATATATTTACTTTTGGGAAAATGATTTTTTAATTAAAAATTATGGAAACACAACTATTTCAAGTTTAAACTCATATTTAATAACAATTACATACAAATTCGAAGAATACAATGCAAATTTCCAATTTTACAGGTGAAATGACAAAGATAAAACTTACGAAAACAAAACCTCAAACCATAACCTTAAATTTATATTGACAACCAAGACTTTTACTTTGGTTATGAATATTAGTCATAATCAATGAATATTAGTCCACTTATTTATAGCTCGTAGCAGTAGTAAAGGGACGGGGCTTGAGAAGGGGAGTGATGACTTTTCCACCACCCCCACGCACCACGATACGTAAAAATTCTCGCGCTGGTTGGGATGAGCTAGCGCGAACTGTAGTTGTAGGTGCATACCAAGATTCAAAAGAATTAGTTAAAAACATCCGGGGACAAAAATACAAAAGGGCGGATGTATGGGTAAACATGCATTTTAGGACATATCGTCGTATCAACTTGCTTCTTCCAGTTAAGATATACTGAATATTCAATTAAAATAACCAGTTTTAATATACCTGTAGCAGCAAACCTGCATACTCATTCCCCATGTTATTCTTATTGAGATTGGAAAAACCTGTTAAATCTCGCTATGTTGGATTGAAATATGTTATTTTGCATTTGAAAATCGCTGAGTATGCAGGTCTGCTGCAACGGGGGTATTTAATTGTAACTATAGTAACTATTCAAAAAACTTCCAAAATCCTTAGCATTGGGTCCCTTTCGGATGATCCTGTGCCTAAGTCCTTTATAATATCAAAACCAAACCACCATAGTGCACATCATGAGTTTCCAAGCTTTAATTTGACACCAAGGTCAAGTGTCTATGACATGTAGTTTTGTCGTAACAAATAACACACAACTCTTTACACATATATTTTTATTTATATATCATGAAGGTTTCAGCATTTTCTTGTTCAGTTCTCAGTTCGCTCTCCCAGTTAATTTGAGTACTCACATAAAAAAATTTGGAGGAAAAAATGTGGGGATTTTCCGATTTCCGACCTTTTGCGAGGAAAATTACTATCATTTCCGGAATCAATCTAAACTTCCTACATTTTGGAATAAAAATCATTTTTATTACTCTACACCCGAAAGTACACTTTCTAAACGTAAATGAGCTAAGAAAATAGGTTATTCCCGCTAATGCACGGCAAAATTACATAACGATAACTTTCTGTGCATTTGTGGTGCACGAAAAGTATATAACCGTTATGGGATTTTGCGGTGCAGACCGATTAGCTGTTGCATTACTGTACCTCGACATAAGCACGGAAACTCAGCGTTATAAGTTCGGTTTTTTTCTTGATACTAAGTTGAATAAACAAAAATAGTCATGTGTTAACAAGTTTTTCGATATCGTAAAGAAAAATAATGTTCAATCCTCGTCTCAAAAGTGCTATTGCAGGGCTCGATAGCTTTTTTCACGCTCGGCCACGCCTCGCGAGTAAAATGCAATCTCTCCCCGCAATAATAAATAAATAAATAAATAATAAATAAGAATTATATTGTCATTAAGCTTTACAGCAATAGACTAAGTCATGACTAATACTAAATTAAACCTAATAATCCAGTTATACTGATACAGCTTGTGATGTGACAAACTGTGTTTGAGGTGTGTTAATTACCAACAACTATTTACAATCATTTACAGACAAGACTAATTAAAATTGTCCCTTGCAATACAATACAATACAATACAATACAATACAATACAATACAATACAATACAAATACAATTGCAATACAAATACAATTTCAATACAAAAAGACTATTACATAAATAAGATTAAGATATGTACAATAAGACTAAACATAAACTAGTTCATATACAGGGTGTTTCAGGATAAGTGTAAACAAATTCACCAGGCGATTCCTTACATCAAGACAAGAAAAAAATGTCATGTGACCATGGGTCCGAATACTAGTTGTTATAGAGTTACAGCCAAAAATTGATTTTTTCATTTTTTAAGTGTATTTATCGCACTTTTTGGCCTCTAGTTTAAAAATTATGAAGATATTTTGATGAAATTTTCTTAGTTTGATAGATTATGAAATTTCAAAGAAATATCATTACTTTTCAGTACTGAAGTCATAAATATGGCTGAGAAAAAGTAGTTGGAAAATAAAATTTTTCCAAAAAAATTCAATACCTTAAAAAATATTTTATTTTTGATTGGTTATTAAATTTTGACTATTTAAGTATTTTGACTGCAACTTTCCCAAAAACTGCGGAATTTCATGGAGAACAAAATAATACCAACTTTCTTACACCTTCGCCTGTGACCTTTTATGTTATTAGCCAAAATATTGGAAGGTGACAAAAATTAAAAAGTAAATCATCAAAAGACCAGCCAGTCAAAAAAATTGCATACAGCCTGAGGAATGTTTTAGCATAATAATTGTTTATAAAACCTTCCAAGAACTGTCGATTGTTAAATTTAAGAAATCCAAAATCCCCAAACATCCAACCACAAGACCCGCTACAGAAAATTATTCAAAATGGCGGCATTTTCCCTCCACAGGATAGGCGGTGAACAGAAACTTACCCCCTTATTTTTTATTCACACATTTTATGTTTCTCAACATGAGGAATATTGGACTACCACAATAATTTTTGGTTCGTAATGTACTTTATTTTGATTGATTCCTGTGACTTACGAAAATAGTGGTGCCAACTCACTTACAAAAACAACAACGGAACACAAGACGGAACAACAGAAATTGAATAAATTAATCAAAAATAAACCTAAACTTGTTGTTCTTTTTCAACAAGCATAAATTCAATTTGTATCTTAAACAAATACATTTTGTAAAAAAGAAAAGTTTTAATCAAGTTTTGGTATTGCTAAGGTCAGTTTAACACGTTTACTTAACATTTAATTTCTTTGATAAAATATGTTTTACATAAATAGTAGCCAATAAACACTGTTATTTTCAAATTTAATTATTTTGTCATTAAATTAATTTTTTTTCAAACTGATTTCAGCATAGTATTTATTACATAAATATAATTCTCAATTAATATTTACAAAATCTGGAATGAAAAAAACTTTTATCGAATTTTAAAGGTAGTTTCTTTACATACGTTAAGAGCTCTTATCAAATATTGCGGATCCAATATGGCGGCTGTAATTGAGTAAATACAGAAATCAAGCAAAATAAAGTACATTACGAACCAAAAATTATTGTGGTAGTCCAATATTCCTCATGTTGAGAAACATAAATGTGTGAATAAAAAATGAGGAGGTAAGTTTTTGTTCACGGCCTATCCTGTGGAGGGAAAATGCCGCCATTTTGAATAATCTTCTGTAGCGGGTCTTGTGGTTGGATTTTTAGGGATTTTGGATTTCTTAAATTTTACAATCGACAGTTCTTGGAAGGTTTCATAAAAAATTATCATGATAAAACATTCCTCAGGCTATATGCAATTTTTTTGACTGGCTGGTCTTTTGATGATTTACTTTCTAATTTTTGTCACCTTCCAATATTTTGGTTAATAACATAAAACGTCACAGGCGAAGGTGTAAGAAAATTGATATTATTTTGTTCTCCATGAAATTCCGCAGGTTTTGGGAAAGTTGCAGTCAAAATACTTAAATAGTCAAAATTTAATAACCAATAAAAAATAAAATATTTTTTGAGGTATTGAATTTTTTTGGAAACATTTTTTTCCAACTACTTTTTCTCAGTCATATTTATGACTTAAGTACTGAAATGTAATGATATTTCTTTGAAATTTCATAATCTATCAAACTATGAAAATTTCATCAAAATATCTTCATAATTTTTTAATCTAGAAGCCAAAAAGTGCGATAAATACACTTAAAAATGAAAAAAATCAATTTTTGGCTGTAACTCCATAATAACTAGTTTTTGGACCCATGGTCATATGACATTTTTTTCTTGTCTTCATGTAAGGAATCACCTGGTGAATTTGCTTACACTTATCCTGAAACACCCTGTATGTTTAGACAGAATGTTTTAAAGATCAAAAATTGAAAACAGACAAAAAAGAAACATAAGATACCCTTGGCGCATTATATATTGACACTTGGGAACCATTTACACATGAAGCAATTGGAGTGGAGAGAAATTCATCAGGAGACTACAGCTGATACAAAAGTTGTCAAATAGGTCACTTTCGAGACTAGAAATGAAAACTATTATTTCCGATGGGGTCTGGAAAGTAAACAATTACCAGTATATCAAACCCAAGGCCTTGACTTAGATTTAGCGTGTGAAAGATATGGACACGTCATAAGAATAACAGTTAAACTTTTTGCTTCAAATTAGCTTAACTTTTTGCATCATGATCTAGTATAAAATTAGCCTTTTACGTTATAACTTAAATTATTAAGGAAATGAGAAAACTGATACAATGAAAAATATGGTAGGATCCGTTTTGCTCACATAGAACTTTCCTGTGATTACGTATTAAAAAGTTTTAAATAGTTTGATTCTAGCGGCATAAAGGAAGTGCTCTCTAGCAGTTCCAACGAAGACCACTAGAATGCATTGCGTGTTTCACTTTACTCTATAGCCCGGCATCAGAGAGAAAGCAACTTTGTCACCGTCAGCGAAGTAAGTGCTGCAGTCTACCAGTTTCTATTCGAACTAAACAACACATGCTTGTAGCATGAGAGTGCGCGCGCATGCGCTACCAAGTTTTGTTTCTTCTTCTTCAGTTTGTTTCAATTCAATTCATGTGATGTTCGACACCGAAGGTTGACGAGATTTTGTCTGTGTGTTTGGCTTGGATTGTCATCCGTTTGTCGGGTTATCGTTCGTTGTGTCGGCAGTTCGAATAATTGTGGTTAGTTTCGTACCGCTTTCTGTGTTAGATATTTTATGACAGTGTTTAGTCCGTTATGTGATTCCATGCACGGGGTAATGTGGGTGTCAGTGATTTATTGTGCCAATTCAGTGTAAACATGGGGAGTACTCAAAGTTCGAAAGTTGAAACTCATCCACCTCCAGTCGAATACCCGAGAACTAACAATGTTAGAGCCAGCATTCGGTCTACCAGAGTGCCTATGCCTGACCAGAATGAACTTGAAAGAAGGTTTACCAAAGTTTTGGTAAGTATTTTTTAATTTATAGGCTGTTTTGGGCGGGCTATGTTCAAATTAAATAATCAGTTTAGGCCTAGTGGAATAATTGTCCAGATATGCCTTAAGTGGTGTTGTAATGTATTAAATGGAGGGAAAAGTCCTTTCAAAACCTCGGCCTAATCAGTCCAAAACCAAACTCATTTCTGAATATATAAGTATCCTACTTAATGTCAGCAAAACTGTGATATCTGACTCAATCCCAAGTACCTACAGGTCCATCGATGTTTAGATGAAATATCCTCACAGTTGAAGAGATAGGCCCTTTAACTAACTTTAACAACTAGTCACCCAGTCACTTCTCCTACCATCTTTGCACTAAAATGCATAGTTAGGCCACTAAAATACATAGTTAGGCCTACTCTCAAAAAGTTAATTAGGTATATGCTTGTCTAAGCTTACTTTCAAGAGTAAGTTTTAAACCTTGGCCTAAGGAAACAATTAAGTTAAGCCGTCAAACTTAAATACAGTGGTGCTGGATAGCCCATCAAAGTTCTTCCGTCTAAATTTCCTCAGGCCGCTAGCAATAGAAATTTGAGTGAGTCAAAATAAACTCTAAGGTTTATCTTAAGGTTGATCTGGGTTTAGTTTAAATCTATATGCCGCATAAAAATTACTAGGCCTTTGGTCCAAATTGACATGTTTGCTACCAAGCTACGCAGGTATGAGTTCCATAGTTTATCAGATCTTCTAAACTGCTTGTACAGTTAACTGCTCTACGCCTAGTGTAGCTTACAGTAGTATTCTCAATAGAGTATTTTGAATGGACTGAGTTCATGTTTGCTCAAGTATAGGCTACTCTGCATTTAAGTCCCATCTAATACAGGAAGGTCAAAGAGTTTGAAACATCTGCAAAAGGAATAAACAGCAGAGGATCATGTACGGTATATTGGAGTTTGCTCAAGTGGCACCTTGTAGGTATGTTTATTTTATCTTGGCCTGAAGTCTCAAACTTCCAGTATTCCACTGGAAATTGGATTGCTATGCTTACCCATACACCGCTCTATTAGGCCTAGAGAAAGAACGTATGTCTTATGGTGTAGCCTACATTGCCATGCTGTATGTGTTTTAATTGTGGTCCACTGAATGCTGTTAACAGTAAGTTAGCCATTCGATAGTTTGAATCTTGATACTTCGACACTCTAGGTACAGTTTGACGTAGTTTCATACTAAATATGAGTTGACTAGGGGCTAGCCAACCTAGTTTTTACAGCTTTCCGTAAGCTTAAACACGACTTAATTTACTATGATAAATAGCCTAATTTACCAAATTATATTTTTAGGCTTAGGCCCTACCTCTTGCTATGACTGGGGAAGTAGCAGCGGCTGTATGTAAGCAGAATGTGAGTGAAGGATGACTGTGGGATGTGTGACCGATAAAAACCTTTGGCCTAAAGTAAACCTAAGAGTTAAAGATATGATAAATTCTATTTCCTATTTTCCCCTAACTTATGCGAGGATAAGTTTTGGTACAGTTTCATATTTCATGAACGAGGCTGTAAATAAGAACCTGAATTTGTATGTTTATGTTGTAGGATATAACACCTATTTAGGAGGTTCTTACTTAGCCTGCCAAATTTTAAGAATTTCAGCTTTTAAATAAGGGAGATATTGATTTTAAAGCATTCTCCAAAAACAAAAACATTTATTATTGGACACAAGTTTTCTGTTAGCTGTCGAGAGAAGTCAATTATTCCCTTAAACAGTATACATATAGGGCTTAAGTTAGTTACTGGTAGGTCAAGACTAACGTAATATAGGTCGAAATGCAGGATTATTTATTTTTTCAAGCTTATACTTCTGTTTCTGTTTGTTCTGTTCTGTTCCTTATGTTAGGAAGGGCATGCCGGTCATGTCGTTGTTTGGCATCCCTAGCCTTAAAAACCATTATCTAGGCCTACATTTTTTATCGAAATTGTCAGAAAGTTACTTTTTGTACAGGGTGTTATGGGTTTGATACACCAACAAATAGAAGTACACTAGGACATATAACGAAAAGTGATACACGTACATGCCAAATTTCATTAAAATGTAAAATGTAATTAAATTACTGCTTCAGACTAACTTGCTTCATTTAACTTAAATCCACCACACCCACACCGGACAGGGACAGATACCACTCCAAAAACCACTATTTTGGATTCAGAGAACCCTTAACCAGATATTTCCACAATAATTAAAATCCTGAAATTTTGATTAAAACAATACCAATAGGGCCCACTTTCTCCTTATAATACATGTGTAGGCCTACTCAAGGGGGAGAAAGTCAAACCAGCAAAAATGCTGCATATAGGCCTAGTCTTGTCGAGTTTTGCTGAAACAGTAGCCTGTCAATAGTTTGAATCTCTTGAGTACTTACTTCGACACTATGTATAGTTCGATACAGTCTGATACTCAATAACCATACAAATACTACCATAAATATTTTGACCAGTGATTATTTATTGGGGTCTGTTACGATTTAAAAGATAATAAATTAGCTGTAGACCTATCATCGTTCAGGTTTGTGGTATTTAGAACATTTAGGAGATGCACACATATAGCTTTTATTTATACTAATTATTTTCATTTTTAAAATCCCATATATTCTCCCCACAGTTAGACATTTTAATACTTCACCATTTCCAGAGTCTAATAATTGTCGTGCTATCGAGAGTCTACTGTATCTACTTCATAGCCTAGGAATGTTTTAATTTATAGCTTTAGAGAGAGTAAAATTTCATTCAAATTAAGCACTTTCGGCAGCTCTCTGTAGCTTTTACAATTAATCGAACCGGATATCCAGCCATTAAATGAGTAGAAATTTCTTCCTGAAAAATTATACCTTAACTGAACTCTTTTTAAAAAGTTTATTTAGTACAAGTGTATAATGTAGGGAGATTTATAGGCCTCATAGAACAAACTCAGATCTTATAAAAATAGATCATCAAAAAAATCTCCTGCATCAGGGCTGTACCCAGCTTTGGCGGGCCCCGGTGAAGATATGAAGCCGGGCCCCTCATATGTCCTGGTACTGAACCCGTCCCACTCAAAACCGTAGCTGATTTCCGGCTCGTCAAAAGTGGGCCCTTTTTACCTGTTCCCGGGCCTTGTCGGGGGCTTTTCACTATTTCGGAGGGGGATTCTGGCCCCCGCGGGCCCCCCTTCGACCCAGCCCGGGCCCCCCCTTGACCCCGGGCCCCGGTAAAATCGTACCGGCTATGCCGGTTTGAGTACGGCCCTGTCCTGCATACTCCCATTATCAACAGTCTTAAACTTCTCACCCTAACTTCCACACAAACTCTATGATTTGATCACAAAAAATTTTGACTCGCCCTTAAAGAAAAACTTCGCTTAATTTCTTCCCCAGTGAAACAGGTCTCTTGAGAATTGAGAAAATTAATTTCTTTCCAGCTAACTTTGTAGGCCTACCATTCTTCAGAACAATTGTTGGTGGATGTGGAAATCATTCACATTAAGTTTCATTATTTCCCCTAAAGTTTTCTTAAGTCCAATTCAATACATCGTTGCCAAAATACGAATGTACCGAGCCGGTGCGGAGGCGATGCTGTGCTGCTCGCGAGCGGAAGTCTGTCATCGAGTGCATGACGCGGCAACGTCGCCGGCATAGCAATCATCTCCCGGCATATCATAACACTCATCGGCCCCCAGGCTCCCCGGCGCACTGCAGTTGAACACAATGTTCACTGACCGCTGATCGCTGGATCGCCAGATCGCCGGAGTCAATGTTATAGCCTTTCTTGCTATTAATGACCACATTCGATACGTTGTTTTAATAACCTATCTCACAATAACTGAGGAATGTTAATCCGTGTAAGAAATTCCTTCGAGCTTCGATTTAAAAGTGAGTAGACCTACTAAAAAAATAGCTCTTCAAATTTGGAACTGTAACCCTACAATTAATTCCATGTGTAACACCACATAGCCTTCTTTCTGCTAGTTAGTGTTATCCTGAGTTTGGACCAGTGAATATATTACCTCGTGTCGTCTATTCATGTCCTATTCATTCCAAATTTCTCATACCATTTAGAGCAAAATTTTTATTGTACCGAATTTAAAATAAAATTAAAAAAACACCACATAGCGTATTATTAAATAGCATCTTTAGTTTGCATCCAGTCCTCGTCCCGCAATGGGGAAGGGAAGGCAGGAGACATGTGCATCATTTGAAACCGTTTGCTCTCATACGTTCATATGTTCGGCGGAAAAACGAGTGCACATTGTTGGCGAGGATAAGAAGAAGGTGCATGTGGGAGTGAGGCCAGATGGCGTTGCAGCCGGATGTCTTGGGCTCACGCACGCGCACTCGCCGCCCCGCGCGCCCACAAGCTAAATGTCAGGGCTTATTGCTGTCTTGACATTAGATATCCGAAAATTAAATGGGATGTGACCGTCGGGATGGTTAAAGGCCCGGAGCAGGCAGCGGGTAATCTGATCGTCGTCTGTGTGTGCTGTTGTAGATGGTGTCTTTCTATCTTATGCGGTAATTTACTCATATGAAAATGCTGAAAAACAATTATCCCGAGATTTTTGGTTGAATTTCTCGAACTACATAGTAAATTTCTTCATTAAGAACAGAAATTGTTCAGTGTAGCCTAAGTGGAGATTTTTATAGGTACTTAAGAGTGAATATAACTAATTTAAGCAATTTTCACTTTGGAAATTAAATGACTAAAAGCGCATATTCATATTGCAAGGTTAAAAATTTAATAACTTCAACTGCATAGGTTAACCTCAAGGGCAGTGCCATGGCTGGCTATGATTTAACTGACTCACATTCCCAAAGTCGGGGACAAAATCAAATGCCGAGAACCATCATCCCAAACCAAGGTTTCATTGTGACGACTTGCAGAATGATCAATTATTCAGTTATTTCTGTATCAAGCCAATGTATTATAGCTGATAAAATCCCACTTCCAAGACATTTTTGCCATCAACATTGTTTCAACGCGATGTGGTAAAATTCAGAAATTCATTGCAAATAAGAGGGTGGCCTCTTAGGAGTATAAACACGCCTTGTCAATTTGTACATTTGAACGCTATCAAACCCTAATCATGCTGATAAGGGCTCGAGCCGGAGTGACGGTCGTAAAAATCGCCCATTATTGCGATCGAGGGGCGCGACCCTCTGCGATGTCCCAGTGCCGGGGTGATTCTCCTCACCTGTGTCACCGCAGCGGGTGGCCCCGAGTGATTTACCGCTCTCCGTACCTCGACCACACACACGGTCTGCAAGATGACACTTTCAAGATAAATACGATAACAATCGTGTCTCATTAACATTAACATTCCAAAACTCAGCGTCACAACGGCGGCGTTAGCCAGGCTGAAATTGTATAAGGTGTCCTGAATGATTGTATCCGCTCAAGTTTTGACAAAAACAGTGGGCTCGTGTGTACTGGAGGGCTGGATCCACCAGCCACTCAATCAGTGCCACTGACCCGGCGACATTAGAGACTTCCGCCTCAGCGCCTGGTCAGCGATCGGCGGCCGCGGGTGTCGACTCCACGAGAATTGTAGGCTACTACCTTTTTATGGACTGGAACCGTATCCGAGTTGCAAGTAAGCGATTTGTACGCGGTACCGATGTTGAGTGACGGTCAGGAAAAGGTGTCATAGAAAAACATGAGGGAAAGGTTAAAGTATAAGGCCTACGCATATACAGGAAATCAAATATATTGATTTTGGGTAACAGCCATTGAATTGATGTCTTTATTTTCCAGAGCACATATAAATTTAAATTAGTATGTTATTGCTAGGCATATCAGCCATAGTAGCCTGCTTTATGTGAGGACTATGATACAGTACCTATGTAATACAATTATTCGTTAAAATTTTTGAAATGTTTAAAAAAACAAATTTTTCCGTGTGGTAAGACATGATCAGGAAACATTTTAATTCCTGCAGTTATTAAATAATTGTACGGTATATTCGTAATAGTAAAACAAGATATATGTATTTATATGCCAATAGTTCGATTGGTCTGATCTTCTATTGTTTTAAAACACGTTTTCGGTCTGAAACAGACATTTTCCCAATATGCCTTGTGTTGCCCACATCTGTTCATCATTTGCCCCCCTCCCGATACACGATCGACCCGTCTGTGTCTGGCCGCCTAGTTACTGCCGATATTGGATATCTCCACAATAGATGAAACAACAGCTGCTTGCTGCTCTTCCCTCTCCATATACAGATGGAAAGGGGAAACGTCGTTTCGATCTGTGTTCCTTTCATGTATAAATGTAAATTTGTTCTCTCTTTCACTCTAAATAAACGTTGTTGTCATTTCTTGGTGGATCAGTTGAAATTATTATTTCCACCATATACACGCTATAGCACAAGCACTAAGCGGATTTTAACAGTCAAATTATGGTAACGAAGGGTTGTTACTGATAAAACCCAATTATCTTGTCATTCAAATATCTCGTTGTGTTTGTTATCAACGCTCGATTAGTTATCTTGCTGTGTACCACCATCATATCGTGGCGTGAGAATATGTCTAAATTGTTTCGCACACGCGTGAGTCCATGATGGATTATGTCTAGGTAATATGTCTGACTTTTCTCAAAGAATGAAGATCTCAAAGACTCAATGGATGATCTATTTTGCAGTGATCTTTGATGTATTTGCAGAGTGGATGCATGATGAAAACCATAGAAAAAGTTCAATTACAGATCAAAGGAAAATGAGATTGCTTCTTATCAGTGTTAAGATAAAAATTAAAGAGAATAGGAAGTGAAGGCTTGAACGTAAGAATGATATATTAGACTACATCAATTTGAAACTTATCACCCAGCACTCCAACTAAGCATTCAGGGAACGCCCTAATTACTAATTACGCTTCCCCAACTGTAAACACGATCTTGATTATCCCCCTTTGTTTTCTTAATCACTCTACATATAGCCTGCTCCGGTTAGAAACTGGATTATTTTCATTCAAAGACTAAATTATATTTATATGTGTAGTTATACTCTCTATTCGTGATTTATTGCAATCGTCATTGATAAAATCATTATGTGCAGTTTAGTGAGTACACGAAACTAAATTCCCAAGCCGAGCAATTTTTTTGCTTTGTTTTTAAGTAAAAGGAAGTGAGTAGAAAGTGATTTGAAATGCCCGAAAACTGTTAATAAATCCGAGCTGAAGAGACTGGTTGCTGGAACGACGATTAGTGCAAATTACTGGCTTCCGCGGCTGAAGATATCCTTGGCCTTCGCGGTGTCTGAACGGTAGAATTAATTCGACGCCGACGTTGGCGTGGAGAAGGGAAAAGAAAACTGGAGTAATTGTTTGTTTTAAAACTCAGACTTATTCATATTGTTTATTGATATTGAGTGTTTTTGCAGATTAACAGTCGAAATTATGTCTAAAGGCTATAAAAACTTCGTAGACCGTATGATGAAGATCAAAGCCGATGCATCTAACGGTGGTTGATAGGCTTTTCAGGATTCACCAAGGCCTTTGTATTCTCCTCATCAACTTCTCCTCTCGTCCTCCCGGAGTTACCCGATGATGTGAAACGTTTTATTCATACAAAAGCTATTGGGATTCCTGCCGTCACTCCGGAAACGAGCAATAACCAGTTCCGGAAAGAGTCTCGGTCGGACGCCACATCCACAAGGACGCTCGGGCAGACGAGGATGCGGCTTGCGTCATGTGACCACAGTAACCGCATGTGAACATGGCCGACCTTGCTGTGTCTGTGCAGATTGTCCGCTTTTATCGTAACAATCGTGGGAGTATGTCCCATTGTTGCGGGATGTCGTAATTAATTGTCGAGCGTTGTGGTAGTCACTTATTATAATATGTGTGCATTGTGGGTTATTTTTAGTGTACATAATGCGAGGAATTAAAACAATAGTTGAGCTGTTCTCGACAATTATTAGTGCTCAAGATTACATGAAATCGCTTCTTAGCATTAGCTTAACCTGACATCGTTATTTCGCTGGCTGTTCCTGTCATTGTTAAGTTAGGATAAGGAATCACAGTCTCACCACATGCAAAGAAGCTCTGAAATAACTCTTTTTTAACCTCTCGATTTAAAATTATCTATGTTAACTAAAGTCCGTCGTTCTTTTAATACAATTGCAACTAAATATAAAGCTGAATATACACATTGGGAAGATACTTGAATGAACTGAAACACAGGAGAAATGTTATTGACAAAGTTAATGGGATTGCGGTCAGGAATAAGGCAAATAAGATTATAAGTACAATCGTTAAAGTTTGGGCTTGTTTTTGATAATGCAGACAAAAACTAAATTAGTAATGCCCTCATTGGTTTTGAAAAAGTCTTTAGAATGTTGTTATGATTCTAACAAGAACCAAATTAAGAAATCAAATTTTTAGAAGCAAGATTAAGTTTGCGGAGCGTTGAGGCGTTGTTTGGGTCCGGGGCTCGCCAGACCATTGCACGTTGAATGATTTGACCCCCGGGATATTGAAGCAGCGTGTCGGGGTCAACCCAATTTGGGTCGATTAGGATACTTGGGGGAGACGCTGTGCTGTTCCCCGGCAGAGCTCATTTGTGGCGAGTGCGAATAGGGAATCGAGATTTTACAGTATCCTGTCAGCGATAAATAGCAAAAGTCAAACCGAAGTTAAAAATACTTTTGTTTTTCGAATAGTTATGCTAAATTGTTGTATAAATTGTTTCATTACTAATTTAATCCCTCGGACTTTCAAAGCGACTTTTTTAATGGATTCTTATCCAATTCAGTTTCTTTAATTCATTTATGAAGTATATAAGCCCTTGAGATACTTATTCCCTTTGATTAATTTTCCTTCTCCGAGTTCCCATTTTTCGACATAGTCTACCCCGGATTATATTGATCTTGGCTTTTTTTCGACTTTCTTTTTTTTGGAGGGGGGGGCTTTCCTCTGAATCTTTGACTTTGGGAAACCAAATTTGTCAGTAGCAAGGTTAACTTGGCAGAGCTTTGAGGCGTTGTTTGGGTCCGGTGCTCGCCAGACCATTGCACGTTCAATGATTCGATCCCCGGTACATTGAAGCAGCGTGTCGGGGTCAACCCAATTTGGGCAACCCACCTTGAGAAACTACGAGATTTTCTTCCAGTGCTCCTTTGTTGCAGGCCAAACTAACCGACCACAGATTACTTTATCAATCTGCCCTGCCACTGCCACCATTATGCTAAGGTTTTGCCGCAAAATGCGTGAATGGTATCGGCATTGTACTGGAAGCCTTGCGTGCCACCGAAGTCCCAGGTGGGATTTAGGCCGGGGGTTTAGGCAGCGGAGGCCCTCGCTCCCGCGTTACACGCCTGAAAGGGCTATGCTCCCTCTCGCCTCGGAGGCTATCGAGCCGATACTAGTTTTTTGTACCTAGTCTAAATTCATCTTAGACCACTCCGACACCTCCTCGTCCCTTGATCATAATACTTCCGCACAGTATGGACAGTATACTCCAACGCACTACGACTGTACAGAAAACCGCACTTGCTGTGGCTGTACACATCACTTGACTTGTTCATAAGCTGGAAATATACTCGGGTTATATTCGTTTGTTTGTTGTAAAGCTATATTTGGAGGATCGGGTAATGAATGTTGTGGCAATAAAAGTTCATCAGCGGCCACAAGGTTTGTTTGTTTATTTACGAGAAGCAAAGTAAAGTGCTGGTTTATTTTTTCTGGCGAATTAGTCTGCAAGTTTATTCTTAACCACTTTAAGAATTTGTGAAGTATTTCTTAGCTTAGAAATACTTTCTATGACAGGAAGACCACCTTTATTTCTTTGCACAGTTAAATCTGAAAAGTCGTATTCAAGTGAGGGAAGTTTATGTCAACCAAGCGCCTATTTATTTTGTATTAATTAACTAACTGTACATAATCTATAATTGTGTTTTGAAGTGGTCCAGTCGTTATTATTTACTTTGATTTTTGTTGGCTTAAGACTCACTTCAACAGAACATTAAACAAAATCAATGTTAAAGGAATTTCTCATTACCTCCACCTCCTATGTTCATACTAATATCTATGCAACACTGAAACTCCAATATTCGCCTTTGTTTTAATAAAGTGATCGATAAAAAACGAAATCCCTGGAACCTGTTTTCCAAAATCCATCAGTGATAGACTTGTCAACTCAGTCAGACCTCAAGGAGACAATCGTCTCGCAGGACGACATCGCCGTTGACAGGCTCTCTCCCGTCTTTATCGGCGTTCTCCTCGCCGTTTAATCGGATCTTGTACCATTTGGTCGGTGGACATGACGACTATGCAGCTCGGCGGCGGCGAGGTGCGGTGCATTCCACACAACTCTCGCCCATACCGCCCGCCCCGGCCCCGGCCCAGCACAGCCCAGGCCCCGGCCCTGGCCCCGGCCCCGGCGCGGCGTGAATCACGGACCGGTCCATCGGGAGCGGGGGGGGGGAGTAATATTTAACTACCTGCCAAGCGGGATTATTGTCTATTGTCTGGCAGTCGGTCATGTTCCAGGACCGCTGTGGAAATATTCTTACTCCAGATACACCCACTGCCGCTACGTGTAACGGGAGATCCGGCGGGGAGCTTTGTACGAGTGGGCGTGTTCTACAAAATCAATTGTCCGAACTGATACACGTCTGGACGTAGTTACGATGATTCGGAATTGTTGTGGTCTACCATCAGTGGGCTGATATCAGAGTAGCTCACTTATATGTGATGAGAGTTGATTCGATGTGTCAGTCTGTTTGTTTTCAGGCTGATGATGCTTTCCAGACTACGGTCCTCTGTCCAGTCTTTTATCTTAGAACGGGGTTTATTGCAATCTGACAACCTAGTTAGGCGAGGTTTTGGGGAGGGGAGGGGTTATTAGCAGTTAGTCACACTATATTTTTGGAATATATAATAGGTAACAGTTTTAAAGGTATTCAAGAATATGAGAGTGAACCCTTGAATACATTTGGCAAAAAATCATCATTTTATGAAAGATCATCATGAATGATGTTACAGCTATGTGAAAACTAAATATAAATATCTCATAATAGAACCGAGCATTTCATTAATCTCTACGGTGCCAAACAATGTTGCAAGTAAGGTTCTCATTATTTACATTTTGTAAACTAAGTTTTTAGGGGAGGGTCGTGAGAAATTGCTGGACGTAGTTTCTCCAAATTTAGGCCTACGTCCCATTTTAAGAATTCTATTCCTCTCGTATAGGGCATAGATGAATGCCCTCCGCAGATCGCCCACTCCAGGGTCCGCGCCCTGCCGGGTGTCCGCCGACGAAGGGTGGCTAGCGCAGCCGGCGCGCTATTTTTACCGTGTTTGGTACTGGAATAAGCGGTGTAAACAGGGAAACGCCGGGGGCGCATGTAGCCATGTAAATATAGCGCGGGGTAGGCACTTCCGCACACGCCGCGCCGTGCAACATTGCGGCACAGTATAAGGTCTACTGTGTTCTGTGTTTGCACGGGGCAATAACTACCGCGTGCGGTGTGCAACCTTCCCATGGCGTGCGGCGTCGGAACATTCTTTCACACCGAGACAAAGCGCTCGCGTTACCTCAGACGTAATTGTTACAGATTGATTAGTGCGCGTTTTTGTTCACCTATTTGTCTTGTTTTGTGTGTTTATAAACTCGTCGGTTTGGAGAAGCTTTCCAAATTGTCTTGTCTGTTTTTTAATTAAATAAAATAAATTGTTATCCACTACTGAATCTTCTTGTTGTAACTTATTTAGATTAGATACAGGCTACATTAGTAGATTCATAAAAGAAATCCTGGACGAATTTAGGTTTTCTGAGCAACTCGTGAGTTGGATTAGTTAGATGAGTCAGATTGGAAAACCCCATTATAATATTCCTGAAAGTTCGTTGACCTAGCATTTTACGACTGGTGCCACTTAGGTTGAAATCTCTATAGTATTGTCCTAACGACACAACAAAAGGTTTTTTATTAATTAAAATAGGATTAGTTTTATTTACTTGAATATATCTAACCTACCTAATGAACGTGATATGGGAAGATATTATATCCCACACTTGACTTCACCTAGTCTCCGACAATATTTTTGCAAATTCAACACCTACTTATGTTAGCCAACATTCGGGCTCTTTGACTACGGCAAGGATCTTAAATGTGGAATAAATTAATTGTCTACAATTGTATGAAACACTTTTAAAATCGTACCCATTCCTTCTCCTGTGTACCTTATGCACACGCGCCCCCGTGGTGTCAAGGGGGTGGAGGTTTCGGCACGAGGATCAGGCCAGGAGGCAGTATGGCAGTAGCGATGGCAACAAAGGCACTCCCACGATCAATTAACATAAGGTTAACGGTGCCGTTTGTCAGACGATGTCGCCGCATGCATAATGTATGAGTGGCGAACTCTGCTCCGTGCCGAGGATGATCCTGCGGGCGGTACACCGTCCGCGGGCGAGGAGGCGGTCCGCGAGGATGGCTTGAGAAACTAGATGCGTGGCAAAGATCGCAGCACTCTGATTGCAGCATCGAGAGTAAATTTAGTTAATTTTTTGGGAAACTTTAGTCCAAATTTGGGTCTTTTCCGTCTAAAATGGACAATTTAAGCCCTAAAATTGAAATTCACTCCTTCATGTGTCCCGTGCTGCCTGGGAGCTCGTTTTGGTATTGGTATTGGGGAGGATTTTTATTACTTCTTATTTAAATTTAAAAAGAGTACATACTCGTTTTGGGTTAAATGGTTAAATCATGATATTTTAATGTAGGGTTAACTCTCCTTCCTTTTGTCTCTATTTTAATGGGCACGAAATTTTTTAGGCTGGCTTACTTTAACAGTTTTTACACTCGTTATCGGAAAGTGCGTTATCCAACACAAAAACCCATTAGGACTAATGCTTCGCTTCTGCAAGAACTTTATCGATTGCCGCAACATAAAGATTAGTCTCTCCGCGGCACGTTACATGCATAGTAACTAAACTGGCCCAGGGATCGCGGACCGTGGATCGACGATCAGCGGACCGCTCGGTGATTGACGGCGACGCGGAATTCCGGTCCGGCACGCGCGGCGCAGCCTTGAGCCACTGGGAGGCCGCACACGCCACACAGCGCCGGGACTGGTGGACCATTCAGTCCGCACACTGCGACCGTGTGACGTCACATACCACACAGCGCCGGGACTGGGGACCATTCAGTCCGCACACTGCGACCGTGTGACGTCACACGCGACAGCGCCGGGACTGGTGGACCATTCGGTCCGCACACTGCGACTATGTGACGTCACACGCCACACAACGCCGGGACTGGTGGACCATTCGGTCCGCACACTGCGACCGTGTGACGTCACACGCCACACAGCGCCGGGACTGGTGGACCATTCGTTCCGCACACAGCGACCGTGTGACGTCACACGCGACAGCGCCGGGACTGGTGGACCATTCGGTCCGCACACTGCGACTATGTGACGTCACCGTGCCCGACGATATATTCCCATGGTTATTTTTGGGTGCTCTAAAAAATGCCGGTTCCGTACATACAAGAATGTCACGTGTGCCTCTAGTTGATTAATGTGTGCTGCGTTAGACGATGAGACGATTTCATTTTCATGACTTGTGTCGCTCAATAAAGCCGATATAGTTCAGGGCCTAATTAATTAGCTTTTTTAGTTTAAAACATTAATTGAAACCCCCGAATTGGACCATGTTTTGACAAAAGAACTGGGGAACATGTCGATTGAAGGACCAACACTGGCGCAGTTGATAGATTGATGCCCCCGAGGGTATACGGGCTGCTGCTTTATTCTTATAAATTAACTCGTAGAAGGTCTTGAAGGTCTTGCTTCCTTTGACAGCCGATGCGTCGTTACTGTATTAGTAACACACACACACATTCTGCTAGACCACCCAAATAAATAAAGAAAAAACGTTTTTCTTCAGTTTGCAATAAAATTGATCTTTAAGCGTGTGCTTTGGTCATGTTGTAAAGTGGAATGTCTAATCAAATGCAACCTGTTCATAATATTGGGTTTAATAATACTTATAAAGTATTAACGCATAAACAGCTATGTTTAATTACATTTTACATAGGCAATACTCCAACTTATTCTCCTCAAAAGGTTATCGCACTTGGCATGTTGTAATTTTCTTTTACGGCACACGCAATGACTCTGACAGTTATTGCGGTTGTATATGGCTTTTAGTAATGAATTTAAAAGCTGGAACCTGTTTCTAGCACTATCGTGATTGATTTTAATTAGACTGTTGATAAAGTACATATGACCAGTGCTTGATTTGTGACGGAACGCGGTGGATCGGCGTTCCGGGACCTCTTTCTACACTGAGAAAAAAGTCTAGTGGTAGACTACAGAAATAAAGAGGGAACCTCATTAAATCTTGTGCTTACCTTGCCGGATGCCATTCTTGAGGCTGCCACCAGCCTTGGCTAGTGTAAAGACTCCAGCCACATCTTGTGTGCGCCACAAGCCATCTTTGGCTGTAATTGTGATGTCATAACTTAATGACGTCACTACTATATCCTTAATTCTTGAGGTAACAAGCATACTGGACTAGTGTGTGTTCCACTCTGACTAGTTATAGACTCAATACTGTCTAGTGGTAGACCCCAGCCAGCCAGCTGCTACCTCTCTTTGCGTCTGGTGTCGTTCCAACCTGGATAGTTGCAGCCCCATTACTGTCTAGTGCCAGATCCCAGCAAGCTAGTAGCCACCTCTATTTGTGTCTGGTGTCGTTATACCCTGGATAGTTGCAGCTCCAGTACTATCTAGTGCCAGACCCCAGCAAGCTAGTGGCTACCTCTCTTTGAGTCTGGTATCGTTTCACCCTGGATAGTTGCAGCCCCATTACTGTCTAGTGCCAGACCCCAGATAGCTAGGGGCCACCTCTCTATGTGTCTGGTGTCGTTCCACCCTGGATGGTTGCAGCCCCATTACTGTCTAGTGCCAGACTCCAGCAAGCTAGTGGCCACCTCTCTTTGCGTCTGGTGTGCGTTCCACCCTTGATAGTTGTAGCCCCAGTACTGACTAGTTCCAGACCCCAGCTAGCTAGTGACCTCTTCTCGTGTTGTCAGCAGGTTGGTTCCATCGATTAAAATTGATTTAGCCCACAAATCGGCCACAGATGTAGGACTTAGAATCACACTTCCCCCTGATGCTCCAGTATCAACCTTTCTGTTTAAGCCAGTTTTGATTTTATTCTTAATCCAATGATTAAATCTTTTTTCCTAAATTTCTGCTAGTTTAACTATATTTATACCAAAAGCGTCTTAATTATGTTAATGAGTTACTGTTACGTTAAAAAAAACTGGCTTGTTTGAAATGCTAAATAAGACATAGGAACAAGGGGCGGGTTGTGATTCAAAGAACTGTATCTGCAGTTCGCTTCTGGGCTGATTTATTTTTTACTTTACACAACACACAGAGGCAGATAGAGGTGGTAGCTGCTAGCAGATCGGATCTGGAACTAGGTAGTGTTATGGCTACAACTATTGTGGCAAAATTCAACATTTCTAAAATAAAAGGTTGATCTCATTAGAAGACTAATTTGATGATATGGGTTTTGGTTCCAAGCTGGCTCTTGCTTTTAATATTATGATTATAGACATATACCACAAGACTTATTTTCATTTTGATTGTTTCAAGTAAAGTGAACATTAAATTTAGCAAATTTTCAGCTTTTTAAAAATATTCAATACAGCTTCGAAGATAATTACAACAGATTATCTGATATACTATATTATTTAATAATCAACCAAACATTATAAAAATATAGACATTTGAGAAGTTAAATTTTGAACAAAATAGGACAAGTATGTGTCATTATAAACTTTTACAATTTCTAGTGCAACATTTTGAAGGGTACCAGATGCTTCATTGTTAAAGCTAGTATTTAATAAATAGTATAGTATATGCCAAGATAAAACTGCAATCAAAGACTTTTTTAAGTAATGAAAACATTATTAAAACTTTTTTAATTTTGACACTGAATTTCATTTAATATAAATAAATTTTCTATAAACGGTTAATTTGAATGTATAGGCTAAATAAAATATTTGAGACTCCAATTGTAACAAATTTATTAATTGTAATTAAAACAAGTACAAATCAAGAACATTGAATTAATAATAATGATGGCTGTAATAATAATATTCCCTTAACCATAACTATTACTGACCATAAATTATATAACCGCTGCAAACATGTTGGTTTCAAGAGGGGGTTCCAATCCTACACAACTACCTGCTCCTCCCTCAAGACTAATTTTAACTTTAAAATTTTGTACACAGCCTCAACTGCTCATCCAAAGTCTTGATTTATAGCTCATTTGAAAGAGAAAAACTATTTAACGATTCCAGTTATCAGATTTTTGATATCGCTTTAGGTTTAAATATAAAATATAAAAATAATGATTAGTTGTATTTTTATAAATTGTATTGGTTGTGATATCAAGGGAAGGATATCAGTGGAATATCTGGATAATTTTGTTCAAATTATCCAGATATTAAAAAATATACTATCCTTTAAATATTAATATACTATCGTTTAAATGAGCTATCTATAAATCTCAAAAATTTTGGTTGAGCGGTTGAGGCTGTATTGGATTTGAAAATTTGGGAGGAGCAGTTACGAATGTGAAGTTTTTCGTGACTGGAACCCTCTCTTAAAAAATACTATACAAAAATATTAACTACAGTATTACAGGCAATTATAGCTACTGTCATCATTAAAATAAAAGTATTATGCTTTAACAAAAGCTGTTACAGTAGGCCCTACTTGCAATATTATCAGCATTAAAATAATCAAGAAAAAATACAATGCAAGAATATTAGGTAACAGTTTTAGACACTACATCCATTAAAATTAAGCTTGAGAAAAACCCTTAACTGTTCTGGCCACAGTAGGCCGACTAGTATAGTACTGACAATTTTATAACTGCTGCTTAAAAGTCATAAATAATCGAAAAGTCACAACTAATCACTACTTTGCTCTGTTTCATATCTTCACAACTCCCTACCATAATTATAAAAGGCTGAAGTGTGAGACCATACCGTACATATTTCCGTTTTATCTCCTGCACCGCAGCCAAAATGTCTGATTCACTTGAAAGAAATGAATTTCCTGTTTCGAAGGCTTCTTCAGTCCTTTTCCATGTATCTTGCTAATTTTCCTCGTGTACAGAAGATAGTTAAGTAGAAGCAGGATGGCCACACTTGATTGAGGAGAACTATCCTCTGAAAAAAGGGCAGACATACCTGTAATAATTTTTATATACCAACATAATAGCAACATGTTTTTATTGTAATGCACCATAATAGTTTTGTAAGACTGGTTGGGTGCCCTGTCAGAGGTCTGAGGGAGGTTATTGAAGATGGCAAAGCACCCTGCATTATAATTTTCAAATGTTGTAAAAATTGTTAATAGCCCACCGAAAATATGTCATCAAATTATTATTTTTTTAAACTATAGGGCTTACTGTTTTTTTCTTTACTGTTTTATTTATAAATCAGAAAAATTCCATTAAAAATTATACCGGGTGTCCCATAATAACCCCCCCCCCATCTTTTTCCTATATTTTTGAAATATCAATCCCTCACCACCCCCAAACATTGTTGGGTAGTTAATACTTCATTTTGAGTAGGTACCCAATTTCGGCCGCCATCTTGGATCCGCCATATTGGATCCAAAATGTATTTTTCAAGTGTAAAAGTGGAGTTGTGACCCATCATTTTACGCTAGATTTTTTCACTAATTACAATGCCGCAACCCGTTTTTTAATATCTCGATTGGTTCTTAAGATATGATTACTTTAAATTTTATTAATACTAAAAATTTATTTATTTTCAACCAATTTAAGCATTACAGATTGATAAAATAGGCTAATTTTTAGTTTTTGAGAAATTTATATTTTTTTAAATGTTATTAGAAATTTATTAATATCTTGAAAACTAAACATCATAATTAAAAACGGGTTGCGGCATTGAAAAAAAATCTAGATTGAACTGATGGGTCACAACACCATATTCATATTTGAAATAACTTACCTCATTTCAAAATGGCGGATCCAAGATGGAGGCCAAAACATTTACATTGGAGAAAGTTAAGTGGAAATAATTCAACAATGACTGGTGGTGGTTATTCGAAACTATCTAGCATTATTTTGTGGTTATGGCCTATTTGATCAATTTTTAAATTATAATGTTTAAATTGGTTGAAAATATTTAAATTTAAAGTATTCATATCATGAGAACCAATTGAGATATTAAAAAACGAATTGCGGAATTGTAATCAGTGAAAAAATTTAGCTTGAAATAATGGGTAACAACACCACTTTTACATTTAAAAAGAAATATTTTTGATCCAATATGGCGGATCCAAGATGGCGGCCAAAAATTGGGTACCTAATCAGAATGAAGTATTAACCACCCAACAATGTTTGGGGGTTGTGTGGGATTGATATTTGAAAAATATAGGAAAAAGTTGGGGGGGGGATATTATAGGACACCCGGTATATTACATTGGGGAAATGTTGCATTTATTAAATAATAATATATGTAATAAAGGCAATTTTGATAAAAAAAAGTGACAACAAATTAAATGTGTGACATCTACAATTTTAAATTTTTCAAAACAAATACATTAAATGCCGTTTGATTAATAATTCTTCAATTACTTTGAAAAACGTAGTGTCTTTTTGCTTGTAAAAAAAAAACAATTTTACACGTTGAAAACCCAGAGTAAACGCCCTCCCAATGTTGTTAGATTTAGCTAATCCCAAATTTATAATTTTAAATTTTTAGTTGAAATTGTCATTAATAATAACTTTTTATTAAATCGATGTTATATTATTACCTGATGCAATGGTTTTAAGATGTTTTATTGCCTGTTTCCTGTCCTTATCCCTAGTTTGTTGTTCCTTGGTATTTGCTATGGTCAGGATTTTATTCCTGTACGCTGTGATATTGTTTGAAAGACTTCTCTTTTTCGGGATGGAGATGGTCAAATTCTTGAAGAAACTGGAAACAAACAAAGTTTATTTAAAAAGAGTTTTTTTTAGCTGTTTATAGAAAATTCTATGTACTCTTGAAAGGAGAATTTATTATTAATGGAGTTTAAGTGAAAAAAATAATAAGGTTCGAACCATAAACTTTAGCCAGAATTATCTCCCCATTATTATAATCCTATAAGCCTATTTTCTGAAAAATCGCAAATATTATTTATTTTTCTCATTAACTAAATGACATTACGTTTGCCAGTATATGCTGTTATGTCATTACAAAGGGGGGGGGACAAAGGGGGCAGATTGCCCCGGACCATAAAAGAACGGGACCAAATTTTCAGCTGAGTATTTTTAATTTCTTTCATCATAATAATTAATTATTTAAATATATTTTTAAAAAACCGTCTATATTTTTGATTGCAAACAAAGAAAATCAAGTTGGATGTCGACTGATAGCGCCACGGTTCCGAAAATTCAACCCTTGATTAGTGTACTCAAATAAATTACATTATTTTATAGGCCTATTTTGTACAATTCTAAGACACATTGGCAAATATATGTAGAAATACCTTTAAATTGAAACCTCAAATATTAAACTCCTTCCAGCCGTTCTTGAGTTATGACTATGAAAAGAAATCCTCTCGCCTTAGGGGTATTCCTAGCCTACAAGTTTTTTTTCAAACTCCGTAAGGTCTTAACTTGGGTACACGTATGTGGGAGTTAACACGATGGTCCGAAATGGCTATTTATTTTATAATTTATATATCACTGGAGACATATTAAGTTACTTAGTTCAAATAATATGGTTTTATCAAGTGACGTATATTAACTTCACTTAACAAGTGGTGGTATTTAAATCAATCATGTTGTCTAAAAAAAACACAAAGAATTAATTTGAGGAAATATTGAAAATCATTTCAAATTCCAGTCGCCTACTCGGTTTAGTTTATTAAATGTAAAGATCCAGATTCGAACACATTAACAAATGAACAGTACTGACAGGATAAAAGTTAAAAATCCTTTTGAAAACAAAGTAAACATCAATACATAATTTCAACCACTTCTCTGCTAGGCACCTCTACGCTGGCAAGTGCCTCTGTCAGTCGTCAGTGCTTCCAGCATAAAAGTACCATTAAAATCCAAAGTTATCATCAAATTATAAAGCATAAATTCACCATTCTCATTAATGTCCTTCGTACATTGTAAATGACTTTACAAAATTATTTCAAAATTACCCTTTGTTATTTGGGAATGTCTTTATAAAATTAATTCGAAATTATGTCAATGAATACAAGACAAACATTTACGGCTGGCAGAAACCATATTTTGTTTGATGTGCTATGTTGAAACGTCAAAACAAATTTAATAATCCTGAATAACAGTAAAAATTACACCCACAATAGAACTTAAAACATTGTGGGCATACCAAACAACATTTGGATCAAACCACAAAAATGTAAAAGTACGATAATCGTACGTTGGAACACACTACATTAACTCTTGACTTTATCGTTATGTCCCCATAACCCTGAAATTTTACCAAGCCCGCAAATATAATTGAACGATTTAACTGAGGAAGTATTTTTCAAATCGGCTAAATTTATAGGGCCTATATTCAATGGGTAGATATGTGATCTCATGACATTTTATTATGACATTATTGACTAAACAATACGGTAACTTTTATTGCCATAAAACTCAAACTCACCGGTAAAATTTTGTTGTAAGACGTGGAGGTCCCAATCCTGCAGGAAGCGTGAAGTTTCTTCACCCATTATTCACAAAGGAAACAAAGAAACAAGTCACTATAATAAACAGTCCAACCACTCCAACCAGTTACACCAACAACTCACTCAGGACTGCATGGGTCGAAGATTAGGGGTATGACGCTGTCATCAGTGTGATTGCGCATGCGCGGACACCTGTCAGGCACAGGGACGGTTAGAGCCCACCCTCTGGTTGGCTGGGGTACGCTGCAAACCCCAGCCTTGGAAGTGCGTCGCGTCTATACGCTAGGGTCCCTCACAAACATTTTGTTTTTTGCCACATGACATTCTATATGTGACTACCACAATGCGCGCCTGGTGTTAGGCAGAGGAATACAAAATATCTTGGGCATTGAACGAGCACTAGTAAGGGCTGGGGCTAAGTGTGACGTCACTGATTTCATCACACTAGCATTGCTAGTGTCCGCAACATTTGTTTATTGTTAACGCCTAGATTCTAGTCTGGACTGTTTTAACATTACACTGCTAGGAACGGACCAAAGCCAAATTGGAGATGTAATGTGTGTGACTCCAGACTACATTGGTTTGCCGCATGCCGCTGGTTGTAGCGCCAAGAATCATGCGAAATCAACATTTACTCGCAATCTGGAGCTCTGATTTTTCTCAGTGTACCGTTAAAGACAAATTTGCTTATTAAAAATTTTGAGTTAGATAAAATGTGACTTTTGAATTCAGCTTACTTATCCACATAGACAAACAATATTTAGATTAATGGATGAATTACGGGGGAGGAGGTTGTGTATACAAACTGGCAAATTACAGTTCTGGTACCTCAGTTTCTACAAATCAAGCACTGCATATGACATATAAGCCTATTGAGGCTCTCAAACCACACGTGTAAATGCCCTCGTTGATGTTTTAGGAAATAGGTCTTAATTATATTTTGGATTTTGTTTCCGTAAATGTAAATTATCAAAATGAATCTTTATATTTTAGCTCCCATTAATCCATACTGTCTCAATGCACATTTTAAAATTTTAATTTCGTTTTCTTATTATTTTTAAAAAAAGGTTAAAATTACCTTAAACCATCTGCAGTTCAAATCCTTGATTTTCACCCTTCAAATTATGCTGACATGCTGCTAAAACATACTGTATTATTATTTGTTCAATGATACCTAATGTTTAACTTAAGTAGTTCTGATTAGCTTTTTCTTGTCCCTATACTTTAAGCTGACACAATTTGATTATTTTTTAGTATCATATTGTAGTGACTGCTCTACGGCTTTCTGGGATTCCTATTCAATGTAATGCCCTATGAAATGTATTCACCTTAGTCGACTATAGTACTACAAACTATAATGTTTATAGTTCCAAGTCGTCGACTAGATGCCGCCAGCCAGCGTCGCGCCTCCAGCACAGTCTGCATTGTGACTTGTTAATCTTGAGTCACTCAGACGAAGGATGACGTCTATTGACTGACCGGTTACTCTCTAGTCTAGTGTACACGGGACTTTCATTCAACTCCGGTTTTGTCATCTCCACTGCCGTTTATAGCAGGTCGAAGTAGAACTGCCTATTTCAAACTCTGTGAACATTTATATCTGTAGTAAATCAATTTTCTATCAATGAAAGTTAACTAGGTTTGTTTTATTAATGTATTGAAGATTTTAAACTGTTGTAGATTCACTGTGCAAAGTTTCAAGGCGTTTTTTAAATAAATATTGATATATCATGCCTTATTATTCTGTTCACGGTAAATAAAAGAAAGTCGGAATTGTTTCGCTATTATAATCAGTCGCGAACCATTATTTTTTTAATAGATGCAAACATTTCCGCTCGATTTTAGCCTATTAGATACATTGCATTCTAAGTTAGAGCAGGCTACTGGTTAAAACAAATTGGAGAATAGAATACGGAAGTCTCTGCAGGAGGGCGTTTCTGTGGAGCACTTTCTCTAGTCTTTCCCCAATAACTCGGTCCTTATCGGCCAGACAGCCCCGAGCATGTGCTGAGTGGAAAATGCTGTCGGCTTTCCAAATGTTCCTCGCTTCTAAGGTGTGAGTCAGTGCACTAATTGCGAAACAATCCTATAACATTGCGAATGCTTGCAATGGTCACACGTATAAGCACTGCTTGTATTGTCAGTTATTAATTAGCATATTATTATATGAAGAAACTTCAACCAGAGAGAAATAAGGAACGTGTCCGTTCCTTTCTCTTTGCTTTAACGTAGCATGTCAAGTAATGTATAATGTATAGTGTGACATGTAATTAGGAAAAAGTAGTTTGACACGTTAATAATCAGGTAGCAAGGTAGTAAATGACACAACAGTCATTCGGGACCTTGTAGCTAAACGGCGGTGATGTGTGGAGGTTGGTTTGATCATGACAAACGCGTGGGCAAAGGCGCGAGGACAGGGCAAAGTTCAAAGTCGTTTAAAGATTAAATCATTCAAACCTGCTGCTGAGGGTCTCTCCTCTTGGCTAAAAGGTTACCAACAATCCTGATCTCTGATATGGTATATTACCCAGCTAGACCGGAGAGTACTGTTTTACGGGACGGGATTTTTATACGATTATACGGTAAAACTTAACGGGCTTGTGGCTTACGTTATTTTCCATCATACAACTCAGGAAAAAACATATTTTTAATCATGGCGTATTCCTTGCAAAAACTACTAAGTTTCTCAATTCTCCAGATCTAACAAACATATTTGCTATATACTTCTGCCCACTATCTATATAAATAAAATTAGAGTTTTGTCTGTACATTGCTTAGAATTATGAAATGTTTGGTTATTTTTGCGTTTTGAAGGTCAGAGAATCCGAATCAAGCCTTATCTCAATTTATGTCACGATGTGTGTTGGTAACGCTCAACATCACACTTTAGACCGCCTTTCACGCAAAAACTAGATTACTGTTATGGCTGAAACTTTTTTCCAGTGTAGTATGCACATATGAGAAGGATTTAGACGACTTAAAACTAGCGTACGTCTTTTTGAAATTAAATAGCAAGCTTCTAAAAACCGAGTTTTAATTGATTTCGACCAAGTTTGTTTTGAATTTTCCCATATTCAAGGGGATGACGTTTTGTTTACATTTTCAGTGTTCCAAGCAGATGGTAGTTACCTTCACTAATGGATTCGTCGTTACAGATGTTTTATGGTGTCATTCAGTTTTATGTTTTGGTTTATAATATTTCTTTTTAATTGACATGTACTATATAAAGTTAGTATTTTCCCATTCATTATACATTTATCAGGATTTTCATCCTGATCTGACCCTCGGACTCCACCACAGACCAAGGTCGCGCACAGACCCTCTCAAAGATCACATATTAATATCCTTATGCCACAATTATAAGTGATGAAATGTTTATAATCATTTACATTCATTTCATAGAATGTAAAACCAGCTGTCTGTAAAAAATAAAATAAATCACTGACTAGAGATACTTAAAAGTCCTTCCTTTCTTATAACAGCTGTTAATAAAAGAGATAATGTAAACAATTTTTAAAAAATTGCGGGACGGCTCTGTTATTTTGTTGTTGTTCAAAATAGACCCTAAAAACATTAGAAAATACTTCGGTGGCATTTAATCAAGGCATTTTCTACTCTACGTATATAAAATTTCATGAAACAGGAAACTGCTTTAAGATTCACCAAGTACCTACGGTCTGCTGCGAAGAGGGTATTTCTTGCCTCAGGGTCACTCTGTACTATAGCACAGATTCAACGTTAGGCCTACTGAGTATAAGCCTTCCCAGGCATCGACACCCTTAGGGGTTTTATCGGCGGGGGCGCTGGAATGTGCTGACATGTGTAGTATAGAGAGGCCAAATATAAATGCCTCGTGCGGCGGGGCAGCAATATTTCTACGTACTCCCGTCGGCAGCGACACCCTTAGCGGATTCCTAAAACATTTTTCTGGCTAATGAAAGTATATCTAATTTACATTTGTCAAATACCACTGACCTATCATCGCACAGCCCAAACTACGCGAACTTGACTTCGAACCTTGAAACTTTTCATGGACGTTGCTATAGGGCGTGAGCATCCGCTGAGAAAGGGTTTTTCAAAATTCAAAGTTTTCACGGTTTTTCGGTGGGGTCAACGGTCTAAAATCTTTCTGTATAATTTAATGGACGATCTTTCCTTGAAATTAACAATTTTTATTTAATCAAGAAGGCGGTTTCCGCTTCACGTACAGATAGGTCTCTACAGCTGATTTATAGTTTGGTTCCTTTTATCATGGTTGTTTTTTCTTTATTTAGGTGAAATGTACTATATTAAAGTCACCAATAGTTTTTGTACCTTATCTATTTAATCATAAACTCAGTATGTGGCACCATCTTCATTTAGGCAGCGGGTGTTAAAATTGTTATCGTGAGCGAAGCCACGGGCAACTGCTAGTATTCCTCTAAAAAGTAACCTATAAACACGCATTAAATGTCAGTTTGCTGCAAATCAGCTGATTTTTCTTTATTCCGTTACCTGTATTCCTTCGAAGTCCGGAAAAATTTTCTGGACTGGTATCGGCAAAGGGTAACTTTCGAGCCAACAAAAAGAAACAGAAAACAGACGTTTCTGTATCAGTATGATGAAAAATCTTTAAAAAATGTTAGATACTGTACGCAATTCTTATGGCAAGTCATTAGCTTCGGGAGGAACATTCCGCAGGTCTCCAATATGTTGAAGGTTGTATATGTTGTTAGTATTTTGTTGTTACTGAACCTCGACTTGATAGAGTGCCTCGTGTTGCAGGCCTCCATGGACCTGCCGCCGGACAAGGCGAAGGTGCTCAAGCAGTACGACGACGAGAAGAAGTGGGACATCATCTGTGATCAGGTCAGTTCTGCAGCAAATCTTTGTGATTCACTTGGAGAAAATGTTGTGTTAATCGGACTGCCTTGGCGTACTCGGCAACGAAAATTCTTTCCTCGATTGTAGTATTGTAAACCTAGGGCCACGTCACATTGATCGAGTTACTCGACCAATACGACACGGCCCAAACGGTGGTACAATTAAGTTAAACAGAAAAGGAACTTCTCAAGGGTCTTAATAGGTTCCAGGTAAAAGAATTTGCGATTCGTTACAAACATACTTTACGTGAGTTATGAACAATGAATTTGTGATTAATTTCAAACAAACTGAAAGCAAGTTATGACGTTAATCTTTGAAGCTCACATATTAGCAAGTAATTTATATTTGTAGGCAAATATAGGGGTTTATATTTGTAATTTACTGCATCGTTGATCCTCAACAAAACATCTAACTTCAAAAGTTATACAAATTTGAAAAGGTTTTTTACGATTGATCTGTGACATTTCTTTCTTTGTATTTCTTAAACCACATACATTGCCTGTGGCAGTTATTGTATTTGCTTACTCATCATACCAACACACCTCCAACAAGGCAAAGAACAGGAGTGAGCCTCACTAAAAACGACGAGGTTTATTTGGTCGGTGTCTTGTAGGAAGAGGGTGATCAGTATTCCGAGTGGCGGGTGGCGGCCGGCGCAGGACGACAGGATGACCGCGCAGGATACGCGGCGGACAATGGTCAAGAGGAAGTGAACGCCCTTCCCCCGGGCCGTCGTCTGCTGTGACATACGATTTGGGGATTGCCATTTGCTCATCCGGAGCCGAAATATCTGTATTAGTCATCAGAAGATATTGTCACAAAATCAATCCAAGGAATGAAGGCTGTCATTAAAAATCGTTAATTTCTGTGACGTGCTATTAGGTTTATAGCCAGGTTGTAGAAGAATTTGACCTAACCAGGAGGCAGGTTTTTAGGTTGACTTAGTTTTTCAGACAAACGTTTCACACCTAGACAGTCAGCATTGCAGCGGGGTTTCTTTGTTGAACTGAGATTATGTAAAACGGGTAGGAAGTAGTTGTTTGCGTGCCTAATTAATTTTGTTTGTCGAATTGTTATCCTTTGCATGGTGGTCGGTTTGATGCAGGCTGGGTCAGAGGATGTTGCCTCGAATACGTATGCAAGTTTGATACTATTTATCTTATGCTCTGTAGATTTCTATGATAGTTCTATAGAAGGCGATTTAAAATTACCCAGCCCAAACACACATGTGTGTGCGATTGCTCCCTTGTGTGCGGGAGCTCACACGGAAGTGCTTAACTTATATAGTGATCATCTTCAGTTTTCTTTTATTACCTTGGCTGACTTACAATTACCTTTTATCCGGTAAGCTCAGGATCTGTTTTCTGTGGCTCAGCTCAGGATGCTTGCTAAAATTTATGTCAGAACGTTATGGTTTGCTCGGTGTAATACGTGGCTAACAGCTGTAAATAATGACTCGTCTACCATTTAGAAAAGTAACGACAGTTTAACTACCCACTGTAGATGTTATCTTGTGGAACCGCAGAGAAACCGCAGTTTCACAATGACTGGTACAGTAGCGTTTTTCCATGTTGTGATCGCTGAAAGATTGGTTGTGCCGTTGTGACAGAGATGTAGACCCGATAAGCGGGAACACGGGAACAGAACGGTGGAACGGCGGATGCGAGGCGGGAACGTCGGTCGCGGTCCGCGGCCCGTGGTTCTCGGACAAAGCGGAGGAGATGCCATCGGGGAAGTTGTCCAAGCGGCGCTTTCACGCTGTTGGGGAAACGAGGGTGTGTCGGCGTCGAGGACCTGGAGGTGGAAATGATGGAGGAGTCTGTGGACGACTGGGGTCGTTACCCTTGCTCTTGTAAGGAGGGCGCGCTTGAGCCTTCAGTGTGGTTGTAGTGAGAAAGAGTGCAAGCCAAGGTTAAAAGTCTTGCACTGAAGTTGTCGAAATGTTCGCGTTGTCCTGAATGGTGTGCTTCATGAGGCGTTTTATCACCCCCACAATTAACAACACCAATTAACAACACTTTTTTACTAGATTCGTCGTTAAAATTTATCTCAATACTCTTACTTCATGTTAATAGAGGAATTTTGTAAATAAAACAGAAATATGTATATTATTGATTTATTTCTTCCATTTTTTATTATATTACCAATAATCATTATTGCCTCATATCATTTAACGTGTTTATGGCTATATTGAAAACTGCATGATGTTTAAGGTTAAAAGAAACCTAAAATCCCCGCAAATACTTCGATCGACCTTATCACGGACAAAGGTCGTAGTTAGTGGCAAACCACCACTTTCCTCTAGAAAGAGAATTACAGGTACAATGGACCGAACGATAAACTGTAGGAATGGCAAGGTCTGAGAAACTTATTTTTTTGCGATTTGAATTACGGGCGTTGTTGTCCATGTATTGTTGGTTAACTAAATATAGTAGTTTGATTTGTATGATAACGATCCCGTCTTGATCGGGGAACGGCGAGTAAAATAGCGGATGCTCAGAACCGTGGGAAGAGCGATTTAAGACTTCCTCGCCCTAGATCACTCGTTAAACTTGATTTTTAATCGGTTTACTTCCTGCAGGATTTTCTTCCTTTGATTAGGACGTGTATGGTTTGGCATTTCAATTTTCCAGCATATTTCGAAAATTGTGTCTAGAGTTTTGTGTACAAAATTTGTAATAGTTGGACAATTCTACTCATTAAGGAAACCAATGATGACAGTGAAAAGGGTCTTTAAGTGGGACAGAGATGAAAACAGGATGGGTTTTTACGCTTGTGAAAATCTTGAGAAACTCGAATTTTCTAAAATTTTGGCCATCTAAATAATACAGATTATTCGAGGTTCATGGAGATCAGACATCGTGTTTTGCGGAACGAATGAGATGAGTGGGCTCACCGTCCGTGACGAATTCTCCCATCACGAACATGTAAATATGAATGTGACATGACAGGAAACCAACGATTTTTTTTAATTACATTAGGCTAGCGGAAGTAAAATGGCTTTTAAAAACCGCAGATCCTCTTCAGATTACCATCTTTTGTTATTTGATTTGATGCAAATGGACGACCGCGTCTTTATGCCATGATCAAAAAATACCCCCGTTGCAGCAGACCTGCATACTCAGCGAAATAGCGATATTCAAGTGCAAAACAACATATTTCAATCCAACATAGCGAGATTTGACATGTTTTTGTAAGCTCCATAAGAATTAACATGGGGAATGAGTATGCAGGTTTGCTGTTACAGTTATATTAAAAATGGGTGATTTAAATTCAATATTTAGTAGATACGAACTAGAAGAAACCATTTACCAAGTTTTATCAAGATATGTTGAGAAATAAGCGATACATAGAATTTCACTTATTTCCCATAAGGTTAACATTGGGACAACGTACTGTGTTTACCCAATTTCAATATCTCGGTAATCAATGGGCATAGAGCAGTGATTGAAAATACTAAATTATTTGTTTTTTGAGCAGAATATAATGGTGGTAACAAAAATCTGATTATTTTTATTTTTCTATGTAAAAAACCCAAAAACCATGTTTAGGGGGTTAACCCTCTTTTACCCCCCCCCCTTCTGTGGTCAGATCATGCTGGTTTACGAACTCGTTTGAGTGGTTACCACTTTACACGTCTGTACAAAATTTCATTAAGATCGGACTATATTTACGACCGCTATCGTGCTAACAGACACATACTTTACATACATATATTATATATATATATATATATATATATATATAAATTCTAACGAATTTCGTTTTTTTGCTTCTGGGGGCCGCAAAACGAAAAGTTATCATGGTGTGGGGCTCAGGTTAAGACCCCCGTAGGTTCTTCCCTTTAGGGGAAATTCGCTAAAATAACTGCAAAAAATAAATGCGTTATGCATTGCGGGCTAATATAAATCTCTGGATTTGCTATGGGTGGTCTGGCGCTCTGTAATTGTTTAGGTTACGTTTAAAATGTTTTAATCTCTGGTACGTGGTACATCGGGCAAGGCACATCCTCAGTTAAGAATATTTTGAAGCCATCGAAACAACTTGGAAGCCCAGAAGAAAGAAGGAAACCACCGCAAACTCTACTACTGGATGGGCGACTTTCTCCCGGCTTGGGTAGGTTTTTTAGAAGCTCCTCCCAAAAGGGTTGGTTATGGAAGATCCATTTCCTGCCGCTAAGGCTTAGGTTTCAAGAGGGGCAAGGAGAATCAAATATGTCAAGGGGAAACTGGTCACACCGAACAGGCAGATTAAGTTACCAAAATAATGATATCTTGAATTTGTCCACATAGGCATTTTCTAAACGATTGTGTGCCGGTTTCAACGCGATTTCTAAACGATTTCAGTGCTTCCTATTAGAAGTTCTACATACAGGCAAACAGCCGCTTAGAATCTTTCCTTGCATTCTTCAAACAAGAATCTTGTGGGTTTTTAGCGAATTTCTCCTATAGGGAAGAAGCTATTACCGTAGGTCTCATGGTAAGACCTAAGCCCCAGACCATGATAACTTTTCGTTTTGCAACCCCCAGAAGCAAAAAACACCATTCGTTCGAATTTCTGGATATATATATATATATATATCTATATATCTATATATATATGTGTCTGTTAGCACGATAGCGGCCGTAAAAATGGTCCAATCTTGATGAAATTTGGTACAGACATGTAAAGTGGTAATCGATTGGACGAGTTCGTGAACCAGCCCGATCGGACCACCGGAAGGGGGGGTAAAGGGGGATAAACCCCCTCAAAAATGGGTTTTTTGATCTTTTTACATAGAAAAATAAAATTTATCAAATTTTTGTTGGCACCATTGAATTCAGCTCAAAAAAACAAACAATTTAGTATTCTGAATCACTGCTCTATGTCCATTGGTTACCGAGATATTGAAAGTGGTAAACACAGTACGTTGTCCCAATGTTAACCTTATGGGAAATAAGAAAAATTCTATATCTCGTTTATTTCTCAACATATCTTGATAAAACTTGGTAAATAGCTTCTTCTAGTTGAGATCTACTAAATATTGAATTAAAACCACCCAGTTTTAATATACCTGTAGCAGCAAACCTGCATACTCATTCCCCATGTTATTCTCATGGAACTTACCAAAACATGTCAAATGTCGCTATGGTGGATTGAAGTATGTTGTTTTGCACTTGAAATTCGCTGAGTATGCAGGTATGCTGCAACGGGGGTATTACTTAAATAATGCAGATTTCGACTAAACTCGGCTTGCAGACCCAGACTCGTCCGTTGTTGCGTCACAGCCGCAGCCGCAACATCCCGCCCGCCCGCGCGGATCTCCCGCTTACCCGAGACTAATCGCTTTCCCCGCCACGGCTCGCCGCCCGAGCTTTCCTCCAGATACACTTTCTTGCCTCCTTGCCTGCAACCGTCTCCGGAATCCGCAGAAGAAACTCAACTGACGCTCTTTATGATGCTGGGGAGGAAGAAAAGGCCGTTATATAGGTAAACGTGCATACTTCCCCATTATGGAACAAACGTAAGAAGTAAACAGGCAGTTATAGGGAACAATCCCTATAACAGCCTCAGTGTGCCGACCCGGCCACTGGAACCTCACGATCACGTCACGTCAGAAGTAAAAATGCCTTTTCACTACAATACATTTTTGTGAATTGTGTTTTTTTCCGAGTTTTTTTTGTCCTAATAATTATAAACTCATTTAAGTAGAAGAATTCAATAATCTATAATGATAATGTTACTCGGGGCCTCTTTTTTTATTTGTTAAGTTGTTGCAATCTTAAACCATTTGTCATTTTTTTTATTTTTTTAAACATCGTTGTTCAGTTTTAAATTGTTACCTCCGTACTCGCACATCTAATTTTAAGATGGTAATTTGATCAAGTTCTTACTTTGGGTTAAGCTGAATTGCCATTTTTTAAATGATTGGATTGGTTTTCAGTAGATGTATTTGAAGAATATATTATTGCAAAACAAAGAAATCTTTTGTGACTGATCACTTTTAAAGAGCCACGTGTTTTCATATACAGCTACAGAACAGCTTCAGTGCGTACTGCGTATGATGCCACCAGCACGTTATGATTGACGGCTCAAGGTGGTGGATGGCGCAGTCAGTGTGTCAGTGTCAGCATGTGGTGTACACTTGCCAATGGCGGTGTTTGTTTTGCATCGCCGCTGTTGTCAGCCTGTCGGTTTAACGGACGGTGTTTTTGCTTCTTTAACGACCAAAACGCCAAGAAATGCGGCAATTAGTTTGAGGTTGAAAACTCAATTTTCGAACTTGACAGCTTGACTTCTTTAGTGTTTGAAATAGTTATATTACTTAGTATAATATCACATTATCTTGTATCTCACATTATAATAACACTGTATTCAGTAATTATCCTTCTATTTGCCGTTTTCAGCATTATTTTTTAGCTTTGAAATCATAACTGTAATTAAGAACCCTTTTAATACCAAATCGTAATTTTAGTAACGTTTGACTTACAATTTTTTATGCCCGATAAAAAAATCTTATATTATCAGGGGTGGTTTTTTTTCTTGTAGTTTTTTCCCTATCAAATTTCTACCGTCTTCATGATGCATATGTTCATATTGCATTCACTTGTTCATATGTTGATTGCATTCATATGTTCATATTGCTTACTTGTTTTATAGGGTTTTAGTTTTTTCAACACAAGAGTGGAAATATGCAGATGGTAATTTTGAAATGAGAAGTTCAAGAGTAATAATTTGCAACATATACAGTTAAACTAACACAAAGAGGCAGTGTCAAAACATAATAAATTGTTTCAGTCGATGGACAGGTCACTATGAAGCACCAAAATAAGCTATCTTTAGATAAAAATCTTCCCTGTGGTCAGAAATCAGTTAAAACAATATTTGGGAATTCAGCCATTATATCGATGTTATCTCCACGGTTTTCAATCCCGGATCGCCGCCGAATTTGTGAATCTGTGGGTGAAATCAGCGAACCAGCGGACCACGACGACGTGGCCGGCGGCCTCCCGGGTGGCGAGGAGCGCGGGTCGTGCCGTGACCCACCGCCTCCCACGTCCGCGGCCTCCGCTGCTGCGACTGTCCTGGCTACACCGCGACGTGGCCGGCGGCCTCCCGGGTGGCGAGGAGCGCGGGTCGTGCCGTGACTCACCGCCTCCCACGTCCGCGGCCTCCGCTGCTGCGACTGTCCTGGCTACACCGCGACGTGGCCGGCGGCCACCCGGGTGGCGAGGAGCGCGGGTCGTGCCGTGACTCACCGCCTCCCACGTCCGCGGCCTCCGCTGCTGCGACTGTCCTGGCTACACCGCGACGTGGCCGGCGGCCTCCCGGGTGGCGAGGAGCGCGGGTCGTGCCGTGACCCACCGCCTTCCACGTCCGCGGCCTCCGCTGCTGCGACTGTCCTGGCTACACCGCGACGTGGCCGGCGGCCTCCCGGGTGGCGAGGAGCGCGGGTCGTGCCGTGACTCACCGCCTCCCACGTCCGCGGCCTCCGCTGCTGCGACTGTCCTGGCTACACGACGACGTGGCCGGCGGCCACCCGGGTGGCGAGGAGCGCGGGTCGTGCCGTGACCCACCGCCTCCCACGTCCGCGGCCTCCGCTGCTGCGACTGTCCTGGCTACACCGCGACGTGGCCGGCGGCCTCCCGGGTGGCGAGGAGCGCGGGTCGTGCCGTGACCCACCGCCTCCCACGTCCGCGGCCTCCGCTGCTGCGACTGTCCTGGCTACACCGCGACGTGGCCGGCGGCCACCCGGGTGGCGAGGAGCGCGGGTCGTGCCGTGACTCACCGCCTCCCACGTCCGCGGCCTCCGCTGCTGCGACTGTCCTGGCTACACCGCGACGTGGCCGGCGGCCTCCCGGGTGGCGAGGAGCGCGGGTCGTGCCGTGACCCACCGCCTTCCACGTCCGCGGCCTCCGCTGCTGCGACTGTCCTGGCTACACCGCGACGTGGCCGGCGGCCACCCGGGTGGCGAGGAGCGCGGGTCGTGCCGTGACTCACCGCCTCCCACGTCCGCGGCCTCCGCTGCTGCGACTGTCCTGGCTACACCGCGACGTGGCCGGCGGCCTCCCGGGTGGCGAGGAGCGCGGGTCGTGCCGTGACTCACCGCCTCCCACGTCCGCGGCCTCCGCTGCTGCGACTGTCCTGGCTACACCGCGACGTGGCCGGCGGCCTCCCGGGTGGCGAGGAGCGCGGGTCGTGCCGTGACTCACCGCCTCCCACGTCCGTGACCTCCGCTGCTGCGACTGTCCTGGCTACACCGCGACGTGGCCGGCGGCCTCCCGGGTGGCGAGGAGCGCTGGTCGTGCCGTGACTCACCGCCTCTTACGTCCGCGACCTCCGCTGCTGCGACTGTCCTGGCTACACCGCGACGTGGCCGGCGGCCTCCCGGGTGGCGAGGAGCGCGGGTCGTGCCGTGACTCACCGCCTCCCACGTCCGCGGCCTCCTCCGCTGCTGCGACTGTCCTGGCTACACCGCGACGTGGCCGGCGGCCTCCCGGGTGGCGAGGAGCGCGGGTCGTGCCGTGACTCACCGCCTCCCACGTCCGCGGTCTCCTCCGCTGCTGCGACTGTTCTGGCTACACCGCGACGTGGCCGGCGGCCTCCCGGGTGGCGAGGAGCGCGGGTCGTGCCGTGACTCACCGCCTCCCACGTCCGTGGCCTCCTCCGCTGTTGCGACTGTCCTGGCTACACCGCGACGTGGCCGGCGGCCTCCCGGGTGGCGAGGAGCGCGGGTCGTGCCGTGACTCACCGCCTCCCACGTCCGCGGTCTCCTCCGCTGCTGCGACTGTCCTGGCTACACCGCGACGTGGCCGGCGGCCTCCCGGGTGGCGAGGAGCGCGGGTCGTGCCGTGACTCACCGCCTCCCACGTCCGCGGCCTCCTCCGCTGTTGCGACTGTCCTGGCTACACCGCGACGTGGCCGGCGGCCTCCCGGGTGGCGAGGAGCGCGGGTCGTGCCGTGACTCACCGCCTCCCACGTCCGCGACCTCCGCTGCTGCGACTGTCCTGGCTACACCGCGACGTGGCCGGCGGCCTCCCGGGTGGCGAGGAGCGCGGGTCGTGCCGTGACTCACCGCCTCCCACGTCCGCGGCCTCCGCTGCTGCGACTGTCCTGGCTACACCGCGACGTGGCCGGCGGCCTCCCGGGTGGCGAGGAGCGCGGGTCGTGCCGTGACTCAGCGCCTCCCACGTCCGCGGCCTCCTCCGCTGCTGCGACTGTCCTGGCTACACCGCGACGTGGCCGGCGGCCTCCCGGGTGGCGAGGAGCGCGGGTCGTGCCGTGACTCACCGCCTCCCACGTCCGCGACCTCCGCTGCTCGACTGTCCTGGCTACACCGCGACGTGGCCGGCGGCCTCCCGGGTGGCGAGGAGCGCGGGTCGTGCCGTGACTCACCGCTCCCACGTCCGCGACCTCCTCCGCTTCTGCGACTGTCCTGGCTACACCGCGACGTGGCCGGCGGCCTCCCGGGTGGCGAGGAGCGCGGGTCGTGCCGTGACTCACCGCCTCCCACGTCCGCGACCTCCGCTGCTGCGACTGTCCTGGCTACACCGCGACGTGGCCGGCGGCCTCCCGGGTGGCGAGGAGCGCGGGTCGTGCCGTGACTCACCGCCTCCCACGTCCGCGGCCTCCGCTGCTGCGACTGTCCTGGCTACACCGCGACGTGGCCGGCGGCCTCCCGGGTGGCGAGGAGCGCGGGTCGTGCCGTGACTCACCGCCTCCCACGTCCGCGGCCTCCGCTGCTGCGACTGTCCTGGCTACACCGCGACGTGGCCGGCGGCCTCCCGGGTGGCGAGGAGCGCGGGTCGTGCCGTGACTCACCGCCTCCCACGTCCGCGGCCTCCGCTGCTGCGACTGTCCTGGCTACACCGCGACGTGGCCGGCGGCCTCCCGGGTGGCGAGGAGCGCGGGTCGTGGCGTGAACCGCCTCCCACGTCCGCGGTCTCCGCTGCTGCGACTGTCCTGGCTACACCGCGACGTGGCCGGCGGCCTCCCGGGTGGCGAGGATCGCGTGTCGTGCCGTGACTCACCGCCTCCCACGTCCGCGGCCTCCTCCGCTGCTGCGACTGTCCTTCCCTTCCCTCATCCAGAAAAACCCAGAGTATATGTGTGTTTGTTTAATGGCATACGCATACTACTGCGCACCGTGACTAGTCAGTCGTTAAGTTAGTCACCTCAGTCGTTTTTCGCCTACTATTCTTTTAACTTTATTTTATTAGGCTATTTTTTTTAGATACCGACTGATCCCGCCCATCTCCCTGATAGACGCTGAGGCATTGCATTAATTTTCGAATATCAATAATAGATTGTTTAAACCTTGATGAATTTACATTCAGTACCTGAAATTCTGACACTCAAATAATTTCTTTAAGTACAATTAAATAATTCATAAAACAATCTTCGTGATAAGTAGAAAGTTTGCCACGTGTCAGTAGTATATCATGCATATAACAGCCGCTCTGTCCTACGTACGCCTCGGTTATTGTACCTAAACAGTGTCACAGATGTGCCACAGCTGTAGCGAATCAGCGAATGCTCTGTGCACAAATTTCACTCGACAATCGTTTGTTTTATACTTTGAACGCCTGCTCATTTTAAATGTAACGTGACGCAACATTCACCAATCTACATACCATGTTTTGCGCGCGAGAAGGTTTAAGAACTACTGACTCACATAAACTGTACTATGTTTACGAGGTAATAAACTGGTTATTGTTCTATGTGTCACGCTGTGTATAAAGTTGCTAGGGGCACAATTAGAGGTGAACAGTATTTGCCAGGAATAATTGCAGTCTATGTACTGAATAATGCATGAGTTTCTTGTTGGACCTAGTAAACCTTGTTATTTATTGCATCATCGTTTAACCTTCTAGGACATGAGCGACCCATTAGCTCAGCCCCCATAAATTTCAAACCCTTGTAGTGAGTGGCATGGTGTGATGGTGCATCTTCCGTGCCTCCGAGAGCCTCTCTGTAGCAGCCCTTGTGCTTCACCTCGAATTAATCCCTAAAATTCCCCCGTTGCAGCAGACCTGCATACTCAGCGAATTTCAAATGCAAAACAACATATCCAACATAGCGAGATTTGACATGTTTTTGTAAGCTCCATAAGAATAACATGGGGAATGAGTATGCAGGTTTGCTGCTACAGGGATGTTTAAACTGGTTGGTTTTAATTCAATATTTAGTAGATCTGAACTAGAAGAAGCCATTTACCAAGTTTTATCAAGATATGTTGAGAAATAAGCGAGATATAGAATTTTACTTATTTCCCATAAGGTTAACATTGAGACAACATACTGTGTTTACCACTTTCAATATCTCGGTAACCAATAGACATAGAGCAGTGATTCAAAATACTAAATTGTTTGTTTTTTTGAGCTGAATTCAATGGTGCCCACAAAAATTTGATAAATTTCATTTTTCTATGCGAAAAACTCAAAAAACCCATTTTTGGGGGGGTTTACCCCCCTTTACCCCCCCTTCCGGTGGTCCGATCGGGCTGGTTCACGAACTCGTCCGAGTGATTACCACTTTACACGTCTGTACCAAATTTCATTAAGATCGGACCAAATTTACGGCCGCTATCGTGTTAACAGACATATATATATATATATATATATATATATATATATATATATATATATAAATATATATAGATATATATATACATATAAATTCGAACGAATGGTATTTTTTGCTTCTGGGGACCCCAAAATGAAAAGTTAACATGGTCTCGGACTTAGGTCTTACCATGAGTACTACCGTTATAGCTTATTCCTTTAAGGAAATTCGCTAAAAGTCTGCCTCTCTTAAATTTCGTTCTTACGCCTGAAACAGTACAACCACAGCAGACCAAATAAAAACCCAGCAACAATCAATCACGGTAGAACTCTCTCCTGTCGCCGTCCGTCACGCTGACGGCCGTGACGCAACGTCAGTCCGGGGACCGGAGTGTTTACGTCGCCGACAGCGCCATTACCCGAGGTGCGGACGATGAGCGGCGCCGGTGTCTCACAGGCTCTCGGTCTCCTGTCGCCGTCCGTCACGCTGACGCCGTGATGCAATGTCAGTCCGGGGACCGGAGTGTCTACGTCGCCGACAGCGCCATTACCCGAGGTGCGGACGATGAGCGGCGCCGGTGTCTCACAGGCTCTCGGTCTCCTGTCGCCGTCCGTCACGCTTACGCCGTGACGCAACGTCAGTCCGGGGACCGGAGTGTTTACGTCGCCGACAGCGCCATTACCCGAGGTGCGGACGATGATCGGCGCCGGTATCTCACAGGCTCTCGGTCTCCTGTCGCCGTCCATCACGCTGACGGCCGTGACGCAACGTCAGTCCGGGGACCGGAGTGTTTACGTCGCCGACAGCGCCATTACCCGAGGTGCGGACGATGAGCGGCGCCGGTGTCTCACAGGCTCTCGGTCTCCTGTCGCCGTCCGTCACGCTGACGCCGTGATGCAATGTCAGTCCGGGGACCGGAGTGTTTACGTCGCCGACAGCGCCATTACCCGAGGTGCGGACGATGAGCGGCGCCGCGCCGGTGTCTCACAGGCTCTCGGTCTCCTGTCGCCGTCCGTCACGCTGACGCCGTGATGCAACGTCAGTCCGGGGACCGGAGTGTTTACGTCGCCGACAGCGCCATTACCCGAGGTGCGGACGATGAGCGGCGCCAGTGTCTCACAGTCTCTCGGTCTCCTGTCGCCGTCCGTCACGCTGACGCCGTGATGCAACGTCAGTCCGGGGACCGGAGTGTTTACGTCGCCGACAGCGCCATTACCCGAGGTGCGGACGATGAGCGGCGCCGGTGTCTCACAGGCTCTCGGTCTCCTGTCGCCGTCCGTCACGCTTACGCCGTGACGCAACGTCAGTCCGGGACCGGAGTGTTTACGTCGCCGACAGCGCCATTACCCGAGGTGCGGACGATGAGCGGCGCCGGTGTCTCACAGGCTCTCGATCTCCTGTCGCCGTCCGTCACGCTTACGCCGTGACGCAACGTCAGTCTGGGGACCGGAGTGTTTACGTCGCCGACAGCGCCATTACCCGAGGTGCGGACGATGAGCGGCGCCGGTGTCTCACAGGCTCTCGGTCTCCTGTCGCCGTCCGTCACGCTTACGCCGTGACGCAACGTCAGTCCGGGGACCGGAGTGTTTACGTCGCCGACAGCGCCATTACCCGAGGTGCGGACGATGAGCGGCGCCGGTGTCTCACAAGCTCTCGGTCCCCTGTCGCCGTCCGTCACGCTTACGCCGTGACGCAACGTCAGTCCGGGGACCGGAGTGTTTACGTCGCCGACAGCGCCATTACCCGAGGTGCGGACGATGAGCGGCGCCGGTGTCTCACAGGCTCTCGGTCTCCTGTCGCCGTCCGTCACGCTTACGCCGTGACGCAACGTCAGTCCGGGGACCGGAGTGTTTACGTCGCCGACAGCGCCATTACCCGAGGTGCGGACGATGAGCGGCGCCGGTGTCTCACAGGCTCTCGGTCTCCTGTCGCCGTCCGTCACGCTTACGCCGTGACGCAACGTCAGTCCGGGGACCGGAGTGTTTACGTCGCCGACAGCGCCATTACCCGAGGTGCGGACGATGAGCGGCGCCGGTGTCTCACAGGCTCTCGGTCTCCTGTCGCCGTCCGTCACGCTTACGCCGTGACGCAACGTCAGTCCGGGGACCGGAGTGTTTACGTCGCCGACAGCGCCATTACCCAAGGTGCGGACGATGAGCGGCGCCGGTGTCTCACAGGCTCTCGGTCTCCTGTCGCCGTCCGTCACGCTTACGCCGTGACGCAACGTCAGTCCGGGGACCGGAGTGTTTACGTCGCCGACAGCGCCATTACCCGAGGTGCGGACGATGAGCGGCGCCTGTGTCTCACAGGCTCTCGGTCTCCTGTCGCCGTCCGTCACGCTGACGCCGTGATGCAACGTCAGTCCGGGGACCGGAGTGTTTACGTCGCCGACAGCGCCATTACCCGAGGTGCGGACGATGAGCGGCGCCGGTGATCTCACAGGCTCTCGGTTGCGAAACTCGGCCCAGGACCGGTACACGGCGGGGAAATGCAAATCTGGCGATAATTAACACAACCACCTGCCTGCTGTCGGGCCGCGGGCGACGCACGCTGCAGCGGCCGGTGACGCTTCCGGGGGCGAGGAGAAACCCCGAACTGAAAACAAAACGCCCATCAATAAGAATTAGAACTCGATCTCAAAAAGAGGAGAGTTCGTTCCAGCTATACAGTGACTTTCGAACCGATTTGTGAAAGGTAAACTTCAGTTGCACGGTTACCGCTCAAGTAATCAACGGTATGTTAGGGTTCCCAAATTTTAAAGCATACATTTTTGAAATAGGATTAATAATTAACCATCCTTTGGTAAAATAATCTGAGAACGTTTTCAGGTGAAATCATCTGTAGAGTGGTTAAGTTGATGAAGTTATCATGTAAACTAACGTACCTCCAGATTAAACCCCTTATTTGTGATGAACACCGGATCAAGAAGTTTCTAAAAGCCGAATCTACTTGGTTGTTGGTTTGACACATGTAATCGATAATATCGCGTTGGTAAGTTAACGAGGAAAGTGAACTTGTACTATACTTCAGAAGCAGTTGAGCCTTATAACAGATTTTTCTCTGTGGCCTTAAAGAACCTAGTCTTTCCCAGTTCTGTTCTGAGAATGAGAAAAACATTCAGTTTTCTTCATTACCTTTAATAAAAGAGGCACAAAAAATATTAGCTGTCCCTGTAAGGGCACGTTATGACTCAGTCTCTAAAAATCGACATTGAATTTTGTTTTTCCTCGTTATGGATATTTCGTAAAAGGGCAAGGTGTTAACTCGGACGGACTTCAACATCCTTGTTTTTTAGTGCTATTAATTTCTACATTTCAGGAAACAACATAAATCAAAAGAAAAAAACCTTTTCATCATGCAATACAATGAAAGTGAACTCATTTGTCATATCTCCTCATTTATTTACATCAGGGCGTTGCTCCACCTGTCAGTTGCGCGCGATCGCAATGATAATAACTTATTGATAAGGGGCGGCTCGGCGGCCGTCTGGGCGATTATACAACCTACATTATATCACGGTTTACATGCAAATATATTCAATGTCGACACTTTCACTGTCTGTGGGGTCTCTGAGTCATAGTGCTTGAGAAGTGATAGTAGAGCCAAGAACATATTTTATTGCATTTTTTGTATCAGTCTCGATGAACCCGATGTACAATATTGTATGTAAAAACGAGATATTACAGCAATTAATGTAAACATATAGAACAAACCTGTCAGTAAAATTCAGGTCTACCGTACTTAACGAATATTTATGTTCTATGTCGGAAAAAATAACTACTTAATCATCAATAAACTAAGCTCGCCCTATCTACATAAGTGCCCTACGACAGCTTTTCTTTTATTTTCGCCGATTCATCGAGGTCATAGTCGTATTTAATTAGAGTCTATTTTCACAAGAACCCAACCGTTAATGACTCAATAGATGGTGCGATTCATTCATTTTCTGTACTGTGATACGATAAAGTTATTCAATGATAGTTAAATTTGCATTTGGTTCACGAAATAATTATTTCAAGTAAATTCATATCATAGCAAATCAATTCTTTTATTTACATGCTCAATATTTTGTATTATTCCTCTTAATTATATAAAATATTATTTATGTTTTCGCGTAATCTTATGCAGCCGTGTAACCTACATCTTGTAACGTACATGCAGACGAGCGTGAAATTAAAAATATTTTTACTATATACAGAATACTAAGTATAGTTTTCTTCTACTAGTGTTTTCAGTCGTTTTCATTCTCCATGTCCTTTACATGGTACATTTCTTAGTTTTTCGCACAATTATCTGGCGTTTGGTACATCCCAGGAAGACGTCGCACCGGCCGAGCACAAGAGGAGATCCATTACCGCATCACCGGCGTGTCGGGTGATGTAAGCGTAGGTACCGGACTGTGGATGGCATCACACCGGCCCCGGCCCAGCCTCGCGCTGACTCACCCTCCCCGGCGCTCCCGCCAGACTCGTCATTCAATGGTAATAAGCCTGCATCCATCACCGAGACTTGGCATCTTGTCTAGACGTTGTAGCTGCGGAGTGTGACAGATTGGATTGTGAAAATTTGTAGTTTAAGGGAGCCGAGTACATTTTGTTATGGTGCGTAAGTGTATTGTGAAATTATTTGGAACCAGCAAGGCTGAAAATACAGAATGGTTTCGTCTCAATTATTACTCTTAATTGGCCACATTAAGATTTTACAATAGCCGTAATTGTGCAAGGATTAAGGACAACGATTCACATACCCTGGGTCCAAAATTACCACATTATTCAGGATTAACCTAATCGTGTTATAATAATAAGTGTGCGAAAGTGCGGAGCATCATTGACACGCGCACAGTCGCTCGCTGCTCCCGGTTTGTTTACGTTCGCTATCGTCGTTATCTGACGCGTGGGCCTCGCTACTTTGTCCGTTATCTCACGTGAGATAAAACACCGAATAGACAGACAACATTGTTGGTTCTGCACTCCCTTGTTTGTCGCTAGGTTGGATGGGAGCCACACAAATCAACAAATAATGTCCTCGCGGTAATTTGGGGAAATATGATTTTCATTTTGCCAGTTGAGAATTAGAGTTTAGTCAAAAGGACGCAGATGATGAGAGACGCCAAAAATATTCGCTATGTTATCAGTGTTCTTTGGCCCTGTGTCCTTTTCTGTCAGATTAAAATGGTTCGAGGAACTTAATGTTGTCAGATGTTGATTTTTGAATGAGGAGATCCTGTCATAGCCATCCCAAGGCATGCTGTCTAGAGCTGGCATTGTCCGTTACCTGGAAAGAGGAGATCCGCATTCGTTGGAGATCATTGACAAACAGCCTCGTGTCATGTCCCAGTAAATACTTTGGCGGCGAACAAGCCAACAACGAATCGAGTCAAATTCTTTGTTTGAAATTCATTGTTTGTGATGGTGATTTTATATTTTGATTAGGATTTTTGCGGACATTTGCCATCACTGATTAGTAAAAAAACAAGTTTGTTGTTTTTTACTAATCAGTGATGGCAAATGTCCGCAAAAATACGAGTCAAATTGTTGAAACGTGATAAAAATGCTCTACACCAACATTTCTGAAGCATAACTCTTTTGTTTCAGCTCATAAATTCATTCTGATTAAAGCAAAACTACCCTGATATCTCCTATATTTAAATGTGCTACATCTTCCATTCAAATTTTCCACAGTATCTAAATCAGTCTTTATCTTGTCTAATTCGAAATAGCGAGAATTTTTTCAAAATGCTCTTCGAAGAATTGTTTATCTCCGAGTCAACGGATGTGAGAAAAATAACCACTCGCGTCTCTTTATGTAATATCCGATACAATATCTATCAATTATTTGAATAAACCCATTTCTCGAAGTTGAACGCAAATATTGGTGTAGTTGGACAAACCACCGCACAGTGTGATATTTTTAATATCTAGGGGGATTTAAATCAAAAATTCAAGTCTGCCGGACTGGTCTGTCACTGTTATCGGTTGAAAGATAAAAATCCAAATTACAAATAAATAGATTGATTTTTTGTATAAAGCTCAGGTATTCACGGTATGAGCAGTTCCTTATCTTATCTTTTGATATGCCAAAGATAGCTCCATTCAACGATATTATTCATTACTGCTATTGTACTGAGCCTGGTCAGTTAGTCCTGTTCTTTCTGAGTCGGGTTGTTTTACGCTTGTTCGGGAGTTAATATAAAACAGTTTTATGACAGTGTTGGTGTTCACAAAGTTTATTTAAGGGTGTATTAGAATTTAGTTTGTGTGTCGTTAGTGAACGAATTTAAATTCATAAACAGTTAAGTTTACGTAAGAATATCTTTATTATATCTCAAAATATCAATAAGAGACTAGTTACACGTTAAAGTGTAAACATTTTTCTATCAGGAAAAATATAGTTTGGCTGCCACTTCCTGCCACTTATGTTGCTTCATCAGTTTTATTACAATGGACCACACCGTTTCTAAATCGGTTATTTTTGAACTTTGGCACCAAACCAAAAAAGAAGAACGATTCGACACAGTACTCGCTTATGTTATTAGTACCTACGGTGATGTCAATATACCCGAAAATGTGTTAACTCAGGTCAAGGCCAATTTAAGGAGTTTATGCCAAAAAATTGAAACAAAATGGCATAAGTGTAATAGAACATATTCAAAGTTTTTACAGAATAATGAGGAATGGCTTAAAGGAGTTGTGAAATTCGCTCGTGTCAATTTAGAACCCAATTCAAGTGATAGTCATGCGCGAGGAAGGCCTATAAAAGATTTCCATGGTCTATGTGAGAAAACTAAACGTAGAAAAGCTAAAGAGGCTGTTGAAGACAAGTCACCTGAAGAGATCGGGATCCAAGCTGAAGTTAAACTCATACAGGAAGGAAAGCGGGATTCTGCAGCTATAGTGAAAGAACTGTTTGAGGCATCTCCGCAACGTGGGACTCATCTGAAGCAAAGTCGACTTAGCTCACAATCGGCAGAGGCAAAACTTTCTCCAGATGACGCTCTGTCCTTGATCATCGATGCAAATCTTTCAACGCATCAATATAGCATCATCAGAGAACAAGGTAACCGTATTGTTAAACAGATGTATCCGGCTTATTATTTAATAAAAGAAGCTAAAGAACGGTGCTATCCATCTGAAATTAACATTACTGAAACTAAGGTGGATATTTCTGTGCAGTCTATTGTAGACCATACAATTGAACGACTGTGTTTAGCTCAGGAGGAGGTTGTGCAAGTCGTTCCTGACCTACAGGACATTCAATTGCTCATGAAATGGGGGTGTGATGGGGCTCAACAAAGCCGATATAAACAAAAGTTTGTATCGGAAGGGGCTTCAGATGAAAGTATGTTTAGTTTTTCATTAGTTCCTGTACAATTATACGGTCAAATCGGGCACTTGAAAAAAATCATTTGGCAAAACCCTGCACCTTCTTCTACACGTTACTGCCGACCCATACAATTTTTATTTGCCAAGGAATCGTCGCAACTAATTAACGACGAGTGAAATAGAATAAAACACCAGATAGAAAACCTCAATCCTACTCGAGTTGAACTTGGGGACATTGTATTCTCAGTCAAACCTACTTTAATCTTTAGTATGATTGATGGAAAGGTTTGTCCCGCTCTATCGAATTACACATCTTCCCAGGCTTGCTTCATATGCGGTGCAACACCGAAGGAGATGAATAAAGTGAAATCGATTGCCGAAAAAGATATTGATGAAAAAGCTCTATCGTTTGGTCTTAGCCCCTTACATTCTAGAATCAGATTTATGGAATGCGCTCTCCATATTGCATACAGGTTTCCACTAAAAGTCTGGCGAGTCATGGGAGATGAAAACCAAAAAATAGTGAAAGAAAGAAAGAAACAAATTCAAGATGCATTTAAAAATGAGATGGGTTTGCTTGTCGACATACCGACACAACAATCTGGAAACACAAACGATGGGAACACCGCGCGTCGTTTTTTTCGGAACTACGACAAAACAGCAGAAATCACAGGAGTTGACGTAAGCTTAATCAAACATTTTTACGTAATACTAGAGGCCATAAATTGTGGGTATTCGATAAACTCTGATGCATTTGAAAGATTTACCAATGAAACACTGGACATTTATTTAAAACATTATCCTATGCCAAGCAGTGTGCACAAGATACTGTGTCACGGAGCTGCTGTGATCCGTTCTTGTATCCTTCCGATCGGCCAACTATCGGAGGAGGCACAGGAGTCAAGAAATAAAGAAAGCAGAAAGTTTCGGGAGCTATTTGCGAGAAAGTGCTCAAGAATTGCAATTAACACTGATTTAATCCACAGGCTGCTCATCTCCTCAGACCCCTTTATCGCCTCAAAACGGCACATTCCCAAAAGAGGTAGCAGAAAGAAGCTTAGCCCAGAGGTTATTCCTCTTTTAAGTGCCGGCAGTTTTGAGTGCGGGTATAACGCTGCTGACAGTGACAGTGAGGTTGAAAACCACGAAGACAGTAGTGATTAAGAAGTTCAACCTTTTCAGGTTATCTCTCTTTTTGCAAGCTTAGACTCTTATTTATTTTGATAACAAGAACCATTTTTATTTTTAAGTTAAGTTGTATAGTTCCAAATACGTTTTATAGTTTGAAAATCTTTGATATTGTCTAATTTTAAGAAAGTTTTGCTTGCTCATATTTTTTAGTTTTGTTCTTGGTTTTTAACTAACGAATCAATATTACAAGTTGAATTGTTATTTTACGAGTGCAGACTTTTTTTTGTAAATAATGTATATAGAACACTTGGTGTTTTGAGTTAAGATTTAGGGTTTTTATTTTTTTATAACTATAACTATTTTTATCTTTTAGCTAAGTTGTATCAAATCAAATATGTTTAAATTATTTCAATTTTGATTCTTTGGTTTTTATTAACGAATTAACATAACAAGCTGAATTATTATTTTACTAGTGCAGTTTTTTTGCAATTATTCAGAACTATTGGAATTCTTTAGTTAAGTGAGACACTTTCAAATAACTTTTTTAGTTTCAGAAAATCGTTGGAGTTTTGAATTCTAAGGTGATTTTAACTCCCTCTTCTTTTCAGTGTCGTTACCTAGAATATGTAGTATGTTAAATAGTTTTTTACCAAGAGAATTGTTTTATGTAAATATGTTTCTTATAGTTTTAGTGTGATATATTAAGAGTTCCTTTAATTTCATAGCGTGATGATAGTGTTTGATAGCGTAATACACATATTTTGTGCTTTTGAAACATTTTGTAAAACATTGTTAATAAATAATAAATATACATGGGTTGTGAAATTAAAGACTTTGAATTTTAATTAAATTGTTTGTTTTTATCATATTTAATATTCAACCAAGCCAATATTTTCATATTTCATGGGATTGAACAACGCTCATAGTTCATGTTTGATGCTTGAAATGTTTGATGCTCAATACAGCTGTTTAAACTGTGATTATACCCGTAAAAAACTTCAATGACAAAGAAAATATCTAAAAATACTTAAAATGACATAATATTATTCATATTAATTCAAACCAACTCGAAAAAATTGTATAAAAAAGCTGCAACGATTTTTGTCCCCCTAGATGCCCGAAATATCACACTGTGCACCGCCGAGCCGCGCAGTCCGGCGTGGTGACCTTCTCGTTGATAGCGTGATTGCTGATAGTGTTATCTGTAGTTAATGACTTTGTAAAGCGTTCCGCTAACAAGTCTGTAGTAACGTGACGGAAATGTCCACTTATGGGAAACAAAAGTTTTAGTAGTAATATTTTTCATTTTTCAGGCCAGGAGGTAGAGATCGCAAGCGGTGACGAAGGTGTTGCGATTCGTGACTTGAGTTTGAATCCCTTGTTATCACTAATCCTCTAAAGTCTACCTAAGCTTTCTTCGGTTTCAAGCCGTAAGCTTTGGTAAACGATAATTTTTATGATCTACCAGGCTTCTCAACAAAGGTATATAGGACTAGTTGTAGTGTGTTTTTTACCAACTTCAATGAAGTCACAGATTGCTTTCAATTAGTGAACGATCTCAAGAACCTCCGCATCCAGTTTATTGATCTTCTCGAATCCCTCTATACACCCAACCAATCACATACACGTTTTCATTAGCTTCAGTTAATTTGGTTGTAACTTGTAGCCTCTTAAATTAATTCTACAATTTTTGTGTGTTTTGTGTAGTTTCCTCGTTGTATTTATTTCTTCATGAAGTTTATGAAGTCCCAATGCAACTGTAACACTTGGTACTACATCAGCACCGTGCGTGCTTTGCCTCGATTGGAGGGTTTCCAAACATTCTTTGCCTTTCACGTTTTGTTCGTGAGTGAGGCCAAGGCAGAGACGTTCCTTCTTGGTACTCCTGAAACGGTAATTCACTTCATGTCAGCCTTTCATTCTTAATTCATTAGTTACACGCTTTGAGATAACCGCTTGTTGGATTCCTATCGTATTCTATCATCAGTTTGTAGGTCCTTCAACATCATCGCATGTTTTATAAACAAAAGTATTCGGTTATCGAGACCTTCATGCAACTTTGAAAGAAGCGATTGTTGCACGAAATTAGAGTTTTAAACTAGTTGCTATTTGAAGATGTGTTTTGACATAATATTCACAATACTCGCAATGCGACCTTAGCAACTCACTACCTAACCTTAGCAAAACACTATCAAGGTAATTAGCTCAGATGAAATCGTCACATTTTATTACTTAGAATTTGGATTCGATTGCAAAAGTCCAGTTAAAATAGGATGACTTGATTCAATTCTATCTTGCAGTTTACATGCAAAACGAAATGTTATGATGTTTTTCAATGATATCATAATATAAGTCGTCCAAGATGCATGATTTCAAGAAATATGGCACAAATGAAAATTTAGATAGTTCTAGTAAGCTTTACTTGGAAGCGTTCACTTAGTTTCTATTTTGCTTCAATTTAAAACAATTTAAGTCAATTATGCCACTTACAATTAATTCGCACACAACGCTGCAGCAGTGGCGGGTGCAGGCGTCACGGTGACTTGTGACCTCGCAGGCTTGTGGTTGGTGTCATGTTTATTTTTACCGCTCCGCTGCTTTTGCCCTAGTCTACTGAAATTCATACCTGTTCACTGCTTATCCATATACCTATCTTAATTTTGTGAAACGCGTCTCGGCATCTCCCCTGCTGTGTGGACAAAATTGTCTCGACCTGCCTGTTGGAATTGGCAAGGCTCATCATCCCGCTTTCAACGACTAATCCGTCAGTCGGTCTCTATTCTTTCCATAGTCTCTCTTTCACAAGCTTTGTAGTCTTGAGTTTTTACGTAGGACCTCTCCAGCCATGAGTATTTATTTACTCGTGGTTACGATACCGCAATACACAATAAGTGAAAAATGATTCCCAGATTTTGCAGAGATTATTAAAATGTAACTATTTTCAAAATGTTTGTAAAGGTACAGTAAATAATTGTTTACGTCAATGTGATGAGTACCACCCAGTGGACGAGATGTTAATCATCCCGAGATTTTTTTCTTTAGCCGCCCAAAGTTTCTGAGAGTTGAAGTACATATTCCCGTATCTCTTTTGGATACGCCTTGCATGTGTTTAACACTAATGTTGTGGCTTAAGGAATATTCTTTCTCGCAAGATTTCTAAATTTGCCGCACTATTTCTGATAAAACGAAATGCAGTGTTTATTTGAATAGAGCACTGTTTTATTTTCTCACTTTTTGTGAATTTTGTAAACAAAACATCCGGAATATAACTGAATTTATAGCCAATAGTATGTTATTTCTCTTTTGAAAACTATTTTCGGTCGTATTTTTTCATACCAAACTAGTCTAAATGTTTGATGTTTAGCTCGCATTACTCTGAACGTCGTGAAAATAATTCTTTACGAGCGTTCATATCGTGTCACAGGAAAGGCGAGGCACACGGACGGATTGAAATAGATTGAAGATTTACCGGCGGGGGCACGCGTCGCCGAGGCGCCAGCCCCCCCCCCCCCCCCCCGCGGGGTCAGACTGATAGCGCCCGTTGATAAGCGGCTTAAGCCTCCAGATAACCGACTGTCCCGACCGCCACTGACTACTGCATAACTCTCAGCACCTTAGCAACATTCTCTACACATGAAGTAACATCGTCATACCGGTTAAAGTGATTTGATCTTAGGGCTACTTGATAACATATTCACTTGGAATTTAAAGGACATACGATTGGTTTAAAGGTTGGTTGTGGTTCGGCAGGCAATTTGTTTTGTAATGGTCTATATTTTTTCCCCTTATTTCCTAGGCAGAACCATGACAGTTTTTATGTTTGTTTGTCATGGTTGTACTTCATTTAGGAGGCTGACACAATGATGTACCAACTAGAACTGGAGCAAGCATATATGCAGAAAACATAGTTTCCTGTTAAAAATGGTTTAGTTGGCGCAAGATGACATCGTCTCCTCATTTAGTAAATTAAAACTTGTGGTGGATACTAATTTCTTCACATCAACTTTCTAGAAACATGTATTATGCTTTTGAGCTTCATATTTCCAACTATACCAAAAAAGGTTTCTTTATCTAAGGATTGTATTTATCAGTCATCAAATTAAATCAACAGAGATTACAGATTTGTCTGTGTTGAGCCAGATTGGATCAAAACAAAGAAGTTTACAGCGTACAACCGCGCGGTGCGTGTTCAGCTGGGGCGAAGACAACCCCTCTCCCTCGCCGGCACGCGAAGAGTCTCGCTCGATTGAAATCTGAAAATCACTTCCTTCCTTTCCTTGTTTCCCCGTCTTAAAACCTCTGGCATTAACTATTTATCATTCTCTTGAAAAAAGAAAGTGCCCCTACAGATGAAGATTAACAGGCTTATGCTTGTACTCTTTGGATGGTTAAATCATGTAGTCACGGAAGGGTAAGAAATGTAGTTGTAGAAAAAGAAAACAACCTTGAATTGGCGAACCTTCATTTACTCGTGTTTGTAATTTGTATAAATTTTGATACGCTTCAGTTGTTCGTTTGTGAAATTATGTAGGCTATGTTAAATATTTAACTATGCTGTGTTTGCGTTCATCTTGTGCATTGTTTTCCAGTGAGGTCAATGAGAATTTAGCCAGTACCCTCTTCTAGTTTTTGTAACCATAATTTTTTATTGAAATAATAGTTTATAGTTTAAATGTTTGTTGTTTCAAAAATTTGACGTTCAGCCAAACCACTAAATGGCATCTCAAAGGGAGCAATTGTTAGAATGGAACTCAAATTTATTTGTATGTCATATTTTTGAAAATTGTTTGAGAAAATTTGTTTTATTTTCATTTTTATCAAACTGCACGGATCTTGTTTGCACTTTGAGTTTCAGTCGTGCGCAATTAATTGCAAGGTGTTCTGGTTTTCGAAAGTTATCGTTAAGAATGAATTTAATTTTCGATATGTTCCGTTTCGAATGTTTCCGATGATGAATTCATTCGGAATAACCATCGACTGGAAATAACCCATTTGTTTTCGCGAACGCTGCTCTAAGGCTATAAGTCGATAACATATTTTTATCCTGTTTCAACACAATTATATGTCACAGGCATAGTTTCAATTGGTTCCTCCATTCTAGAATAAAAATGCGTTACTTTGTTTTGATTTCCCCTAACGATAAATACAAAATTAAATATTATTGTCATTGGCCATTTCGAATGCACATTTCAAATGCAGGATAACCATTCGGAACTTTTCGAAAAGATAAAGCAATCGAACGTTTTCGAATGGTACATCTCGCAATCGCGCATCAGTTTGAAACATTAGTCGACGCTCCTCAACCGATAAAACTTTTTTAAAGTAACGTCTAATGCCAGTCAATGATAATTGTTATATCCGGATTGCAGCAACGCTTATCAATACAACGATCGTGTCGTTTCCTGCGACTGGCTCCACTCCCTCAGGCGCGGCGCACGCCACCACGCAGCGATGTTGCGGCCTTGCGCCTGCGTTTCGCGCCGTTTAATTGCCCAATCAGCTGATTGTTATCCTCCCTCGTTTCCGCCCATTTAATTATCCCAGCCAACGTCGCGTTTTTGCCGCTCCCCCGGCCGAGCTTCTCCCGGCCGTCGCCGCTGCTCGTTATGCAGGAATTTCACACGCACGTAATTATCCTGTGCGGATTCTAAATTGATTTTAAATTTCAGGGTTTGTGCCTTTTATAATTGCTGTAGCGATTTGTTATCTACACAATTACACGATTCATGTAATTATTGTTTCTTTAGACGCCTGCTATTAAACGGATAGGCGCCTGCAATCAAATGGAGGCTGTTTAAAGTAAATAAAATACATGTACATCGGTACTTAAAACTCGCTTGCGAGCTGACTCGTTGTTTTAGTCATATAAAATGTGAGCAATCGCCAATTGAGGTAGTTTATACACTTATTTGTGAGCCGCAGATACTTTAATGAGAAATTCCACTCCGTCCATTAAAAAACATGTTCCATCATTCGTTTTATTGACCACTTAACCCGCTCGACCGTTTTATTCGGTCATATTACTCGTGGGAATGAATTTTATGAGCAGGCTCAGACTTGAAATCAATTTTTACAAACAGTATCTATCGTTGCAAGGACGGAAAATACTGTTTTGCCGGACGAGCATGATAGTTCCCGCGCGAGCGAAAGCGAGTGCGGCATATTCATACGAGTACGGCAAAACTTCCCGGCCATGTAACGTACAATATTTTTTATCATACTACGCAGAAAAAAACATACTTTCAGTCATAACGTAGTCCTTGCATAAACATGCGTTTCTCAAACCTTCAAATCTAACCTATAACAAACAGAACAAACATTTGCTACGGATGCAGTCCTGCCACTACATTCCTCTAAAAGGAAACTCATAAACAAGCATTAAACGTCGGTTTGCTGCAAATCAGCTGATTGTTTTGTTTACTTCCGTTTTATCCGGCCTAGGCCGGCAATGGGTAATTTTCGAGCCAACAAAAAGGAACTGAAAATAGATCTATCTGTGTTACCTAGTATGGTGAAAAACTTTTTCATCATACTGTCACAAAAACATCGGTTTTCTGTTCCTTTTTGTTGGCTCGAAAGGTATCGATTGCCGTATAGCCAATAGCAAATGTTTGTTTAGTTTATTATAGGTTAGGTTTGACGGATTGAGAAACGTATCGGTTTATGCTAGTGATTGAAATCATGTTTTTCTGAGTCGTATGATGAAAAAGTATCGCACTTTACACTTTACCGTACTCGCATGAAATCCCGCACTTGCTTCCGCTCGCGCGGGAACTATCATGCTCGTCCGGCAAAACAGTACTTACCGGCCTAGCGACGTAATATACTATTTCCGGGCTGGCACGGCAATGGTTAACCCTTTGCAACCCGAATTATGATGCACCGAGAAAAAAATATTTTCCCTATTTTTCTTTTATTTAGGATCTAAATAACACATTACAACTGTTTTTTTCAAATTTTCCCTCACAGGTAAAAAAAAATTTTTGTGTTGCTTAAAAGCAACTACGGGCACTTGTGGTTACAATGGGCTAGACCCTAGTGCCAATGTCCCCTATGTCCCCCACCCACTTCGGACAGTTGCCATCAGGTATTAATAAAAACCGTTCTATTTCCTTTTCGTCCAAATATTCTTGGTCCATTGTGAAGTTTAAGTCATGTCCTATACAAAATGGCCAAAAAACATAAAATTAACATAAAATATTAGCTGTAAATGAATTTAATATTAGCATGGGGTTATATGGAGAAACTGAATTAAACTAGTGAAATTTAATGTCACATCCGCCCATAGTTGCTTTTTGGCAACACGGCGATTTTCTCATATAAATTATGGAAATACTCGCTTAAATTACTAAAACGTATTAGAAACATAAACAAGAATAACCGAGGATTGATAAGATATTTTTTCCCACAATACGAAATGTCTAGAACTATAGTAAAAGATCGCTTGAAAAAGCACAACTTAACCTCCAAACCATGTGGTCGCCCTGAAGAAAATTCTCTAATGCAAAGACAACTGGACTAAGCTCCATCTAGTGGCCGTTTTCTGAACTAAAGGGTGTTGACAAAAGGCGACTGTGGGCTTTTGAGGTTCAAACAAAATAATTTTAGAGAAAAATCGAAAGAAACATGGCGTTGCCAAAAGGCAACACTGGGCGCTAAAGGGTTAACTTTCGAGCCAAAAAAAAAAAAAAACAGATGCTTCTGCGTGTCAGTATGATGAAAAAATCTAATGGAACCCCAAAAATATATCCTTTGTGTTTTTCTTTTTTTTCATTCACCAATCAACTTAACTTCTTTATTTATTTGTTTGTTCGAAGAACCTACACAAATGTATATGAATCTCTATGACAAACACATGTCCCATCGTGCGGTCACCGCGTGGCGCGGCGGTTGCCTCGCAGCTATGCGGCGACCGCAGCCGGTGTCGGGTGACGGCGCTGGCCCTGGACCGACCGCGGAATCCACCGGCAGCCCCCGTGTTACTTTCCTTAAGTTACTGCGTTACTTTCATACCTTGTGTTACTTTCTTTAGTCACTGCGATGACTCGTGCCACAGCGCCCGGCGTTGCGTCACCTGGTCACGTTTAATATGTTGAAGCCGACACTGTAAAATTCAGTAAGACCTGATTCGTAAAACTGAGGACGTAATAGCAAAAGGATTTTTTTGGAAAGGAGGGGTGGTTCGGATTGAACAGAGATTTAATTGAGTTGAAAAGTATGTATTAACTATAACGGTTGCTGCCTCAGTGATCTCTATTGCGTATTTTATAGTACAATAGTTACCGTGACGGGCTTAATGCAGTTTTCTCAATTTTATTTTGATGCCAGGATATTTTGGCTTTGCTTCTTACTTGTAGGCCTATATTTCGTTGCCTCTAGCATTATTCTTATGTTCAGTTTGTTTTCTGCAAATTAATGAAAGCGCTAAATAGTTGCATTTTATATGAACGTTTATGGGGTTTTGTAGAATTGTTAACCATATAGGTACCTATTGTCAAAATGTAAGAGAGCCTCGTCTTCTTTTCTAGTGTATTTTTTGTAGCAGTTGTATAAAGTTATAGTTGTTGAAGTTGTATGTAGTTATAGCAATGTCCCACACATCCGGTATTCTATAACTTGGAAGTCCGGATAACTTGGCAACCCTCCCGGGAAAACTAACTTGCATCAAGCAGCCTGTGTTTGGGATTTAGATTATTGATCCAATATGTTTGGAAACCTAGGCCTATGTGTTTCCAAAAAAACTGTGTTTGGAATTCCCGTGGAATTCTATGTTATTATGTAATAAACACGTCAAAAATATCAACATCAAAAAATAATTTCTCACTTGGGGCTGATAAACCGGCATTCACAAACTATGTTCACTTTACGCTTGGTTTGTGAGACTTGAGACTTCACGATTTCTCTGTCGAACAGGACCGTGTCTCGAATAGTTCGAGACGGATAACAAAACGATTCAAGTAACCTCGCTGGGGCGCTCGAGAGCATGAAAGAGAAAGAGGAAGAGAGAGAAGCGTGAAACAGCTGTCAACTAACAGACGTCACACCAACAGCTGTGCGCTGTTTGCTACACACTGTACTGCGGATACCGTAGCACCGTTGTTGTTGCTTAAGAGAGAAGTTTTAATACAACTAACTTCAAACGGTGGCAAGTGTCAATGCTGATTGATATAGGGAGATAAATACATAATTAAAATATTCTATGTTTCGGTCAGTTGTATAATTTCAGCTTTCAAAGTTTTAAAATACTTTGTATTTTTATTCTTTGTACAGTATTAATTGTTGTAAATTACACACTGTACTAAAAAAGCTTCCCGAACCGACACCTCTTAACTCGATAAACCAGTTCTTTACTGATCTCTGGACTTTTCGTAAATTGTTTAAACAACTGTAATTATTGTTTTCTCACAATATACCTGAAATCACCAAAAAATGTCAAGAAGTGCCATCATAAATCTCTTTTATCATAAATTGTATGGTTAAATCTTGGTCATCAAACTCATTTATTGTGTTGATGTTTTTTTATCAAGTGCAATCAATAGCGGTTAGGAAAAGAACTTTTTTGAATAGCCTAGATAATAAATTTAATGATTTATCAAACATTTCATTCATTGATTGCTATTTCTCAATTCACAAACCGAAAGGCTTTATGATCAATACTTCCTTGCAGCGCCGAGCTTTGACGGGCAATAGCAAGGCCATCGGCGCGAGCACGTGTTTTCATCGCCGATAACGACATAACGACGGACTCGGTATCGTTACGAGGGGCGGGCCGGCGCCGCTTGCCTGCTGGGGGGGGGGGGTGATGGGGTAATAGAACAATTTGGCGGTACAAAGGGCCGGAAGCGATAGGATGCGGGAGCAACAGTTCCGGTGCGCCTGCGCCTGCGTAGCTCGCGATGCTGTCCAATGTAAACATTGCCCGCGAGGCGATCATGTCGTTTGGCTATCGAGATTTGACGTTTTTTATCACATCAAATTTCCTACATTCTATATAATTTTACCAGTGAAAATTATTGCTTACTGAGGTAACAAACATGAGGGAAGTGCAGTTTGGAACTGTGTACGGTTAAATTGCGATTTAGCCTTATTTTCAAAAACTGTATTTGCAAAGTACTGCATATCGCATTCATAAGCGTGCGCAAAGTCCATATCACGAAGTTTGCAACCTTCACATTGTGCTTGCGTGTACTGTAGCCAAACTTATCAGCCCCCCCCCCCACTCTTGCCCTCGTTATACTAATTATTTCTTATTTGTTTACAAGCGTTCTTTTTTCAAAATGTAATATCTGTGTATGCTGGTTGTTCATTAGGGCTAAGTATTAGTGTGAGCATGCACAAATTAAGTACTTTAGTTTCTTATACTTTCATCTATGGGAAGAGCGCATTACAAAACGTGATCAATAATAGCCAAAATCGAAATCACAAATCACTCTGTAAATCGAGAGTGGTTGCGTCTCTCAACTCCGCGGCATTGCAGCAATGCGCTCGGTCCACTTGTGCAGTGCAGCACGGTACCGCGCGACGCCGCGACGCATCACGCAAGGTTATGCTATTGATTGTGTATAACGAGGCCGCCGAGGCATGTCGGCCAAGGTCCTCCGTCCTGGCCCTGGCAGTAGCTCACTGCTTCCGGAAATTCCCTTCCACCGGCCGAGTTGAAAATTGATCTGATGCTTTTTACGACGGTGGATTTTAACCCTTTTAGTGCCGGAAAAAATTTTAATGTAGGTGCAAGAAGTGCCGGACATTTTTTCATTGTTACCTGCAAGAAGTGCCAGGCCTTTCTTAGCAAAAATGTAAGGGTTTGGGAAAAAGATCACCAAAAATTTATTTATTAACATTTTTCAACAAATCTTTTTTTTATTTGTTTCTAAATACTTCTACTATTTATAAATGACAAGAAGAAAGACAAATTTCAGGTTTCTGGTAAAAATAAATGTTAATAAACTTTTACAAAATTTTGCATCATACTCATTTTTTATGTTTACACTAAAAAAACATATTTAGGTTTTACTATGATGCAATTTTTATTAGTTTTATGTGAAACTACGTAAAAAAACAAGTAAAAACCATGTATAAAACATCAAATTATTGTAATAGGTTATGATTTAACAACATAAAACGATAACCTTGCAACAATGCAGAGTTGAACAACGTCACTAAGCAACCTACTTAAAACAGTATTCGTATTCCATATTTACACTAGAAACATCATTTAACATTTAAAAAGACCCACAATAACAAAATACATACTAAATTTCAATTATAACCCTATAGGTAAAACAAAAACATAGCCTAAAAATTACATAAACGAAGCTGCATCACCGGCATAAGAAATGCATGGTTATTTGTCTGCCAACAGATGTTTGCATTTCAGAATGTCATTTCAGCTAACCATAAAGACAGTTCAGGAGAAAAGTCATATGAAACGAAAGATTTGATTATAGAAAGGCATTCGGCACGAATTTCAGCCAGTAAAAACGCAAAAATATATTTTATATGTATAAAAATGTAAACGTTTCGCTACGAGATCCTGGCATTCTATGCAGTTAGAGACAGGATCTCGCTAAGAGATCCCGGCACTAGCGGTAGTTAGTATGCGCGTCTCGCTACGAGATCCTGGCACTAAAAGGGTTTTAATTTATTTAGGATTCCTACATCAGGTCAAAGGAATGTTTTGCTTGTTCCCTCTATCCTCGCATAAATCATTGCTCCTCGATTAATATCGTAGAACGGGAAACCGTAATAATTTTAAATATTGCTGACATGACCGCCGAAGGAAGTGCTATCAGAATTTAAGCGTCCCTTCTTTTGTGGGATATAGATGCTCGCTGAAAGAATTAATTAATAATCATAATTATGAATGATTTAATAAAATTAATAAAAAATGTCTTCAAGGCATTGCTTCAATTTTCCCTGTTCAGAAGGGAAGCAGTGGTTTATTTCATGTTTCAAAGTATTTTCTTCGACTCTTATCAGTTCTTTTGTCTGAGAGAAGACAAAGGTGGTATGCGGTGCGGGTGCGATGGTGTGGAAGGGTTGTTTCCACTAGTTCCGGCTCCGGGGCACGTTTGCTGGCTGATTGCTGATACTGCACGTCTGGACCACGCGCTCGATAAGGAGGGAGTCAATAGTCACTACATCGCCCACACAGCCCCTAGTTAATTGTTATTGATTTATAATGATACAAAGAGTTTATATTATTTCGCCCACATTGCCATTGGTGCTGTACTTGTGTTCAACTTCAACTGGTGTCAACATCAGTGTTGGGTTATCAAATTGTGTTGATAGCTCTTGTCGCTTACTCATAGGCTATCAGTATCTGTTTCTACTCTTACCCGTATTTTGTTGCACTTCAAAACACTCAAGCAAAACATTGTTTTATTAATGATTGTCCTAATTCCTCAATTTTAACTCAAAGATTATTTTAACCTAATGGATTAATGGGTTAAGGAAACAGTTCCATGCAAATCAAGGAATCCTAATCTTTATGTGTAAAACCCAGAACCTTAATTATATTAGCGAATTTCCCCTATAGGGAAGAAGCTGTTACCGTAGTACTCATGGTAAGACCTAAGCCCGAGACCATGATAACTTTTCGTTTTGGGGCCCCCAGAAGCAAAAAACACTATTTGTTCATTTTCATATATATATATATATATATATATATATATTTAGAGAGATTATCATTTTTACAAACAGATAATCCCCCCCCCTTGTTCATAATTAAATATTTATTTAATTAAAATTGACTTATGTTTTATGTTCATAATTATAATTAAATTAATTATGAACAAGAAAGGGTACTCTGTTTGTAAAAATGATAATCTCTCTAATTATTATAGTAGCCCTAACAAGTGAATGTAATTTATTTTATATATATATATATGTGTCTTTAAGCACGATAGCGGCCGTAAAAATGGTCCAACCTGAATGAAATTTGGCACAGACGTGTAAAGTAGTGATTATTCGGACGAGTTCGAAAACCAGCCCGAGCGGACTACCGGAAGGGGGGTAAAGGGGGGTAAAGCCCCCCTAAAATGGGTATTTTGAGTTTTTTATATAAAAAAATAAAAATCATCGACTTTTTGTTGGCACCATTGAATTCAGCTCAAAAAAATAAACAATTTAGTATGTTGAATCACTGCCCTATGTCCATTTGTTACCGAGATAATGAAAGTGGTAAACACAGTACGTTGTCCCAATGTTAACCTTATGGGGAATAAGAAAAAATCTATATCTCACTTATTTCTCAACATATATTGATAAAACTTGGTAAATGGCTTCTTCTAGTTCAGATCTACTAAATATTGAATTAAAACCACCCAGTTTTAATATACCCGAAGCAGCAAACCTGCATACTCATTTCTGATGTTATTCTTATGGAGCTTTCAAAAACATGTAAAATCTCGCTATTTTGGATTGAAATATGTTGTTTTGCATTTGAAATTCGCTGAGTATGCAGGTCTGCTGCAACGGGGGTATTTTTAATTTCTGAAGTGAGCCAGTTGAATTATGTATTTACATCACGAAATGATTTTAATTTAAATAGGCTATTCTGTTGCATAATTTTTCTCAATTTTCAGTTGAATAATTGTGGGAAGTTGATTTCCCTTTAAAAGTTAAATTGATGGATTAAACAAAATTAAGGCTTTTAATTAAGGACCGTGTATAATAAAAATACTAACTACTCATTTCACATAAATAATAAATGTTATGAGAATTTCTTTAGTTATTAATGACATGAACAGTTTAAAAGTTTTGGAAACCACGTGATTATTTATTGCCGGAGGGCTTACATGTATTTGACATTTGTTCAACTGTAAAGTTATCTGGATGTTTTTATAGGTACTTAAAATCTGATAATCAGAGAAATAATCGCTTTTTTAAACTTGATGTATGAAATTTTTGTTAGAACCTTGTTTTGAGTGTCCTCAAAAACAGTTGCTAGATGTTATCACAAAGTCAGTTTGGAGAACTGTTTTATTTTGAGGAGTTGTCACATTGTAACTAAGCTTCCACTTGAGAACAACAGCACACTTGTGTCAAGTGACTGACTCACTCATTCTCATCCGACCGCCACAGCTGATGACTCAAACTCACAAGTACTGTTTGTGGTTAATACTGCATATGGACCAGTTCCAATAACTCACGAACAAACTGGAATGTTGGTGATATCAGGTATTACTGTTGGACTTGAATACTTTACCCAACACATCATTCGACTCAAAATAGAAATAGCAAGTGGTATAAGAGATGGAAATATATTGGTTATGAAAAGAAGGAATTTCGCTTACTTTTACTTTGGACATGACTGGTTTAGTTTGTTTATTATGTATACACTTGTTTTGGTTTGTTTCTGTATTTTAAGTTTGTTTGGTATGAAATCTCTGCAATAGTAATATGTTAATAGTTCTATGTGCCTCTCAAGGACGTTTTTACAAATTACAATAGCAAGAATTTGAGTTGAAAGAGTTGAAAGGTCTGAATTTAATGAAATTGAGGCATTGAACATTATAATTCAATACAAAACAAGTAAACATAATTAGGACGTGCGAAAACATGTTTTATCACTGTATTCTGGCACAGTCAGTCACAGATTTGATTCCTGGCAGTTTCAATATGATATGAAGTCCACGCCTACACTCTTGCCCACCCTGCTGTCAAGGTGTCAAGCCTAAGCTGCCCTGGCCCTGAGTATGTGGGAAGTTGTTCCTTAAAATATAGCGACACGACTTCCTCTAATGGTTGTCTATCATGTGTCCGTTAATGTACCCAACTAGGGGTTGCTAAACTGGATAGGATCATTCCTTTATTGGGTTCATTATGAAATTAGTTGATTGCATGCACTGTTTTAATAGTCTCTGTGAATCACTTTCAATGGGAATTAGAACTTGACAGTAGGATTTTGATTTACTTACTCTTGGTTCACAAAAAACTGCTTCCTATTATGTTAACCATTTAAAGCGTATAAGCCTCTAAAGAATTGTATCTGAAGGAGATTTAAAAAAAAGAAAACCCCTAAATGACTCATCTGACCTTACTACCACTTATCAGGTAAAATCAAAATGGAGCATATCAGCATATCTGATCTTGAGGTGTGAAATAAAACTTACCATCTTTGCATTTGTGCTTTTGATTACCATCTTTGCATTTGTGCTTTTGATTCCCAATCATTCGTTTCAAAGTATAAATCGTTTGAATCGCTGACCTGGCTGCAGTGGAGGCAGAGGTGACCACTCCGCCCAGAGTCGGCCTGAGGAGTGGGCGACGCACATCCGGACACCAGGGGGGCCGCATATCTCCAGCTAATTATCCGACCAACACATGCCACATGTCATCCCATTTTCTGGTTATAAATAGATCGGGGCGATATTGTCTTACGATTAATCATTGGATGTTGTGTAAGCCAAATAAATGTCATCATAATTGATTAATTTAATATATATTTTCATTGATAAGCCAGTTGTGTTTTGGAAGAATGAGCATTGTATTTTCCCTGAGAGGGAGGGAAGTTGTTCTTTGTAGAAAGGGGCTGTGTACTCCTTCAGCCTCGTGGAGCTTTGAAGTTTTTTATTTTTATTTAAAGATGCGCTGTTTTAGTAAAAATAGCGGGAATATTACACCCACCACAGAGTGTTTTTTGGGTGGATTGAGCTTTAATGTAATGCATTTTATTAAAAAGTGAGGAGGATCAACTTGTAATGAACTGAATCATAAGTTGAACCGCCCAAGTTTTAATGAATGTAATTCCTTCAAAACTGCTGATATGTCATCAGTTTCTCTAATTTAATATCCTGCACATAAATCCAACCATTTATGTAAATGGGTTTGGTTATTACTGCAATAACCTTATTGTAGTTGTCTACTAGATGCCGGTAGTGGAGTGTACCAGTGAAAGTACAGCATTATCACAGTACCACGCCAACAACTAATATTTCAATATCGGTATTCACTTTCCCTTGCTCTATTACAACCAGAAAATTACTCTAGAAAGCATTGTTAATTTTATTTCAAAGTAGATAATTCAGCTTATTAGTTTGACTAGATTACATTTTAATTGGGTTTTTATTAAAATCACTGTAAAGTATGTGCTTTAATTCAATTTTGTAATAAAAAACTTTTTGTTGCAGGAACGAGTGCAGGCCAAAGATCCACCAAGCCACTACCTCAACAAGCTGCGCACCTACCTGGACCCAAAGGCATCCAGAAGTTCCAGGGTGAGTTTTAAGCCTACCTTTACTTTTAAAATGTTAACTTCGTGCTTGGCACTCAATCTAACTGCAAGCTGAAGGCTTGTGTGACAAGTCCAAAGTTGTAAGCATCACATGTTTCAGGTGGAATGTCAATGATCACACTATAGACTACTGCTAAAACAATGGCAGCAGCTGCGTCATAATCCACCTGACGTGAAACGAGCATGATAAATTTAGGTCTTCTGTTAAAAGTTTACTGTTCAACCTATAAGGAAGACCTTTTATATCCAACTATTTTGACTTATTATGGGCTGTGTTTTTTTTCAAATAGGTAAAGAAAAAGTTCCACGGTTTACCATAATAAAGCTAATACAAATTACTTAAACAACGGGCAGTGTTTAAAGTTAGCATTCTAAAAAAATCACAACCAATTTTTAGTTGAAGTAGTAAAAATTTTTATTTTACTCTTTTTTAGACATTTAAGAAAATAGGAAATGTTTTTTTGCAGCATGATAGGCAAAATATTTTCCTCTAGAATATTCTGTATGATATCTAATTACCTATCAATTTGTTTTGCAATCCTGTTATATTTATAGAGTTTTTAATAGTGTAGTGTTGAAACCATTCCAAAGTAATTTCAAGAGAACAAATATTACGATGCCTCAATCTTAAAACTCCCTCGCTTTTCTCTCGCTGCTCCCCAGTAGATAAAATATTAATAGACAAAAAGGGGAAAGTTTGGAGAGTAATGCAGCCTAAAACAAGAATCTAAGCTAGGGAATATAACGTGCCAAACGGTGGGGATCGGGGAAGAGGGATCCACCCTCACTGTCTCGCCCCTCGGCTCCTCGGACCCCGGCAAGGGATCATCCCTTTCCCTGCTCTCGACAGATACATGTCCATTGTTCCACCCTTTCGTGACCCCTCAGCACGCCTCCTTGATGGCTGGAAAACAGTACATGGCTGCTGATTGAATAGCAGTCTTCCTGAAGTGCCGAATTGAGGCATAATTGTGAGGGAGGGGCGAAAGTTGTTAGGGTGATTGTTGGATCTAAGCCAGTATCTTGAGATGTTTGCTACGAATTTCCTTGTAATTCCTTTATTTTTCTGGGGCAGAATAAAATGTTTATCAATGTCCTAGTGAACAAATGATTTTGTGCATGGTTATTTAAATCTTAACAAAATAAATTTCATCAAATCTATTAATTGAAGATGTTCAAGCAAAATTTTCAATTACAGATTACACGGTTGAGTCTATTGTATGAGTATAGAATTTGGTTGGGAACTTTCGGAGGATAATTTTTGCTTATTCGTTATAAAAATGTTTCTGTTTTAATTTTAACCCAATAGGAATGATTTTCTTAGTCCAAAAAGGTAACAGTTTCAGATGAATGTTTATTAGATGATTCATTAAAAATTTTGCTAAACACCTGCAGTCAATGTACTTGATCTCCTTTGCTTGAAAATCAAATGACCCTCTGCTTTTAAAAGAGGAGAAACCGAGATAGTAACAGTTGGATGCACAACAACTGTTTCTACTGTTCCATCTAATTGTGCCAATTAGAAGAGCCCAATAGCCTGATTCAGAGTCCAGTGCCTGTGAGAAATCTAAGTGTGCATTTATTCAAATGCCTTTTGGTTTATTAATGACATTGATCTGTACCATTCGCTTTGCTTTATTCAAATGCTCTATTTTTAGATTTCTTCCTCTAATAGCTGTGAAATAACACTGAAATAGATTTAAATCTGAGACTTTTATTTGCACTAATCTCTTAGAAATCTTTAGTTTCAAATTGTCATTAAAATTTGTGTTGTTAGCGTCTTCACAGTAATAAATATGTTTGGCAAATAAAATAAGTTGTAAATTTAACTCTTTCCCAAATAATACAGGAAGTGCATTTGACCCTCGCCACCTCAAAATTGTTTATATCTCCAATTATTTTTAATCCCCTTGGAAAACCCTTATAGACAACTCTAAATAATAATAATAGTGATATATTTTTCCTTAATATTTTTATAATTAAGTATAAGCTGAGGTGCCTCAAAATTACCTGCATAACTGCAGGGAAGTTCAGGAGGTAAGTCAAATTCAATTTGTAGTTTCTCTACAAGTCAAAGTTAACATACATCTGAAGTTAACTCAATGGACCTCAAACCAATGCATACTTTCAAATATACTCTTAGAATTGTGAAATTACATTCTTATATAATATGTATGCCTACAACTTATAGTTTTGATTTTGGTGCTATTTTGGAGAAAAAAACATAAATGTTTTTTACTAAAACCAAAATAGGCTTGATATAATTTCTATTCATGATACAACACATCTAAAGTAGATTTTTGCCAAAATATGATGCAGCCTCTTCCAGTCAAATTGTTGATAAACTTTAATAGTAGCTCTTGATATTCTGAGCTCAAAACTAAATCTACTTTCCCCCCAAATAGAAATAGACTCTAACTGACAATCAGAAATACATGGCCCCATTTTTCTTTTTTCAAGTTCAGAGCATAAACCATTATTATTATTCTTAAAGTATAATTGCTACAAATTAACTAGAATTGTTGATAATTCTAGATTATTACCTAATAATAACTTAGGTCATCAACTTATTTATACTACATATTTCAAATATATCTGAGTAGTAATATTGATTTAATTCATTATTGCAGAAGCGGAAGATAGTAGGAGATGCTACATCGACTCAAGTTCTCAAAGACTTAGAAATATCTTTGCGAACTAACCACATAGAGTGAGTATAAATATCTAGTTTCATTAGACAATTATAGTTTCAGCTTAAATTTTATAATTTGGATAAAGGCTCTCAATTCTACATCTCATTGATAACACTTCATTCACCAAATCAAATAATAAAAAATTGCCTTTTTTGTCTATTAATCATTTTGACCCTGGATTGGAATGAATAAATAAACAATAAATTAGTTATCTTTTTTAATAAACAATAACTTTATTCACCACTGTTACAATTTTACATTTGAATTATAATTAACAATGAATATATAAATATTTTTTCTTAAATTAAAACAGAAATTTAATAAAACTGGTGAATAATTTAGTTCCCCTAAGCAAATGCCCGGTGTATTTTTATTAACACCTTAATAAAAATAAAAAAAAATTAATAAAATCATACTTTTCAGTCCTGGTTTATCTTACGACGGTATATGTTTCGTTCCTCAAATTTTCCTCTATCCTAAGTTTGCAATTGGATTAACTTAGCCTAGTTTTATTAAAGTATGCCATGATTTCCTAAATATGTAGCCTATTTATAAAAAAACTTATCACAACCAAAATATTTAAAACTTTTCATGATAAAATTTTTTCATTGTTTATTCCTAATACTAAATCATAAAACTTAAAAAGAGTAGGCCTATTTGAAAATAACATATAATAATAACAAATAATGGAGCGCTAAATAAAGTTAAATGATTGTTGCAATAATTCTGTGCTATGTGGAGAGGAAGTAACTAAGATTTGCATGGGGTCAGATAAAATATCCTGCAGATAACAATGTGAAGTCAAGTTTAAAAATAGATTGGATCAGTTTGATTCATAGATGATTTGAGTTGTGTTCATGTTATTGAATGTAAACTTTAGTGTGGAAGCTGGCAATAGAGATAAGAGATTGCAATTGATATTGCATTTTAGTAGTTCATAAACTTTTATGTGCATTCCACTGCATTGGTCATTGGCAACCCTATAAGTTCCACTTCTGTTGCGATTTTAACTAAACTTTTACTAATGTATTTTATCCATATAATTACTTCTTTTACTTGGTATCTTTAACCTTTAATTTATTTATCTTTAGTTTGAAATGAACTAATAATTCATGTTTTAGGGCATTTAAAAGGTTATTCTATAAACTTCAATATATTCTGGATATGAATCTAGTATATATGGAGACATCTTGTCTTGACATTGATCAGCAGTATGTCAGTTTGTATTTTGGTACCCTATAGATCTATATTTTCTTACTGGATCTGGACATAGTACCTAAATAAATTCAAGCACTCCAAAAAAAAGGATAGCACCAAAATGAGGGCCAGCAAAAGTATAAAGATGTTAATAACAAAGGTTATAAATTAACAGAATACTTGACCAACGACACTGTACCACGCCATTGCAGTTTGACATTAATGGTCCTTTTTTGCCAGATGGGTGCGGGAATTCCTGAACGAGCACAACCAAGGACTGAACTCGCTGGTGGACTACCTCAGCTTCCGACTCATCATGCTGAGGCACGAGCAGGAGTCCCGGGCGCCCTCCGAGGAGAGAATCAACACCTCGCTCAACGGTAAACACTCGAGAGTGAAATCGGCGCAATTATAGGAAGTGCTAGAACATGTGAAAATTATTACAGTAGAACAGCGAGAGTGATTTAGATTTGGTAAAAGTAAAATGTTTAAGATATAGGAATTGTAGACATAATTAATTTTTAAAGTTAGCTAATGAAAATGTAAGATTATTTTTTGGAAACATCATGATCCAAAAGTTTGTGTTTTTGGGCATTACTACTTTGTAAAAAATACAAAATCATAAATCATTTGGTTAACATCTCTCACTAGCTAAAATTCTTATACGAAGTCTGTTTAGCGAATATCTTTTCTATTGAAGAAGTTATTACCGTGGTCTTGGTTGACCTAAGCCAAGGTCCGATCAGAGCTTTTTGCTTTGGTCTCCAATTGCCAGAACACTGTTTATTCATTTTCAGATGTTTAAACATAATAACTTCTGTAAGAAAAGTCTGATATTGAAATTTGGCACAGACATGAGCCATGCAAAATGGTGAAGGGGTGAAAATGGTTTGGGTGAGTTTTAAGACCAGCCTGAATCCCATCCAATTGGGGTAAAGGGGTATTGAACCTTCAAAAATGGGTTTTCTTATTTTTAATTTAAATTTTTATTTATATAAAAATTTCATTGTCAAATGTTAGTTTACACCACTGAATTCTTACAATAACAATTAACTATATTTAGTAGAGGTGTGCGGATAGTAATTTTTTGGATCGGATCGGATTCGGATCGGATAGCTTATGTTCGGATCGGTTTTAGATCGGATAACAACAGGTTCGGATCGGATAATACCGGATTCGGATATTTACAGCGCGGCGTGATGAGCAGATTTAAGTTTTCTCAAAAGTCTAAGGTAATTGCAAGGAACTACCATATCATCCTATTGTGTTAGGTAAGATTTGCCTTGATAGGGTAGAGTTGTTGATTGTTGTGATATATTGTTTCCAATATAGGCCAAATGTCAATTATTAAAGTATGCAAAGGTTCAACTAAATATCTGTTGAGAATTTAGAAATTTGTTGATTCCCTTTAAGCGTAGGTAGTATATAATTAATTGAATAAGCTTATTAGGCCTAAATCAATTTCAGGATTTGCAACTTAAAAAATCCTTTTCCAATGCAACATAAATTTGTTCACTATTAGGCCTCTGTCTTTTTTGTTCTTTTCCTTAGCCTATTTGATCAGAAACTAGGCTTAAGTGACTAGACAAAAGAATTAAATATAAAACTTGATTCACCAATCACCTCATATTTGAAGAAAGCTTTACATTTTTATTTATGCACTAATGCCTGACAACCTAAATTTTGATTCACTACAATAACACTAAAAAAACAAAATAAGTCCGAGCAGTAAACTTAACCTAAATTTCAAGATAAGTTTCAAATGTTTAAGTTTCGGTATTAAAGCTTGGTCATTTAATTAGAACAAAGGTCTATTTGTTTTATATCACAAACAACAAGCTAACTCACTAATTATTTTCATAGACGTAGGCTGTCAAGTCGCATTGTACTGTTATCTAAGAAAGTCCATTTTAAAATTTTAATCACGTATTGAAAATACGGCCGGCCGGCTTTGACTAGGCTTAAATCGTCAAAGATAAATATTTCAGCAAAATAAAAACTTATTTGTGATCGTTCAACTTTCTATTTCTAGGTAGGTAATTGTTTAATTGATAAATAAAGTAAGAAGAAAGACGTTCTTGAGTTAATTCAGCTTTTAAGCAGTCGACTACATTCAAAATTAAGTGATTTGGAAAGACAAAACAATGAATGAACAGGTTTGCCAAATCTTTCACAGCCCAAAATTATTGTAGGCTTTTTATTTTATCGTATCGACAGGCCACGTAAGATATTTACGGCCTGAAATAGTCGTACGAAACATCAACACGACTATTTGTTCATGGGGTATTTACGGGATATTTCGTTTTGGAAATTCAAGACGACTGACTGTTGGACACTGTCGACACTGTCGGTCAATGGTGAACACTGTTTTGTCTTTATTGCGATTCTCCCTCATACCAATCGATGTTTCGTCGGTAACGGATACTAATCGAGACAGAACTATTACAATTTGTACTACTATTTGTTAACTGATTTAATGCTACGATACAAGAATTTATTTTAAGATAATGTTTGTTATCGTGTCGGGTATTGCACAGTAATCTGATCGTATACAACGATCTCGATTCTCGATCTTATCACGAGTCGCAATATCGGCAACCGAAATACATCGCTTGATGCATACCACTACATAATCGCATTGTGTTGAGGCGTTGTTCTAGCCGCTATCGCAACCGTCGCATTTCAAAGCGTCGTTTTTGCTCCGCGATGTTTTCTGACATGAATGTACTTTCATCGGCAGTGACTTCTTTTGTTTGGAAGACTTTCCTTACTTGAAAATTTGATCTTACTTTACAATTTACCCCAAAAAATGCAGTCTATCCAATAGAGTCGGATATCTAGTCAGTCTTACCGGATAGTTATAAAACCCTCGGATCGGATTCGGATATCCGATCCGATCCGAATCCGATCCGAGTTTTCGGATATCCGCACACCTCTAATATTTAGGATTTGGATTCATTGCTCCATCTATTGCTAGCATAGATTATATTGAAATTGGTAAATACCTCTCAATAATAAGTTTCAAATGGGGGAGTACAATGTACCCCCAATTGAATGGGGGTATTTTTAACAAGGGTATTTTTTAAATTAATGAATGAATTAGAGGTAATCTGAATAGAAAACCATAAACAATGGGTTAATGTGGAACATTTAAATTGGAACATTCATGTAGACTCTGTTTGTAAAAAAATATCTTCTGAGATTTATGGATTAAGACAACTATCCAAATTTAGTTCCCTAAAAACTCTAAAACTAGTGTATCATGCTTTAATTGAGTCGCACATTGCCTTTGGGTTATGTTTATATGGTTGCTCATCAAACATGAATTTAAATGGCATCCTAATGTTGCAGAAAAAAGCGCTTTGCATAATGTTTAAACTACAACCAAACGAATCATTTAAACAACATTTTAAAGAAACTGAGATAATGACGGGTTATAGTTTATTTATTTTTCAGCTTATTATTCATGTGAAAAAAAATATTGATACGCTACCAAAATTAAATTCACACCATTAGTATGATACAAGGCATGGGAAAAATCTGGCATACATTAAGCATAATCTAACATTGTATGAACAAACCTTCCTACAAAGGTACACAGTTTATTAATGCATTGCCTGTAAATATTGAAGAATTGAACAGCTTTAATGCATTCAAAAAACAACTTAAAGTTTTTCTTACCAGTAGGCCATCGTATAATGTGGATGAGTTTTTTATGTAAATCATTTATATTTATATCTACTCTGTTACGCTAGAATTGAAAATGATTTGCCTTTATGAATAAAGATATTTTAATTGATTGATTGATTGATGTCTGGTTACAACCTACGCGGTTTCATCATGCAATTGGTTCTTACTCAGGATACGACCCTCATCCATCAATAGCGATTTTTGATCACAGGGCTGGTTGGCTCAATTTTGATTTTCGCGAGGATTTACTTTATTTAGTTTTTTCTCTTGTCGGTGTGTAGGCAGCGCGGGGGCGGGCGTCTGCTCGCTGCTGTCGGCCACGCTGCACCCGAGCAGCCACTGCCGCGCGCCGCTCGAGCCGCTCGACTCGCCCGACGTGCGCAAGCGGTCGCGCCATGCGGCCAAGCTGCGGATGGGCGACCCGCGCGACGACATCCACGTCTGCATCATGTGCCTGCGCGCCATCATGAACAACAAGGTGAGCCGCAGCAACAGTTGTATAGCCTTGTGGGGTGTGTCTTGACATTAACTTTTGTAAACTTTGGGTGTTCTGAGGGAACCTTAAACAGACTGGTTCAGAACATAGGCTGTGTAACTCGCATGGCAAGTGAAAGGTGACACAAAGGAACGTAGATTGAGTGAACACACTGTAGAGCAATAATTTCCTTTAATATACACGAACTATTACATACATGGTGCACTACTTATTTACTGACCCTCCTGAAAATTATATTCTCCAAATATGTTATAGGTCACTGAGTGAACTGTTGTTCTTAGTAGAGTCAAATTTTCATAGTATTATATAAATTGAATACACATTTTATAGGTTGAAATATATTGTATTTATTATCATGTACGCTACAAGGACCTTAACAAAGATATTACATATTATATACAAGTACAAACCCTTTTACACAAAGAAAATCAAAATGACTCTTATATTTTGATAAGAATAAACGACAAGTTAACTATAATGTCTTTCACAACTATTCACAAATGGTTAACCTTATTTTATATTTACAATAGTCTTTTGAAGACTTTCCTTCCTAAGTGTAGGTAGGATCTATTTCTTAGACAGTCATTCCTTCAATGGATTTTATTTGCTTTGTTAATAAACAGTTTATTTCATTTCATTAATTATTATCTTTGTTCGATACAAGTTTATTATTTAATATTTATTTATTTAAATTATTATTATTCAATTTATCCCCTTGGGTTGGACTTTCAAATTCTTTCTCCGAGAGTTTGATTGAGCTTATAGTGCACCAAATTATTTTAATTTGATTGGGGACATACCCACTGCATCTTTCCTGGTGGACCCGTGTTACGCCCGCGTCGCCAGCCAGTTGAAGGCCCGCGTGGATCCCCGAGTCGGTGTCTCCTCTCGGTGATCTCCACTCCTTTCGGTGGTCTGCGTGATCCTCGGTGGTGTCTTCGCCCCCTCGGTGGTGTGCGTTGCCTCCTGATGGTGTGCGTCGCCTCGGTGTTGGTCTCCGGTGGCCTGGGTCTCGTTCCGGTAGGATGTCTTCCGCTGGATGACCCTCGGTGGTGCGAGTCTCGAAGCGAAATCTCGAAGTTCGTGCGTTGGGGAAATAGACTATCTCGAGGGTGCCGACGGGTGCTTAATACTGTCCGCGACGGTTTACCAACTCCTACTCAATTCAGAGTGGCCCCTGAGTTCCCCAACTTATTACTTCTACTCCTCTTCGAAGACTGATTTCCTAACTCTTCCTTTCAATTTTTCCATCACTCTCCCTTCCATCGGACTTTTCCCCCGTAATGTTATTGTCACGCCCTCCTGCCAATCGGCGATGGCGAATCCGATACCTACGGAGCCATTGGGAGAACGACTGAAGTCCAGCCCTATTGTTCCGAGAATAAGGCGTGTCGCTGATGGTGAGTTATTCCAATTTTTCTAATATGATTCCTTCCACGGGAATCGAACTGATCTCGGTCATTTCCCTCCTTCCTAGTAAGACCTTGAAATATAATGCTCTCCTATTGTATGTCGTCTAGATACGTGCTTCCTCGTGGGAGCTTATAAGTTTTATTTTAAACAATTTTTATTTGTTGTACTAATGTGAGAAAACCATGAATGAATCTCTTATTAAGTATTAATTTTGGACGGAGGTAACTGATCTGATTAATAGTCGATTTCCGGATAGTTTATACTTTCCAAGATGTTTAGATTAAGCTGGTAATTTCCGGATTGAGAAGAAAACAATTTTCTACTGTCGTATCTAGCTAATTTTTAAAACCAGCCTAAGCCAGTAAACTTTCTTGTTGGCAAGGTTCTTTGTCTAATTAGGGAAAAATTATGGATGGATGAAAAGACAAGGAGGCTTACTTTTGCATTTTAGGCATCCATGATAGAACCTTTAAAAATACTTTCAAGCCCAAAAAGATTTCAATGCTATTCCCCCCAATACGGCATTTCATAGCAAGTATAGCTTCATATAATGTGGTTTTCCTATTCATGTGTCATGAAACTCTAAGTTAATAACTTGTAGGCCACATTCGTCAAAAACAAGCTGTCAGATCAATTGCTAGTGTTCATAGAAGGACTTAAATGCCTTATGTTTTATAAGTGAAATTTATATAGTACACCTGTCAATTGCTCTGTACTTGAACATTTTATAAGGCAATCTCGACATTTGCTTGTTGACCAGTGCAATTGCAAATCAACTATAAATGGGTTCACTGTGGCAAAAAATATTTATAATAAACATTTATTTTACCAAGAAACATTTATTTTACCATCTTTGATTGGATGTGTTCCTAAAGGTTTATTATTGTTATTAGCCATAAACTGTCATTTGATGAGATCATACATTCTACTATGTTCTGGCAGTAAAGAATCTAATTTATTATGAATTGGTTTAATTAATTAAAAATGTGACATACTTTTCAACAAAAACATTCGTCTGTTGCAGTATGGCTTCAACATGGTTATACAGCACACAGAAGCAATAAACAGCATAGCCCTTAGTTTGATACATAAAAGCTTGAGGTAAGTTGATGAGATTGTTTTAATTGTCAATTGTTTTCACAACTAATTAAACCTGTTTAATTAGGTTGTAAAATAAATTATTTATCTTTAAAATTACTTTCACCGATGATTGTGTAATTCCAAGAATTATATTTTCTAATAATAAATTAGTATAGCAATAAAAAAAAACAAAAGAATATTTAAAATGTCTAGCTAAAATGTTCTAACTAGGTACAACCATGTTTAAATAAAGTACAGTTGCCAAAAGTAATAATTTTATGGAAGACAGTAAACAACTATAGCTTCATTATTACTCTTATTTAATGCAAAAAAGTTTCATAACACTGTTACAATATCTTCAGCCAATTAATATTTATGAACAAGAGTAAATTATTTGTTTGGACAATAAATGGACCCTACACAATAACTTATTTTCCAGGACGAAAGCCTTGGTGTTAGAACTACTAGCAGCCATCTGCCTTGTCAAAGGAGGACATGAAATCATCCTCTCAGCATTTGACAACTTCAAAGAGGTCTGCCACGAAAAGAAACGCTTTCAGACACTCATGGAATACTTCATCAACTATGAAGTTTTTCACATCGAGTTTATGGTAATGTTTGTTGAAAAAAGACAAAACCCAACTATTTTTTTCTGCTTACATAGTTAATAATTGCCAAAGAGAATACTTTTGGTCAACAAGCTTTTAAATTTGACACTTATTGTGAACAGATTAGTAGGGTGTGGCAGTAATACCTGCTGATTTTCATTTGTACTCAGTTAGGCACAAGTGTGGATGAGGGAGACAGGGACCAGGGTTTGCTCAAAGTTATTTGTGGCAGTTTCAGTCGCTGTGGAATAGTGGTTCATTGAACATTGTGTATTCATCTTAGAGATATATTTAAAAATTGTGGTGTTGTTGGAATGATTTATCAGTTTCACAGGCTTTTAATCCTGGTAGACCAGGACGAAATCGTAATGTATCACTGTAAATTTATGGATTCATGAAAAACAAAAGCCTAACTAGCATCAAAGGTGAGTTAAAATGCTAAGAAAAATATGAGGGTGTTCCAAGCCATGCTGACTAGCCCACCTCATACCAAAGCATGAAATTTCTACTGTTTCGAATGTCTGATCACTCAATGTAAAAAATCCTACTGGTAGCATGGTCATGAAATTGAAGCTTTTGAACCGTTAAACTTTTATAAGGTTGGAAGTTTTGCTTCCAGTGCAATATTCTTCTTACCGAGTGACATTCCAAGAGCACTGGCATGTTCATGTATGGGGCAATGCAGGATAGCACTGCTGGTCTCAGTCTCTAGTTGTCCAGTAACTGACCTTGGTCCTTTTTTAGCTTTGATTTGTTTTAAGGTTGAACCAAATTATGTTAAGTTCTCAATCTACAACTTGATTGTGTTGCATGATGGAATTTGTCACCTACAACCAAAATTGAAAGTCTGCAAATTAGGCATTGAGTTGAAACACCAAAAATCACCATTTTTAAAACATTTTCCAAACGACAAGTGTGCTTACTGGACCACTTTTCCATGGCAACTAAAACTGTACACCATGCTCCCTGTAACCCTCATCCTCATCGTTGCTTAACAGTGCATAATTACAATTGTTTATTATTTCCTCTTAATTTCAAGCTCATAATATTTTTTGTGAAAAAAGACTATTGGAACTGTCTAAACCTTGTCTTGTAATTTATCAACTGGTTCAACCTTCAGTTTATTAAAACCTCAATTTACAGCTCATAAGCAAGCACACTATTTCTTTGCTACTTGAAGAATCTAATCCTTACCTCTAACCTTACCTCCTTACCTTCTTTGGATTATATCAAAGCATATTTGAACCAAGTTTCATCATTTTCATGTTATGATTGACAGGTGGCGTGTATGCAGTTTATCAACATCATCGTCCACTCAGTGGAGGACATGAACTACAGGGTACATCTCCAGTACGAGTTCACCAAACTGGGACTGGACGAATACCTGGAGAAACTGCGCAACACGGAGAGCGAAGACCTCAAGGTATATACAGATTTTCACAGGCCTTAATGTAATGTAACACGTTAGCCTGAAGTTTCCTTAGACATGCCTTAATTCATGAAAGTGCATATCATGTTGAATTTAAAGAAATCCCAGAAATGTTTTACGTATTTAGCCACTCTCTTTTTTTTACAGGTACAAATCTCAGCCTACCTTGACAATGTGTTTGATGTGGCGGCCCTCATGGAAGACAGTGAGACGAAAACAGCAGCATTGGAAAGAGTTGCAGAGCTTGAGGATGAACTAAGTCATGTAAGTAACCATCTCTTATTTTTCTAGGTTTTATATTTTTTTATTTTGTTAATTTATTACTTCTTTTACCTACTACCTTTATTTTTGTGGTTTACATAAAGCAACACCCTTTTTTTCAGTTTTTGAATCCTATTACAGACTCACACAAAAAACAATGGCCAATAAATTTAATATTCCTTTTATGAATTATTGGCAGAGTTGTCTGAAGTGATGACAACAAACAAATGTGCAGAATAACCATAAAAACCAACAGCGGGAAAGACTGGTGACCGAAAGTATATCGGGGATGGTGGTGTGACCTGTAATCCGGCTACATGGAGGTCATAGATTGTGGATTGTTGTAAGTGATGGCTTGAATGTGTGATATTCCCATATGCGAATTAACGTCCACAACAGTGAATATATTAAGACCAACCTTACAATTTGCTCAGTTCATAATTCAGGGGTGAAATTTTGGTTTGGATTCCACGGTTCCTTAGTTAATTGGCTGTTGGGCTATTACGAACAATGATATCTAAGGATTATTTCGGCCTTAGCCAGTAACAAGACTACAAGATCGCCCCTCATTCATCCCTCATCTCTCATTCATACTTGGCTTGAAATACCTTGCTGGGTTGGCCGCCACACCATTTCAAGTAAGAGTGCTAAAGTATTAACAGTGATAACCTTTTAACTGCAAATGAGAAACTGCATTGACCCTCATTTCACCCCCCTCATTTTTTTACCCTCATTTCAGGCGTATGACAGACTGGCCGAGCTGGAGCAGGAGAGCCTGGCGCAGCTGGCCACACTGGAGGCGGCGCTGGGGCCGGCGGCGGGTGGAGCAGATCCTACACGGTGTGGTGTTGCAGGCCCACGACAGACTGGCCGAGCTGGAGCGGGAGAGCCTTGCGCAGCTGGCCACACTGGAGGCGGTGCTGGGAGTGGCACGGTCTGAGCTGGGGGTGGCGGCGGGTGGAGCAGGTCCTACATGGTGTGGTGTTGCAGGCCCACGACAGACTGGCCGAGCTGGAGTGGGAGAGCCTGGCGCAGCTGGCCACACTGGAGGCGGCGCTGGGGGCGGCACGGTCTGAGCTGGGGGTGGCGGCGGGTGGAGCAGGTCCTACATGGTGTGGTGATGCAGGCCCACGACAGACTGGCCGAGCTGGAGTGGGAGAGCCTGGTGCAGCTGGCCACACTGGAGGCGGCGCTGGGGGCGGCACGGTCTGAGCTGGGGGTGGCGGCGGGTGGAGCAGGTCCTACATGGTGTGGTGTTGCAGGCGCACGACAGACTGGCCGAGCTGGAGCGGGAGAGCCTGGCGCAGCTGGCCACACTGGAGGCGGCGCTGGGGGCGGCGCGGTCGGAGCTGGGGGTGGCGGCGGGTGGAGCAGGTCCTACATGGTGTGGTGTTGCAGGCGCACGACAGACTGGCCGAGCTGGAGCGGGAGAGCCTGGCGCAGCTGGCCACACTGGAGGCGGCGCTGGGGGCGGCGCGGTCGGAGCTGGAGGAGGTGACGGAGGGGCGGCGGCGGGTGGAGGAGGAGGTGCAGACGCTGAGGAAGCAGGTCCACTCGCAGAGCCGGCAGTCCAGCATGCTGGAGGACAAGATACAGGAGCTCATCTCCAGGACCTCCCCTGACTCTGGTAACTGACCAACCCTAACTTTGGCACTTACTTTAGTAGATCGTTCACCTCCTGTCAATTTGTACTGAATTCTCTTGTTCTTCTCTAGGGGTGGTATCACATTAGGATTATAGAGTAAAAAAACTGGATTACATGGAGTTGAGTAGGTACACAGATCAAAATAACATTGGAAAGAGTCCACTATGTTGTTTCAGTTTTATTGGACTGTTTTCAAGGAAGAGAAGTGAGGAGGAAGGACTCACTCATCATCAGTAGCAGTCTTTCTCTTCTCTCCCTTGAAAAATTACAGCAAATATTGGACTCTATCCTGAGTTGTTTTTTTACTGATGGCCTACTCAACTCCTGATAGCCAGTTGTTTCATTTACAAACCTAAAATTTACTAGAACTTAGTAAAGTTCTATTGTACTGAACATTTTAGAATTAGATGTCCTCCTTCACTCTCTCAAAGTTGTTACTGTCTTTGTCACAACTGGAATTGTGAAGGCACAGCAGTTCTTGTCTTGTGCGCAAGGCATAATCTCAAGTTATATTTTATGACTGTTAAACAAGGCAAACAACTAAGAATTATTTTTGATCACAAATTAGTCCAAACATTCTCTCAGTAAATGATATATTTTTAATTTAATTTGTTTTTGTTTTTCTAACACAGGAGTCAGCAGTGCCTTGTCTTCATGTTCCACGTCGTCTACCAGTTCGTGCAGTAGTAACACAGTCCCCGCCCCCCCACCCCCGCCTCCTGTGATGTCCCCGCCCCCACCACCTCCCCCGCCCTCCAAGACCTTCACCCCGCCCGCACCGCCACCTCCTGTCGGCATGATGCAGGCGCCTGAGGGAGCTATGACCATCAAACGCAAAGTCCAGACCAAATATAAGCTGCCTTCGCTCAACTGGATTGCGCTCAAACCGAATCAGGTAAGATATCCCATTTTTAAGAAGTTCTTGGCTGTCACTATTACTACTCTAAGTTTTTAGAGTTTTACAACTTTTGAAGAGCAGAAGTTTCAAGAGATCTGCAAATAATGCTGCCTTTTTTAATATTTACCAAGCTTGAGTTTAAAAACTGTGCTGAGCAACCCTAGTCTTGACTGCACCAGACTAAGAACATTTTCTTTGCGTAATACAGATCTTACTTTTCACATAAAAATTTGATGATCAGTTTCACAAGCACAAATGTTCAGATCAACTCAATCTTAGGTACTGGGGACTAAATTAAAAGAATTCAGTTCTTTCTTTTCTTGAAGAAAATCTAGGTGAAAAGAATCCAATTTATCGTGCTAGGGAAGTAAATTCCTAAAATATTTTCTGATTCTTCTGATAATTATCTTCAGAGAGTTCAAAAGTTATAGTTTCTAATCATTCTTCTTGTGCCTTGTGTCTCTTAATTTTCATCTTGAAATTTGTATCACTGTGTTACAGAGTGAACTGATGAAAAATTTTGTGACATTTTTTCATTGTAAATAATAAGTAAAGTCTCAAAGTCTTGAGACTACCAGTTTTTAACCAACAAGACGAACAAAATACTCATTCATAATGTTAAAGTTAATGCAGCATAAAACTATTAACAATAACACCTCTCTGACTGCTGTTTGCAGGTGAGAGGAACGCTGTTCAACGAGTTGGACGACGACAAGTTGTACAAGGTGATAGACTTTGCGGAGTTCGAGGAGATGTTCAAGCTGCCCGGGAGCGGCGGGCCGGCGCTGACCAACGGCTCGCACGACGTGGACGGGCTCGCGACGCAGCCGAGCAAGCGCTTCAAGAAACCCGAGACCGTCTCCCTGCTAGAGCACACGCGGCTCAGGAATATCGGTAAGTTGTTGTGAAATATTGGAAGTAAATCATGTTGTTCAGTTGTTTTATTACCTTTTGCAATTAGAACTTCAGGTATCCATACCTCGCTTCAGGTATCCATACCTCGCTTTAGTTTACCTCAGATGCTATGTGGTAGTTAGTGACAAAACGCTTCAAAAGCTTGAAAACAATTAAAAATCTTGAATATTGAATCCGATTTAAAGATAACTGACTTCTTAGAGTTATTTATCTGCCTCCGTAGAACAGCTAATGGCTTTATGTTGCCAAAGCCGTACATAAAGATCCTCTGAGGATATTTTAGTAGAAATATTGTTTAATGCATTTTAATTTAAATATTGTTGTGGTAGTATTATGTCTGTGACATTTTATCTTGCTCAAGCATTTGATATCAAAATTTAAGGGTTCTACTAATAAATGTGGTCATGTTTTATGGACGTGATAGGTTCTTCATTTTTATTTGAAGATTTGTTCTTCAATTATTTCAAATATTTTAAAACAATAATAAAAAATATTCTTACTTTTTACATTTACAAAACACATGATAGAAACAAGTAACAATGCAAAGTGAACCTTGTAAAAATTGTTTTCACACTTTTGAGTTACAGAGTGTTTAGCTAGAAATAAAAAATTATGATCCACGAATTGCCAATATTCTCATTGGATTGGTTTTTATCTAAATACTACATAATTCAAACATTTGATTGATTTTTGCATTTTGTTTGTTTAGCCATCTCTAGGCGGAAAATAGAGATGCCTGTGGATAAAGTTATCACTGCTGTCAATGCCCTAGACTTGAAACAAGTTTCACTGGAAAATGTCGAGCTCCTGCAACGAATGGTTCCTACTGACCAAGAGGTAAGTTGATAATTTTTAAGAAATGTATTAAAATTTTTGGCTGTAAAATTATCAAATAAGTTACCTTGACATTTCAAATTCCTCCATTCTCGTTTACTTTTAATTAAACTTAAAAGTATGACGGAAACTTATTTGTCAGCTAGCTCTTCAAGCAGCTTAGATTTGAAATTATACTTTTAATAATTGGATTTGGTTTTGAGATGCAGAAATTTTTGTAATTTTCTCTCATACAAAGATTGTAAGTAAAGAAAGCTGGGCACAGGAAAAAACTTGGTTTCGAAAACTATAATAAGTTCAACTCGTCAGGTTGAGTTTGAAAATCACTTATTTCTTCCTCCTTCGCCTCCATCTAAGATTGAAAATCTCATTCAGATTAGAAACTAAGGTTATTGCAGGCATTCAACATCATCAGCATGATTAGCTGTAAAAGTTAAGGTGAAAAATTGAGTCATTGAGCAGAATCACAAGAGCATGCTTAATCAAAACTAATTTTGTGTTGCTTCAGTTAGGAACTTGTGCAAACTTTTTTCACGGTCATAAAATGAAAATCTACTCCTTAACTTTTGACTTGAAGTTACTTGATTGTCGTTTGGCAGGCCAAGGCCTACCGGGAGTACCAGCTGGAGAAGAAGGACCTGTGTCTGCTGACGGAGGAGGATCGGTTCCTGATGCAGCTGACAAGGGTGGAGCGACTCATCAACAAGCTGGCCATCATGTTACTGTGTTGTGGCAGGCCAAGGCCTACCGGGAGTACCAGCTGGAGAAGAAGGACCTGTGTCTGCTGACGGAGGAGGATCGGTTCCTGGTGCAGCTGACGAGGGTGGAGCAACTCAGCAACAAGCTGGCCATCATGTTACTGTGTTGTGTGACAGGCCAAGGCTTACCGGGAGTACCAGGTGGAGAAGAAGGACCTGTGCCTGCTGACGGAGGAGGATCGGTTCCTGATGCAGCTGACGAGGGTGGAGCGACTCAGCAACAAGCTGGCCATCATGTTACTGTGTTGTTGTGTGACAGGCCAAGGCCTACCGGGAGTACCAGCTGGAGAAGAAGGACCTGTGCCTGCTGACGGAGGAGGATCGGTTCCTGATGCAGCTGACGAGGGTGGAGCGACTCAGCAACAATCTGGCCATCATGTTACTGTGTTGTTGTGTGACAGGCCAAGGCCTACCGGGAGGACCAGCTGGAGAAGAAGGACCTGTGCCTGCTGACAGAGGAGGATCGGTTCCTGATGCAGCTGACGAGGGTGGAGCGACCCAGCAACAAGCTGGCCATCATGTTACTGTGTTGTTGTGTGGCAGGCCAAGGCCTACCGGGAGTACCAGCTGGAGAAGAAAGACCTGTGTCTGCTGATGGAGGAGGATCGGTTCCTGGTGCAGCTGACAAGGGTGGAACGGCTCAGCAACAAGCTGGCCATCATGTTACTGTGTTGTTGTGTGGCAGGCCAAGGCCTACCGGGAGTACCAGCTGGAGAAGAAAGACCTGTGTCTGCTGACGGAGGAGGATCGGTTCCTGATGCAGCTGACGAGGGTGGAGCGGCTCAGCAATAAGCTGGCCATTATGAGCTACATGGGCAACTTCCTGGACAATGTGCACCTCATCACACCGGTAATACAACGAATAATTGATAGTAATTAGTTATTTAAATAAAATTTACTCTTAAGGTTTAACACAGTCTACCAAAAAGTGACCGGTATATGTCATTTTGTCTGCATTTCCCTATATTTATTTCTTCCTCCTTCCCCTCCTAAAACTCCTACTGAAAATCTCATCCAGATTAGAAACCAAGGTCATGGTGGGCATTCCACATTATCAGGAGAATTTGCTGTCAAGTTTAAAGTTGAATAATTGAGTTATTGAGCTCCAGGATCAGTAGCAAACATAAAGCACTCTTAGCTGTCTCAAACTATCCACTACTCCATTGCATCACTAAAGTTATTTTCAATTGAGCAGTCTCCCCGGTACTCATAACGTAGTGCTTAGTGGCGGACCATTTTGAAAACGGGGAAAGAGTGGAGCTTAATACATAAGCAATTTAAACTACTCTCGTAGTTGTCTAATTCAACTGTGATGTTTCAGCAAGTGCATGCAATCATCTCGGCGTCGTCGTCGGTACGAACGTCGCAGAAGCTGCGGAGATTGCTCGAAGTGGTTCTGGCGTTTGGCAACTACCTCAACAGTGCCAAGGTAATTGGAAAGCGAGTGTGGGATTTTCATGTGAGTACGGTAAAACTTACCAGCTGTGTAATGTACTTTTCATCATACCATTCAGTACTTGGAGTAAACAACCTCCACCCCCCCCCCTCCTTGGCCACTGATAAGGAGAGTGAGAGAAGTAGCTGTTTATTTTTTTCTCTCTATTCCGTCCTAATTTCTGATCTTTCTTCATTCTAACTTTTTTAAACCGTACATTATTTTCTTCACAAAAGCTTAGAAATGCAATTATTTTAGGATGACAATAAATTATTTTTGTTATTATGTATTATTTATATATATAATTATATAATTTAATATAATTTATACTTGTTTTTTTTTTTTTTTTTTTTGATTGCAGACATTGGTTTTAGTAATATTTTATTTCATACAAACTAAATACAAAAAAATTCGAAAATCGAGAATCAATTTTTTCAGAATCGGAATCGAGAATCGAAATTTCTGGAATTGACCATCACTAATACTTTCAATCATAACGTAGTCCTTATATAAACCTATACTTTTCTCAATCCTTCAAGCTTCAAACCTAATCTATTACAAACAGAACGAACATTTGCTACTTCTGCCAGTGCTGCCACTATATTCCTCTAAAAAAAGTAACCAATAAACAAGCACCAAATGTCAATTTAAAGAAAATCAGCTGATTATTTACTTCCAGCCGGACTAGTACGGCAATGGGTGACTTTCAAGCCAACAAAAAGGAACTGAAAACAGATATTTCTGAGTCAGTTTAATGAAAAAGCGTTTGAGTTACTTAAACTTAATTTTAGCGAATTTCCCCTATAGGGAAGAAGTTGTTACCGTAGTACTCATGGTAAGACCTAAGCCCGAGACCATGATAACTTTTCGTTTTGGGGCCCCCAGAAGCAAAAAACACTATTCGTTCATTTTCATAAATATATATATATATATTAGAGGTGTGCGGATAGTGAATTTTTGGATCGGATCGGATTCGGATCGGATAGCTTATGTTCGGATCGGTTTCGGATCGGATAACAACAGGTTCGGATCGGATAGTACCGGATTCGAATATTTACGGCGCGGCGTAATGAGCAGATTTAAGTTTTCTCATAAGCCTAAGGTAATCGCAAGGAACTACCATATTATCCTAATGTGTAAGGTAAGGTTTGCCTTGTTAGCCCTGAGTTGTTGATTGTTCAGACATATTGTTTTCAGTGCAGGCCAAATGTCAATTAAGTATGCAAAGGTACAACATATTATCTGTTAATAATTTGGAAATTCATTGATTCCCCTTAAGCATAGTTGGTATTTAATTCAACAAGGTTATTAGGCCTAAATAAATTTCTGAATTAGGTTACTTAAAATTCATTTTTCAATGCAATCTAAATTTGTTCATTTTTATGCCTCTGCATTTTTTTTCTTTTCCTTTTCATAAATCAATAAATTATTTGATCAGTGACTAGGCCTAAGTGATAAGACAAAGGAATTAAAAATAAAACTTGATTCACCAATCTCTTCACATTTGAAGAAAGCTCTACATTTTTATTCATGCATTAATGCCTGACAACCAAGATTTTGATTCACTGCAAAATAATATTAAAAAATAATTAGTCTGAGCAGTAAACTTAACCTAAATTTCAAGATGAGTTTCAAATGTTGTAGGTTTCAGAATTACAGCTTGGTCATTTAATTAGAAGAAATAAAAGTCTATTTGTTTTAGAAAATAAACAACAAACAAACTCGCTAATTATTATCACAGGCGTAGGTTGTCAATTCAGCATTTTACTGTTATCTAAGAATGTCTATTTTAATCACGTATTGGAAATACGGCTCGGCTTAGTTCGTCAAAGATTAATATTTCAACAAAATAAAAACTTAATTTTGATCATTCAACTTTGTATTTCTAGGTAGGTAATTGCTTAGGTGATAAATAAATTAATACAATTGAAAGAAAGACATTCTTGAGTTAATTCAGCTTTTAAGCAGACGACATTCAAACACGATGTGAGATGGAAAGACAAACAATTAAATGAACAGGTTCGCCAAATCGTTGGCAGCCCAAAAGTAGGCTTTTTATTTCATCGTATCAACAGGCCACTTAAGATATTTTTACGCTGAAATAGTCGTATGAAACATCAATACGACTATTTATTTATGGGGTATTTACGGGATATTTCGTTTTGGCAATTGAAGACGACTGTGGGGACACTGTCGGTCATTGACGAACTCTGATTTGTCTTGATTGCGATTCTCTCTCGTACCAATCGATGTTTTGTCGGTAACGGATACTGATCGAGATCACGACAGTGACAGAACTAATTAAGGATGTACTATTATTTGTTAACTGATTTAATGCTACGATACAAGAATTTATCTTAGGATGTGCGTTATCGCGTCGGGTATTGCGCAATACTCTGATCGTATAAAACGATCTCGATCTTATCACGAGTCGCAATATCAGCAACCGAAATACATCGCTTGATGCACACCACTATATAATCGCATCGTATTGAGGCGTTGTTCAAGCCGTAATCACGAATCGTCGCATTTCAAAGTGTCATTTTTGCTCTGCGATGTTTTCTCTCACCACTGTACTCTCGTTGGCAGTGACTAGTTTTGTTTGGAAGACTTTCCAAACTTTAAAATTTGACCCTTCTTAAAAATTTACCCCAAAATATGCAGTCTATCCGATAGAGTCGGATATCTAGTCAGTCTTACCGGATAGTTACAAAACCCTCGGATCGGATTCGGATATCCGATCCGATCCGAATTTTCGGATATCCACACACCTCTAATATATATATATATATATGTGTGTCTTTAAGCACGATAACTCGCGTAAAAATGGTCCAATCTTAATGAAATTTGGCATGGATGTGTAAAGAAGTAATTATTCGGACGAGTTTGTAATCCAGCCCAATCTGACTACCGGAAGGGGGGGTAAAGGGGGTAAACCCCTCCAAAAATGGGTTTTTTGAGTTTTTTACATAGAAAAATAAAAATAATCCAATTTTTGTTGGCACTATTGAATTCAGCTCAAAAAAACAAACAAATTAGTATTTTGAATCTCTGCTCTATGTCCATTGGTTACCGAGATATTGAAAGTGGTAAACACAGTACGTTGTCCCAATGTTAACCTTATGGGAAATAAGTCAAATTCTATATCTCGCTTATTTCTCAACTTATCTTGATAAAACTTGGTAAGTGGCTTCTTCTAGTTCAGATCTACTAAATATTGAGTTAAAACCACTCAGTTTCAATATACCCGTAGCAGCAAACCTGCATACTCATTCCCCATGTTATTCTGATGGAGCTTTCAAAAACCTGTAAAATCTTGCTATGTTGGATTGAAATATGTTGTTTTGTACTGGAAATTCGCTGAGTATGCAGGTCTGCTGCAACGGGGGTATTTTGAAAGTATTGTGAATGTGTGGTAACGTGGGTTGTGTGCGCAGCGAGGGCCGGCGTACGGGTTCAAGCTGCAGTCGCTGGACACGCTGGGGGACACCAAGAGCAGTGACAAGCGCTGCTCGCTGCTGCACTACATCGTGGACACCGTCCGGGAGAAGTTCCCTGAGCTGCGCAACTTCGACACCGAGCTGCTCGCTGTCGACAAGGCCGCCACCGGTGAGGAAGCAAAGTGTCGTGAACCATTCACCTTTCCCCAGATGTATCAGTCACCTTCAAACCTAACTCCACCATTCTGTTCCCATACCAACTACAGTATTCTTCTCCAGAATATCAACATATAAAAGTATTGTATTCCCTAAAGGTTACTTACTGTTGCTAAGATTCATTTTGAAAATCTGTGGGCTGTAAAGGTCAGGTAAAAAGGAAGGGGATAGGCAGCTAGCGTACCAGGTAAAGATGAAAGCAGGTGAAGCACAGAACACTAAAAGAACACACTTAGATTCTTGATATTTCATCCCTTTAGAACTTCAAAGGGAAAGACTGAAAAAAGCTCATGCCTATTGACAAAATATTTTGTGTTTTTCAACCTTCTTGTGCTCTGTGCTTCACACCAGATGTTCAGATGAGTTAGCTGTGTGTTCCTCCTTTAAAAGAAAAGAAAATGTTTTTAATAATGGCTCTTGAAAAATAGGACCAGCTTAACAAGTTTAATGGTAGAGGTGTGCGGATAGTGAATTTTTGGATCGGATCGGATTCGGATCGGATAGCTTATGTTCGGATCGGTTTCGGATCGGATAACAACAGGTTCGGATCGGATAACAACAGGTTCGGATCGGATAATACCGGATTCGGATATTTATGGCGCGGCGTAATGAGCAGATTTAAGTTTTCTCATAAGCCTAAGGTAATTGCAAGGAACTACCTTATTATCCTTATGTGTAAGGCAAGGATTGCCTTGATATGCTTGAGTTGTTGATAATTGTGATATATTGTTTCCAATATAGGCCAAATGTCAATTATTAAAGTATGCAAAGGTACAACAACTAATTAATTATAGGTTAAGAATTTAGAAATGTATTTATTCCCCTTAAGCATAGGTAGTATTTGATTGAATAAGCTTATTAGGCCTAAATCAATTTCAGGATTTGCTACTTAAAAATTCCTTTTTCAATAAAACCTAAATTTGTTCACTATTTGGCCTCTTGTTTTTTTTGTTGTTGTTGTTCTTTTCCTTATTTGATCAGTGACTAGGCCTATGTGATTAGACAAAGGAATAAGACCTAAATATAAAACTTGCTTCGCCAATCACTTTATATTTTAAGAAAGCTTTACATTTTTATTTATGCATCAATGCCTGACAATCAAGATTTTGATTATTTATTTATTTATTTATTTAGATTTTAACAAAAAAAATTTCACAGCATTTGGCCTTACTAAGTAGGCTTAAAAAACTACTTATCAGTAAGGTCCAGTATTATTATGTAATATTCCAAAATTACAAATTGCCTAACTATATGTGTGGCTTAGGAGGTGACTACAATCATAACAGGAACACCAGTGGCAAGGTTCATTCTGTCAAATAATCTGAGGCTTCGAAAGATTCACTACAATAATAGGCTACTATAAAAACAAAATAATAAGTCTGAGTAGAAAACTTTACCTAAATATCAAGATAAGTTTCTAATGTTGAAGGTTTCAGTATTAAAGCTTGGCCATTTAATTAGAACATAGGTCTATTTGTTTTATATAACAAACAACAAGCAGACTCACTAATTATTTACATAGGCGTAGGTTGTCAACTCAGCATTGTACTGTTATCTAAGAATGTCCATTTTAATCACGTATTGAAAATACGGCCAGCTGGCTTTGACTAGGCTTAATTCGACGAAGATTAATATTTCAGCAGAATAAAAATTTATTTTGGATCGTTCAACTTTCAATTTCTAGGTAGGTAATTGCTTAACTGAAAAATAAAGTTATCTGGCAATTAATTGAAAAGACGTTCTAATCAGTTTTTAAGCAGACGGCTACATTCAAAATAAAAAACGACAACGAAGTGAGATGAAAAGACAAATAATGAAATGTACAGGTTGGCCAACTCTTTGGCAGCCCAAAATTATTGTAGGCTTTTTATTTTATCGTATCAACAGGCCGCTTAAGACATTTATGGCCTGGGGGCTGTTTCTAAACGATGTTGGTGAATTAATAAAATTAACTTTGTATTTTGTAATACTAAGATTCCGTTTCAAAACCGTAAGGATTCAATGGAGATGATTTGTATTTAGTGATTAGTAGCTATTATTCGTGAAACGTGTTTAGAAACACCCCCTGAAATAGTCGTGCGAAACATCAACACGACTATTTATTTATGAGGTATTTATGGGATATTTCATTTTGGCAATTGAAGACGATTGTTGGACACTGTCGGATGGCGGACAATGGCGAACTCTGATTCGTCTTGGTTGCGATTCTCTCTCATACCAATCGATGATATTTCGTCGGTAACGGATACTGATCGAGACAGAACTAATAAAGGATGTATTATTATGTGTTAACTGATTTAATGCTACGATTCAAGATTTTGTCTTGAGAAAATGTTTGTTATCGTGTCGGGTATTGTGCAATACTCTGATCGTATACAACGATCTCGAATTCTCGATCTAATCACGAGTCGCAATATCAGCAACCGAAATACATCGATTAATGCATACCACTACTTAATCGCATCGTGTTGAGGCGTTGTTCTAGCCGCTATCGCAACCGTCGCATTTCAAAGCGTCGTTTTTGCTCCGCGATGTTTTCTGTCACTATTGTACTTTCGTCGGCAGTGACTTATTTTGTTTGGAAGACTTTCCAAACTTTAAAATTTGATCCTTCTTTAAAATTTACCCCAAAATGTGCAGCCTATCCGATAGAATCGGATATCTAGTTAGCAAAAATAAGCCCCATTTATAAAAAAAATTGCCCTAGAGACCCATCAAATTACAGACCGTTGTCAATTTTGCCTGTAATCTCTAAAATTTACGAGAAAGCAGTTTGCACAAGACTAATGTCCTTTTTTGAGAGGAATAATTTGCTGGAGAATAATCAGCACAGGTACAGAGTAGGTAAGTCGACAAAATCAGCAACAGTGGATTTCTTGGAAGCAGTCATTGATGCAATAGATAGGGGTGATAAATGCATAGGGATTTTTATGGACTTGCATAAAGCTTTTGATAGTGTATGCCATGATACTTTGTTTCAATTGTTTCATAAAAATTGCATCAGAGGAAAAGCTTTTGATTGGCTAAAGTCATACTTAAGTAACAGAGTGCAATTTGTTCAAATTACTGATATCAATAATAAACATCTCACCAAAATAAATTCAAAAACAGAAATCATAAAATTTGGCGTTCCTCAAGGGTCAATCCTGGGGCCAATCTTATTTATCTTTTATATGAACGGATTACAAAATGTATTGGCAAATAAGATTTGTTCTAAATTGGTATTGTATGCTGACGATTCCAATTTAAAAATATCAGGAACTAATTATCAAGGCATTGTGCAAACAGCTGAGCTAGAGCTAAATAATATATTCAGTTTTTTTTAATTTGCTCAACCTAGATCTTAATTTTAATAAAACTAATTACATTACTTTCAGTGCACACAGAGATAAAAATCTAAGTCCGCTAAATATAGTTGCTGGTAATCAAATTATAGATGAGGTAGAGGAGACAAAATTTTTAGGGTTAATAGTAGATAGTAATTTCAATTGGGATCAGCATATAAACAAAGTTGTAAGTAAAGTTAATTCAGGAATTTTTGTGCTTAGGAGGTTATCTAAATTATCTGATTTGGCTACTTTAAAAACAATTTATTTTGGTTTAATTCAGTCTCAAATATCGTATAACACATGTGTGTATGGAGCCACCTCACACAAAAATTTAGAAAGGATATTAAAACTTCAAAAAAAATGTATCAGGGTAATGCTAAATTTAAATTTTAATGAACATGTAAAAGATAAATTTTGCAAATTAGAAATTTTAACTGTTTTTAGTTTATATATTTATGATTGTGTCATTTTCATAAAGGAGAACATGTCCAATGAGATGCGGTTGGGCCACAGTCATGAGTATGACACTAGATTCAGAAATGACATTATATTGGCTAAACATAAATTAGAATATTTTAAGAAAAAAACTACTTATATGGGGGCTAAATGTTTTAACTCTTTGCCGAAGTGTTTAAAAAATGAAAAAAACATAGCAAAATTTAAGTTAAAGTTTAAAGAATTGTTGATTAAGAATCCGTGTTATTCTGTGAGGGAATTTTTTACAAAAATGATAAATGTTCAGTAAATGGTATTTATTTTGAATAAATATTTTTTCATATTAAAATTACTTATATGCATTGTTTTTAGTTTTTAATTTTGTTTAGTATGTATGGGACAAGGATGACGCCATTCATGTACTTTGATTGTTCAATTTTTGATGAATAAAGATATTTCGACTATTGACTATTGACTATTAGTCTTACTGGATAGTCATAAAACCCTCGGATCGGATTCGGATATCCGATCCGATCCGAATCCGATCCGAGTTTTCGGATATCCGCACACCTCTATTTAATGGGAATATTTTTCAGTAGTCAAAAGACAGAGCTGTACCCAGATTCATTTGATGAAGGATGCCACTATCCAAAGGAATAGTGATAGGGAGGAGAATATGCAATTATTCATCAGCGTGAAGAGGAAATCAGTCTTCTCCTCTAGAATTCTTTCAGTTTTTTTTCTTTTTATCATCAAAGTAACAATTTTACTGGATGTAATGGAGTGAAAATTGAGAAGTCAAATAAATGTTATCATAGTAGCGTTCTGAGTTCTCACTCAACCGGCCCGAGTTCCACTCTTGGCCGTGGCTCTAAGCAATTTTATCATATGGAAGCGCTGTGACATGAGGTACCTTCGTCAAGAAGAACTCAAGGTTCGTTAAGAACCTTGGGATTTGACAGAGAGGGAAGGCCTGGCAACCCGAAAGGGCAGAGGTTGCACAGTAAGCTAATTCTGCTGCGTTGCAACACCATGGACAAGTGGAGCCATGGCCTTCTTTTAAAAAATTTTTATCATACAAATGTATTTGGTTTTCCGGGCTAACCACGACCATACCTGGTGTGCAGTGTCGCTGGAGATAGTGGTGAGCGACGTGGCGGAGCTGGAGAAGGGGATGGAGACGGTTCGCAAGGAGTGCAAAGAGCGAGCCAACGCCACCGTGCTCACCGACTTCCTCAGCAACTCCGAGGAGAAGCTCAAGCGACTCAAGGCGGAGACCAAGCGGGCGCAGGAGAACTTCAAGGAGTGCCTCGAGTACTTCGGCGAGTCACCGCGCACTTCGGACGCCAGCACGTTCTTCTCTGTGTTCGTCCGGTTCATACGCGCTTTCAAGGTTAGAATGGAGGGTGGAGTGGTTTAAATCCAGTTAGATTTAAATCACTTTGTCATATGTGAATGGCAAAGACAATTTTCCCTGATAATGAAGTTTTAAAAGAATCAAATAATTTACATAGAAACATATGCTAAAAAATAGGGGTTTGCGAATAGTGATTTTTGAACTCGAGCCGAGCCGAGCTGAGCTTTTTCAAAAGTTTTCGAGCTCGAGCTTTTTCGAGCCGAGCTTTTTAACAATCACCAAATTATTAAAAGAAATTATGAAGCTTGATTTTAATTTTTATAGATACAATAGACTAATGTTTGCATACCTTAAGTGACCGCCAGCTCAAAAATAGAAAGCTTATCCCCAAAACAAGTGAATTATCTGATAGGTTCATCAGTATTTTGTATTTTGTTACATAAAATTAATCAAATTGGCTCAACAAATAATTAATGAAGAAAAATACCAAATTTAAAATCTACATTTATCTACATTATATTTAAGTAATAACCAATCCCAAAATACTTTACTTTAAAATAATAAAATTAAAATAAATTTATATAAATTTAATAAATTTTAATAAATTTACATTTATATAAATTTATATATAAATTATTATATATATAAATTATTATTATCATATATAAATAATTTATATATAAATTTAATAAATTGAATAAATTTAAAATAAATAGTTAAAATTAAATTTAATTTCAAGAGTAGAAAGAAGTGTTTGAAAGGTTTTAAAATAGTTATATCTAGTAAAAAAAATCACACATTTACACTTACTCAGACACAAGATTGATTTTTTTATGTTCACTAAGTAAAGATGATAACAAATTAAATAGCAGTCCCAATTGTGGCATAATATTCATGGCTAAACTTATTATTTCAGAATATAATATATGAATGAAATAATATTTAATAACAACAATAATTTATTGAAATCCTAAAATTAGTTGCATTTCTAAACTTTTGTGAAGAAAATAATGTACAATTAAGAAAAAGAAAGATCATAAATAAATAAGGACGGAATAGAGAGAAGGAAAGAAACAGCTACCTCTCTCTCTTTCCTTATCAGTGGCCATGGAGAGGGGGGGGGTGGAGGTTGTTTACTTCAAGCCCCTTCCCTGTTTTTTGCTCTTGTCTGATTCAGTGCGTGAGTTAATTAGGAGATAAGGAATCCTTACTACAGAATGCAAAAATACAAACTACTTGTCATACAACTATAAATGATGGCTCATATTTTTTGTCTTATTTTTATAAATCAAATGAGACCAAAATGAAACTTGTACGATATAGTTTAAGAGATAAGCCTTGATAAAACAATAGACTTAAATGCTGTATTTAAGAGATAAGCCTTGATAAAACAATAGACTTAAATGCTGTATTTCACGTTCCCCAAGGTCAACTAAATATAGCTCAGATTTCCTTCTAAATGGAGATAATATTTCTTGTTACCTGTCAATGTCCTTTCCTTATCACTAATGTTTTTTGCTTGTTTTTCGTTTAACGTGTCCAAAAATAGATTGCAATAATTATCTTTCAGATAAGAACTCTCTTATCAAAAGCTCGGCTCTAGAAAAAAGTCGAGCCCAGCCGAATACTGAAAAGCTTGACCGGTCGAATACTCGCACACCCCTACTAAAAAATAAATGTTTGTCTTATCAAAAAGTTTCACCCTAAACTTTTTGGAAAATTTGTGAAGGTAAAATATGATCAAGTGCTTTATGTCCATTAAAAACTGTGCCAAACTTACAAGGGCTAGACGATAATCATACTAAGTTAGCTATTCAAAAAATTAAAGGAATTAACATTTGCTGTGTATTCCTCTCCATACAAAGAAATTTTAAATTGAACCTATTTTTTTAACTTTCAACATCTTAGGAATTTTATTCCCAAAAGCCTTATTGCAAATTAGAAGTGGCATACTCCCTTCAAAGAAACTATTCTCTGTAAAATTAAGTTTAATACTATAACCGGAGCCAATTGCACAATAAATTACAAGTTAATAATATAGAAAAATCACCCAATCAGATTAGGTAGATCACTGATATCATTAGCTTGTAGTTTATTGTGCAATAGGGCCCCGGAGGAAATAACCAAGGTTTTGAGATTTATAAGTATTTTTTAGGCAGCAGAACAAGAAAATGAACAGAGGCGGAGGCTAGAGCTGGCGGCGCAGCAGTCTCTGCAGAACAACAACTCTGAGGAGGTGATAAAACGCAACAAACTCAACCAGAAGCGACAACAGGTAACGGGAACATTTGCCGAAAAATTGAAGGCTCAGTGGAGTGACATAAACTGCATGATACTCGCTGTAACCACTCGTCTTGAATAATACTGCCTTTGACGCTTGCTTGCTTTGCATTTGCACATAATTACATTTCACTTGCATACATTTTGCTTGCTTCTTATTTAAGCATCTGATTTTTATGGTTTTTAATTTTTACATTTTTTATACTTTTTTTAAGAAAGCATTTCTTTTTATCAGTGTTTTGTTGAGTTTTTTATTCCTTATATATTATTGTATTATTATATATTAAGCTTTGTAATTTCTTCTTTGTTTTTATATTACAGTTCTTGTATAAATTCCTCATTGGTTTTCTTTTACCTATAGTCTTTGCTTTGTAATCAATTTAACCACAGTTTAATTTATAGATAAGTAGGACTACACATAATGAATCAATCATTTCCAGATACCTTTCTATAAATAAGGTATTCTAATAACAAAATATACATAGGTAGTTAAACACTCTAACTTTTTTCAGTAAAATACCAAATTTAGTTAATTTATATTCAAAAATAATTGTTCACTGTCTTTTCAATGTCTGTAAAAACAAATTCATGTTGATCAGTATTAAAATCTTACGATTTCAGTGGTTTTTCCGACTTTCTTTTGGTGATTGATTACTCATTTTCATAGTATTGCCTTTTTAGTTATAAAAATAATATCACTTTTTGAAACCTCTACCTCCCTAATTCAAAATCATAAATAAAAGCCAACCATTTCATATTTACCAATTTTGAATACCTACTGAATGCATGCTGTAATATTGCTTGTAGATGTTTGATAAATTGAGTTTTTTTTTATTTCAAGGACTTAAATAATAAAACATATTTAAACTATTCTTTATATTTTCATATGTAGTATTTCTAATATTAATAGTTAGTATTTGTATATTATTGTGAAAAGTATATTTAAATAATCAGATAAAGCCAATTAGACAAAACTAGGAAGTAAAAAGATTAAAGCGTTGTCCTCCTCCTTTCTAGCTTTTTTGTAAAGATATTTATTTTCTGTATTAGCAAGACATGTCCCAGCTGTTGAGAAGACCAACAACATCCAGCTGGGATTGTTTCTGTCCTGGCTGTTGGATCTCCTATATTCAGTGGAGATCCACTGGATATTGGATGTTGTTGTATGATTTATCTTTTCCACCACACTACGACGAAATCACCTGTTTCACAAACGTTTGGAGCCCTTGGGCCGAAAGTCAGCTGATCATTTAATTGCTCTAAACAATGTCAGAACATCACATAGTTAAACGGCGTTCAATAGGTTCCAAAGACAGGATAGTTGCGATCATATGATTTTCATAGCTGTGTTGTGTTTGTTTGAATAATGATCGTCGCTCATAACCTTAAGTTTTTTTTTTTTCAAGTGAGTCAAATAATAATCAGATTTTTAATTATTTAGGGTATATTTCATTGTGTAGTGTGTTGAAAAATAACGTTCGCACCTCGACCAAAAGGGTTTTGCAGCTCTCAATCGTTTCAAATTCTCGACTTGGTCTCGAATTTGAAACACAATCTCAAGCCTGCAAAACCTCATTTTCGGCCCTTGTTGCAAAATATACTATTGTGTATCCCTTTTTTGTCTGTTGTTTTATTGGCTCTATCTGTTTTTTCTCGAATTTTCCTTGCAAGGACGTTGGAGAGAATGTCAGTTTATATTTTTATTCCACAAGAGCTGTTAAAATATCTAGCAATAAATTGCAGATAATTATCAAGTAATCCTTCTAAAATGTTCAGAATCCCCATTCTTAAGCTAAACATAAAAATTTAAGCAAGCCTAAAAGAAAAATGGTTTTTAAATAATACATAAAAATTAATATAAATCGACCTTTTTTATCAAGGTAAGAAAACATAACTGCTTTACTTTATGAATGTATAGTCCGTAATGTATGTCCTTTCTTGTTAACTTGGTGTTTGTAAGTTGTAGTTTTTCTTCAAAATGTCTTTAACAATACTTAAGGCTTAACTCATGCTGGATTAAATTTGTGACTTGGAAAAATAATTTACACTCATATTTCAAAGGTGAAATACTATACTAATTACATGAACAACACTGCTTTGCATATTAGAAAATTATTTTTTAAAGTCCAAATGCTAATCCAGTTTTACTACATAATTGCAAGTATAACTAATAGCATGGCAACATGACTATACTTGCATGTACAGTTCTGGTAACCAACTAGACTTGCACGTAACTAGCTACATATAGTTAGGTTTATTACTTGATTCGTTTCTTTTCTCTCTTTTTCTCTATTGTTTCTTATTCTGTTATCCTTGTGTTTTTTTTTTGTTTATTGTTTTGTATTCTGATTTTTTGGGGGAATTGTTTAATATATTTTGCTCTGAAATAATATTTGAGAATATTGTTTGGTCTTTGTAGACAAGTGATTTGCAGATTTAAAATATTTTTACATGGGCTTTTTGTTTTAAATTTGATGATATTGAACATTTACCAGTGAACTGATATTCAAAATTTATAATTCCATTCTGTAGTTAAAACCAAAAGTTTTCTTTAAACTGACATACAACAGGACAAGTCTAATACCATAAATTAATTACAAGTGTAAGGAGACTATATTATTTTCAATATTTATTCAAAACCTCTTTTCTAATGTCTTTTTGTTACAAAGATTTTGTCTCAACGTCCTGATTCAAACCCCAAATCATCTCAGTTTTATGTGTAACAATCATTGTTGCATTGTTAATAATTGAAGAATATGGAAATATCCCAAGAAAGTAGTAAATTTTTATTCAAATCAGTTTTATAGTTTTGAGTTAGTTATTTTACAGTTTGATTTAGTTTTTTAGCTATTGGTTTTTATTTGCTTACTTTTAGTTCAGGATGGTCAAAGTCGATGCAGAGTCAAATTTTATAATAAACATCTTGGATACATTGAAAGAGGAGAAAATATTTTCATTACTTAAAAATTATAACAGTTATGAAAAAAAGATGGATATACTAATAAAAACCATAATGCTTCTGAATTTTCATTGAATAACATTTTTTAATGTTAAATAAGAGAATAATCTTCCTATGCATTCCCTTGAAAAATTTATATGTATTAAACTACAATTTGCTAACTTTATCTTTTTCATACCATTATAACAATTTGTTAGGCAATCACTTTAAAAAATATTATAATAATAGGTGTTGCAATTTTTTGTTTTGTGTAGCCTCAGATGGGTTTTTGTTTAAAGCCAGTTAAAAATTATGTTTTCTAACATTTATTCATTACATCATTAATTCACTCAAAATACAAATTTTGAAATTTTAGCCGAATTTTGTGTGTTAAAACTGTAGTTGAGCTATAAATTCTACTTATTCTACCCACTGTGGGTTCTTTTCTCAAAAGTTGCCACAGAAGTTGTCACTGCTGGTAGCAAAATTGAAGCCTCACAACTTGAATTATATAAGTAAATATTGCTACTGTGAAACATATTGTAATTGTTGTAATATTGGTTGTGAAAAAAAATTATCAGAAATTATAGTTGTCATATGATTGTTTGTCTTGAGGAATTGTCTTTACAAATAGCTGAGTGAAGGCTACGGTTAATTTACTATATTATTATGTTAAAAATACCTTTAGCAATTGTTTAACTATCTTTTACAGCATAAAAGGGACTAGTTTCTCTTCCTCGTTAAGGCATCTTTGGCTCGATCCTGAAAAATCTAATCATGCTTCAGCCTGATGAAACCCTCGAGAAAAGGCAAAATTAGTCTTTTTTATGCAACCTTTTAGTGTATCGTAATTGCTCATGTTGCTTGAGCTGGCCTTCGGAGCCACAACTGCGAGTCTATGCTAGTCCCGGCTAATGATTGTCGCGCTCTGTATCGACCATGACCTCACGGGCGGGTAGCGGGGCGGGGGGGCTAGGTAGCGTTGTGTGGCTAGTAGCGTTGCACGGTAGTCTGTCGGTTGCCAGGACGCGGGTGATCAGCGAGCTGAAGAGCAAGTCGCGTCTGGTGCAGGAGAAGAAGCTGCTGCACCAGGACGAGGTGTACAACGGCGCGCTGGAGGACATCCTGCTGGGACTGAAGAGCGAGCCGTACCGACGCGCGGACGCGGTGCGGCGCAGCCAGCGCCGGCGCATCGACAGCCACCGCCTCAGCCGCACGCAGGACGAGCTCGAGATATGAGGTGGGTGCCAGCGTACCTCTGACGTTCTATGTTGTCACTCTATGTTAATTTTCTTGCAGAAGTGTTGAACAGTACGCAAACTCAGACTAATGTGGATCGAGCGTTGTCTAGGTTTGTGAAAAATCCGGGTTATCAGGAAAGGAGTAAATATAAAAAAGTATGAATAGTGTATGTTATTCCTTTAAAATACATTTGTTATCGCATAATGCATGATAAACTTAAACCCCATCTGTTAAAACCTGAAAGAAAACCCAGAACTGTTTTGTAAGCCTAATTATCATGCCGTGGTGCTTGGTGCCATGAGTGCAATGCTCTTTACGGCTCTGGAAGGCTTTCCGAGCTATCTGGGATCCTGGGTCATTGAAGTCCTTGTTTGCAAGACTCTACTGTACCCTTAAAAGACCATAGTAATCAAAAATGAACATTTAACTTATATACAAAGTGGAAACACACCCACAAATTGCAGGCCTTTCTAGTATTACCTCCTGATTGCAAAAATCATTTTTACCTTTTTTCCTATAAAAAAGTTTTAAATAATTACCAAACTTCCTGTTAATTGGGATTGAGGAAAAGGTTTGTCTGTTAGAAAATAAAAATTTAATATCAAGACAATTTTAACTGTATATTTAACTTGTTCCCTAAACAGAAAGACTGTTTTATTGGCACTTAAAAAACAGTAGTAAATTTCATAATTAAGTTTAGCAGATTGATCTCCTCTAAAAATTTTAAATTGCATGATTATTTGTGTCAGCATTCTCATCGGAGCCAGTTGGGTACCTTAACCCTGTTTTAGGCAAAAATGTCTGTCATTATTTTAAACACTGATTATAGGCTAAAAATATGAATTTGGGTGAAGAAATTATTGAAAAAAATCCAAAGAAAGAAATTTTTGAAATCCTGCCCTTGGAGGGGGGCTGTCCCTTTTTTGTAATTGAAAACTAAAGTGTTCGCTCCAAGTATTTTTTTGGTTCTGTTATAAATTAATTTGATGGAAAGTAATAGCCATTTAAGTAAAATTTTTTTCCAACTCATGAGAAATATAAGTTTTTAAACCATTAAAATGATAATGTTTAAAATACCGTTTGTAGCATAAAAGAGCAACTAGTTTCATTTCCTCATTAAGATATATTTGGCTTAGTCCTGAAAAACTCAAATCATGCTTCACCCTGACAATGGCCTCTTGACTGTTCAAGAGGCAAATCTGTTGGCCTGTGCAAATATTGTCCTTTTCAATCAACATTTTTATTATTACTTCAAAGCTGGTATTTTAAACCATTTTAATATTTTATGGTTCTTTTGAGGCTCGACCCAAAGAAAGAAATCATTAACTGCTAAAATCAGTCAATGTAGAATTCTTTTAGATTATTATCTTACATTATAGAAGTCAATAGAGCTGTAACTTTTTAATCACAAATAAAAATACATTTTTTGAATTAGGATTTTATAAGAGTACTTTTCACCCACAACTTAAAAAATTTCAGATGGTATTAAAAGCTGACTGAGGATACGACATATGAACATAGCTTTCTCACATCATCATTCAACATTTTTCTGTGGTATTACTTTTTTATGTTTATTGCAAGAGGCCTTGCTAATCCAAACCCTGGTTATATGAAATTCCAGTTGATTTAAATTAAAGGTTCAGTAATTAAAGTAAGAAAATCTAACCAAAAATATTGGTAAAAGAAAACATCAAGGGACAATGACAAGGAAACAATAGGTAGAAATGAAGAAAACACCATTATAAAACAAACAGCCTTAAAAATGTCAATTGTCGGGATCAGCAGTACTAACTTCATTGTTAACAGAAAATTGTATGTCATCGGCAAAAGTAACCTCGCCGAAAGGGCAATCATCCTAGATCGGCGGTTGTAATTTTGCTGAAAATTATGATTGCACATGATTGACAGGCATGATTTTGCCATACCTAGTTAATCCAGTCGTTATAATGAATATGAGACTGACTGATACGGGGGAGAAGCTATTTTTAATTCAAACCAGGTATCCTAATTAGTTTGGATTAATAAGGTTCTACTGAATTTTCAATGCAGCATTTCACTCGCATGCTTGATATTGCATCATTATACCACTTACACCACTAGTTCGTACTTTTAATCACGATTTGCACAGCTTAGTTGGTTTCAACTTAACACTGTAACTAGCTACGCACTATGCTGTAACCAAGCAATCAATTTAAACATTATGTTAAAAATTTGCGGTTTAATATGAAAAAATCAGATATACGAGATGTCATATTAACTGACACCTTCCTACTTGCAGTAGCACGTGATTTTAGTTACGAAAGTGTTGAAACTCAAATATTAGAGCTAGGCAGTAGTGGTTGTGGTGTAAATAATGACAGTTCCTTGGTTTAGTATTCTTATTTACAGAGTAACTTAAAAACAGAAGTTTGCGACACTAGTGTGTGTGTGTGTTAATAGTATGCATTCAATTAACTTTTAAACGCATTGCAGGTATAAATTTATTAATATATTCCAAATTATTAGTCTTTCAGAAAATAATGGCATAGCATGGGAAGTAGCGGCGTTAGCACTTAAGTTTACATTTTACTGTTAGCAGTGACTCAATTCATTTCTAGCTCAATTCAATGAGGTGGATCATCATATTGCCATGTATTTGCTAAATATAACCTCAAAATGTGGGCACCTCAATAGCAAGTCCTCCCCAATGAGAGGTGCAATGTGATATATGATTGTTTTCTTTAAAAAAAAAAAAACAAAAAAAATACTGTAACTAAAAATTACTCTGTAATCTCTATTCAGTCCAACATATCTTGCAAAATACTCCTCAAAGCTCTAGGGAAATAGAAAGATCTGTGCTTAAACAGCGTTATTCACAATTTTTCTTTTCATCCAGGATTATCTAGAAGGGATAGCAGGCTTTCCTTGGAGAAGATTATTCAAGGTGATAGTACACTGATAATTGAAACACAATTGGGATATTTCGGTGTCACTGACACCATTCTCAACCAGGAAGTGAACCACCGTTTTTCTTTTCATCCACTTTGTTCATCAGATCATCAACAGAACAACAGAAAGCCTACCGATTTGGTCATGGTTATTGCCAGTTTGTATCCTTCCATTTAAATAATCGCACCCATTGACAAAAATGAACAACACCCTCACTCATAATATTTGGACATCACAATGAACAGAATTTAGGTTCAAATTTCACGTTGAGGGTTATTTTTATAAAATTTTATAGCACAGCACACCTCCGAATCGGCGAGATTTTCTATTAAGGCACTCCTGTTTTAATGTTATATTTAGCAAACATGCAGCTAGCGCACATCCATTTTGCTAACATAGCTAGAACCACATTGAGTCAATGCACACACCCTGATGTGTAAATTACGGCGTTACCGCCACTACTTCCTGAGCGACATATGAGCTGAAGTTACCTTCTGGATGCCCTTGTATTTCACAACTACAGTAGGGCCCATCATATTTGGCCTCGGTTTTACCGGTCCTCGGTTTTTCCGGTCGGTTCTCAGAAACCTATGTCAAAACATATTTCCTACGCTTACAGACGCATTTCCCTCTGATTCTCTCTTGGATATCTCTTTATTTGTGTATGCTGCATTATCTCTATGTGTTTATGGCTCCACTTTACCACTAACAAACAGAATGATACTGGTGAATGTGAGCGTGTACTGGTACGTTCGGGGTTATTCGCCCTACATCACACTCATAAAGCCTCACACAGCAAATTGCTTGCTGAACATCAATTGAAAAAAGGGTAAATACTAAATACCTTGAGTAACTGTCTTCAATTCATGCAGTAATCTATCTGATTTACTCGAGTGTCAACATCTGTGCATGTCACTTTTAAAATCTTGATACAAGAATAATTAATTATTCTCTTTAGTGGTCATAAATTTTAAAAACTTACACTTAATGAGGCACACACATACAAACATTACCTGCTGGTACGAGAACGTTTTCCAGACTGCAGGATAGATTTATATATCTCATAGGTTTCTAGCTATAGGAGATCTATAAATCTATTAAAAACTCTCCAAACAAAGTCCTCAATGAAAAGCTGAAGTTTAATATACCAACATATTATTTGATCAAATTGTAGAATTGACACAGCCTTCTAAACGACAACAACTGATTAGAGTAAATAGTGACGGTCAAGGTCAAGTGGGCATAGGCTAGTTAGTTATCAAATCACCTGCAGTCTGGAGCCCGTTCTCGTACTGGCTGGTAATGTTCATGTGTGTGTGTGTCTTGAACTAAATATATTTTTATTAAGTGTAAGTTTTTTAAATTTATGACGACTAAAGAAAATAATTAATTATTCTTATATGAAGACTTTGAACATAAAATCACAGATGTTGAAACTCAAGTAAGTCAGATAATTACTACATGCATTGAAGACAGTTATTCAAGGTATGTAACCTTTTTTTAATTGATTGTATCAATTAAGGAGGCAAATAATGAACAAGTTGCCGAAAATTTCGGCAATTTGCATCGGCCCTTATTCGACATTATTGAACTTGAGCTATTAATGTGAACTGCCATGTGTACAATTCTCAGTTGAGCTTGTAACCTCTAAACTTTTGTTTAATATGTATCCAGTGAGGTTATAGTTTTGTTTTGTCAAGTTTCATAGTATAGCACACATACAAACAGCGGTGAAAGCTGTGGTGGTAGTGAATACTACGGATTAGGGAAATTATTTAGTTTGAAATTCATTCAAACCCATGGGTGAAATGAGATCAATTAGTGGCCAAGTGATGTGTTGGTTTTAATAACATATGTATTTTAAATAGTCCAAAAAAACATTTAAAGTCCTACGTTGGGCTTAATTCGTAAGCTATGTATTATTATTTAGGCATAACATCGATATCATAATAGTTTGATTATCCGGCCTGGGCTCGGTCCCTTGGAGGTCGGATATCAGGAGTTCTACTGTATGAAGTTGATTTGATCCCTTTCATTTGGGAAGTAAGACTGATAGCTGTTTATTGTCAAAACTTGTAATAATTTGTTATTGATTATTACAAAATCAATAACAAATTCATTTGTTATTGATGATTTTGTGATGTAACCATCTCTGTTTGAAATTCATCGTTGGTGATGGTAAGATTATGTTTCAATTTTAATTTTCGTGGGCATTCGCCTCACTGATTAGCAAGACAATACAATGGGTTCCCCCAAAAAAGGAGGATAGTGCACTCACCCCCAAACGAAAAAATCTTAAACTAAATTGAAATGAATTATGAGAAACTATGGGAGATCAGGATTACCCTTGAAAATAAGTTCATGGAAAGCAAATGGTATCACAATAAAATATCTCTTTGGTGGTTGACAAAGTAGTCAGTGGTCATAAAAATTTCCATTTTATTGTGATACCATTTGTGTTCTGCGGACTTATTTTCAAGAAAAGCTTGTTCTCCTATATATTTCCTAATTGCCTTATCTTAAAAGTAAACCATTTTGAATAACAATTTTTCTTAGTCATTAAACTTAATAGTGCAACAAAAGATTGCAGACAGTTGGTTTTCCTATCATTTACTGGTTTCTCCTTTGAACCCCTGTAATGAACGTGTACTGTAGACAATGACTCGATGACAAAAAAAATGTTTCAGATGAATAAGCTTGAGAATGATCGAATATCAACGAACGACGAAATTCGTGCCTTCAATACAGCTGATCTTGCCTTATGAAGAGACTGTTCATCTACAGCGCACATTCCACACGCAACTAACCTCTCTAATATTTTTTTCTTATACACATCAGTGCCTCATTCGTCCATATTTTTGTGATGTATTCAGGATTCAGACCTGAATAATTCAAATGGTTTACTGTTATCAGTACACTTTCACCAAATGTGCTTTTTACTCTAGAAGATGTCACTAGGTTTGTAATTTTATACTTAACTTTAAAGTGTTAGTGCAATTCATGGATGAATGGGAGGTACTGAACCAACTTTGGAGAATGAATTACACATAAGGTAGAGCATAAATGTAGGGCATTAATAATTTTTGGAAGCTCTAAAATTTTCTAAATTGTTAATTTAGAAATGTCTGGAATAACTTGCACAAACTTTGGACTGAGGAAAATATTTACAATTAAAAATTTATATAGACTAAGCGCATTGAATTATAAAAATGTTTTATATTAAGGAAATAGTTTTATTTGCAATGAGGACTGCTATACACTTCTCATTCTACTCCCCAAGCATTTAGGTTCAATCTCTATACTTTAATTATATATTTGTAGTAAAGATAATTGTCAGTAATTGTTTATTTGTTGATATATTTAAATGTATTTTCTTCAATAATTATTTTCCCAGTATTCCCTGTTGTCAAACTTATTTTATAAATATAAGCCTATGGAATTCAGCAATTTTTTTAACTTACAAAGAGAGGGAATGATTTGTGGGCGGGGGGCTTGTTTTGGGAGCTCTTGAAAAATGCATGTCAGTTATCCCGTGAATCAAAGAAGGGTGTTTTAATAATTCCAGTGTTGAATTGTATCATATCAAATAGCATATGAACTTTTCTTCTGGTTGCATTTGAGTGACTAAGTCCAAGAAGGACTTCTATTTTAGATCTAATGCTGCACAAAATATTTATGTTTTGTTTTGAGGTAAAAAGTGGTGAATGCTTTCTCTTAATAGTCAGCACATGTCATAAAATGCTGAGTTTGGGCATTTCAATAACTTCTAGTTGCATTAAATTGTTGAGATCTTAACTCAAAATAACAATATGTTCACCCTTTTTTCTTGAATAAAGTTGCATTTGTAAGTACACATTCCTTGGTTTTGTACAAATGTACTATATTGGACTAAGTTACCTGGGCTGCCTGCGATTAAGTTCATTTTCATAATGAATCTCATATTTTGCTCGAGCAGCTTTATTGCTCTAAAGGTTTGTAATATAGCGAGCAATATTTTTTACAAATAGATCTTATAGCAATATTTTATATAGATATAGTATTATTACTCATGTAGTTTCGCTCTAGATATGTATTTCTATGGTGCTATTTACAGTTTTATTTCTCAAACTTTCTTTTGTATCTGTTACCGGAGAAAGTCTTTGATTTGTTCGACACAACAATACCAAATATAAAGCTTTGTTACATGACAAAATCAAAGATATATCTTGAAATTTGAAAGCATAAATTGAACGTGTTTCTTATTAATTGTAACTGCCAAATTGTGTAATTTTTGTACATTTGAATTATATTTGTATAAAGATGCAAAATCATAATAGTTTATAATAATGTTATTTTTGTACATGTTGTATAAAATTATAAATGTGATTTATATTATGTAGTTATGTAAATAAACATTCCTTATTATACTATGCTCTTTCCACAACTATTTCATTTGAAGTAACCCTTACAGCCATCCATTATTTTCATATTTATTAGACTTCTATCTATAGAAAATTTAAATGGTCAACGTTACTGTTTGATTGCCACAGTAAATTTGTATATTCATTATATGTTTATGTTATATGGTTTCTCAATCATATTTAAGACTGATATTATGGAAAGGTTTTGTTAATTCTGATTTTTAAGTTTTACATATTATTTCAAGTAGTTACAATAGCTTTGTTTTTTAAGCAAGCCACTTTTATAGAAATTAAATATAAAATAAGTTAAATCTTTAGTTTAAGGCTCTTATTGCCTATGTATCATCAGTTTTAATCAAAATTTAATGATATCAAATTTTTGAATTCAAACAATTTGAAATTTTAATTTTGTGTGCAAGTTCTCATCTTGAGAGTTATTTTACCGTAAAATTATCTGTTTCCATAGTTTAATCATAAAACATTCTGCTTATATTATTAAACTGAAAATTTGGATATAAAACCCAAATAATTAGGCTGATTTTGAATGGCCACCACTGGGATTAATGGGTCGCCAGAATTGTACCCCCCGGATTTGTACCCCCCAGAAAAAACGCTACGTCATTTTGACGTCACAGGATGGGAGGTACAATTCCGGCCGCGAACTTTTAGGACGGATAAATTATTATGCATTTTAATCAACTGGCATTTCACCCCCCGGATTTGTACCCCCCGAATTTGTACCCCCCGTGGTCAAATTCTTAAGTCCTACCCCAGATTTGTACCCCCCGTCGCCAAATCTTCAATCCTACCCCGGATTTGTACCCCCCGTGGCCATATCCTTAAGTCTTACCCCGGATTTGTACCCCCGGATTTGTACCCCTTGTGCTCAAATCCAGTTTGACCGACCATGGAAATATACCGGGTCAATATTCTTTGTTTTTTTAATTAGTTCTCGTAAATCAACGGCTGTTCGTTAAGTTATTGCCTAGTATTATTCTACGAATATGTCTTATTATTATTATATTGTGTATTCTTATTCATCATTAAGTAGGCTAGATAATCTGTCAATAATACGTGATGAAAGTATTGGATAAAATATTGTTTTGAATATCTAAATTCATAAAAAATTTGTTAGTTTGATTATATTATGTTTCACATTTATGGTCCCGTATTCCGTCGGACTGTTTGCAATGAAACTTGGTATAAATATGTAAAATTTCACGGAGGAGGGTTTTAAGCCATTCATTTCGTCTTAACTCAATCGGGGGTACAAATCCGGGGTAGGAGTTAAGGATATGGCCACGGGGGGTACAAATCCGGGGTCGGACTTAAGAATATGACCATGGGGGGTACAATTCCGGGGTCAGACTTAAGGGAAATAATTTAATTGCAAACCATTTAGGTGTTGATGATTTAATAATGTATTGGGGGGTACATTTCCAGTCGCGTGCTGTTTCTCGAACAATTTAGGACCCGCCTCCTGTGACGTCAAAATGACGTAGCGTTTTTTGTGGGGGGTACAAATCCGCTACCCCGGATTAATCTATCTTTCATCAAAATTCTTAATTCATTTTGACTCTGAGGTAAAATGGCTGATATATCTACAATATATTCAGTCGTTAAATTAATATTACTGAGGTGAAGAAAATTGCTAGGAAAACAAGTTGTAGTACTAAAACTGTATTCAAGCTCAGTTTAACCCAATTCATTTAACTATTATAGACTGGTTGAATGCATACCAAATAAAATTAAAAAATTTAACATAGTTCCTGTAGCTTAATAACGAGTTTAGAAAAGGTTAATTAATATTTTCCTAATTTTATGCAGCATTAAAAATGAAAACTGTTCACTGAAAAAGTAATTTTTCTTTTAATTCATGCAGGGTTTTAGATTTGATAGTAATAAATTTATAAAAACTTATCTGTACTGTTGTCCATGCTTTTGAAAGTAAAACTTGTCTTAGTAAGATTGACTTTTTGTGTACCCTGTTTTGTCTTTAAATAATAGATCAATGATTCCTTAGTAAATCACTTTAGACTATGTGATGTATTTTTTTTACTATTTCTATTTTCACTTTCACACTTGAATATTTATTGTACAGTTTCTATTTAGGAAAAAGATGGAAAGAACAGAATCAAGTCAATCATGACGGATTTGAAGGCTTGTTAGGATGAAAGATTTTGTGGCCTTGTTTCTTATAGTTATCTTCAGACAGCCTGTATAATATTTATAAAATATTTACACAAACCTTTTGCGATTGGTAGAACACTAACCAATGACAGTTTTTAAAGAAGAGCTATTATGTAATTTCCCCAAATGCTGCAAGTTTATATTCTCGAAAAGCTATGAGACTTCACAGAGTCACTAAGGAAATTCGCCCTAGTGTATTTGCTGTGGACCCCTTTCTTTAATGATAAAGTCTCCGAGTTTTGTTTACTTCTGTGTTTATTATCAATAAATTATTACTGATAAAGGAGCCATATAAAACTTTAGCTGATAAGGGATCTCTTGGGTCAATAACTAATGTCAATGGTGTCCCATCATCATGTGGGAGAAATTTCATGTTTTAGTTATAGGTAAGCATTTTTAAATATTATAAAAATAAACTAAGATGATCATCAAGTATGACCATATTTTAGTCTTGCTTGAAGGTCGTCCATATAATTATCACAGCAAGACACTTAAATCGTCAACTTTTTAAACCAGTTGAAAGTAATAAATAAAATCTTCATAGAAGTATCAGCGGAGAAAAATACGATTGCCACACATCTTATTTTTACTAAACCTTAATTATAAATAAATACCTCCTGTTCAATTTTAATGAACTTCAAACTACAGTTAATAAAATAAAATCCAATATTTATAAATATCACAGTCAAATTTCATTTGTTTTGGTTATACTTCCTTTCCCTATCAACATAATCAAATATGTTTATTCCAAGTATCGGTTACAGTCGGGTTGGTAAACAAAAGAGTTAAAAATTGTCTCAAAATAATCCAAGGAAAATTCTAAAACAAGGTAATTTCTTCTAAACTGTTATTTTGAAATTTCATTAAATTTATCTTCATTCTTCATAGAGAAGAGCTAAAACATGTTCTAAAAGTTATCATTTCAGCTGCACCAAGCTTAAAGTAAACTCCAACTTTTCTAAACAAATTTTCAAGTTTCTGAACTGTTTGGCATGTTGTAAACTGGCAACATCAGCTATTAAAATGTACTAATATCAGCTCAAAGAGGAAACAGAGTGACAACATAAATTTTTCGGAAGTTTCATGTCAGTACTAGAAATTTGGTAAAAGAATGAATTTTAGGTGGGCTGATAATAAAATTACATTGGAAATGTTCTCAGAGGCTATAATGTGGCAGGAGACTGATGAGTATTAGTTTTTGGGATTCTTTGGGGCATCCAAATAATCTGATGCTTTTATAATATAATATTACAATAATATAAGTATTAATTGCAATCATTGTAAATAATTTACAATGATAATTATGATAATTTACAATGATAATAATAATTATTTTTAGGTGCTTGTGTTACTGCCAATTTTACTAAGCCTCCAATTTTCCTATTTGCACAAGTTTTACAATGGCACTGACAATGCTGAGGTCAAAATAAACCGTGCACCGACAATGCTGAGGTCAATGCTTGGATTTATAAACCGTGATGCTCACCAAATCACATATACAATACGTTTATTCCTATCCAGTTTTCAGTGCTTTTAAAGTGGTTGTCTTTAACCCTGATCCAAATAAAAGAAATTTCATTAATTTTGAAATGAATAAAGCATGAAGCAGTCAAGTCCGCCAATTTGGTTTTCGTGATCTATTATTTATTCCTTTACTAGAGAGTTTTTAAGTAAATTCAGTTTCACAAAAGACACATTATAATGTTTTTAAATAATTTTTTGTGTTAAGTCAATAACATTTTCTCAACAACTAGAGGACCTGTGCTGCTGTGCAGCCAATTATACACAACTGATGTTACATTCAGAAATTTAGGCATTGTCTGAAGTCAGCATTTACTTGTGCTGAGCTTGTCTTATTTGAATAATTAATAGCTCTGTTTAAAACCTGTAATTTATTGAGTGTTTAAAGATCTAACATAGGATTAAATATAATGGGAGATATGGATCGTTGATTTAAAACAAAACCTTAAAAAATAAAAATTTGTGGTAGGATGTCTGCCGCTTGCATCTAGTTCCTCAGATTTTAATTAATAATGGCTTAAACAAAAGACTGAAACCGAGTGTCTTCACTAAATGTTTTAAGGCCAAAACATGTGAAGTAACTTGAATGAAACGGAAGTCACTGATATTAAAAAGAGGACAAATGTTGGAGAGATTAAATTGTAGTTGGTTTTTCATCTCATGTTCGCTTAAAACTTTTCTGATTGATATAAACTTAATAAATTGAAGCCGGTATTTCACTTAAAGTTCTCAGTATTTTCAGAACCTAATAAGAATAAAGGTTCAGGTTGAAAGTTTTTATTGGCATTAAAAGATTTTAATGGGATTTATGAATTTTATTTTGATCGGTGGTTTGGGGTCGTCCATAAATTTCGTAATGCCCCTAGGGGGGAGGGGGGTGTTCGGCAGTGTTAAGCACCGTTACAAGGGAGGGTGGGGGGGTTGAATGCAATGTTATGTAACTATGATGAATTCCTTAATTTCTTTAAATATGTTGAATTATCTTAAAAGTTCAAAGATTTTGACTTTTTAGGGAGGTGGGGGGTGATAGCACAAGAGTTGCATAATTTTTTTGGGGGGGGGAGTTAGTGCCAGTGTTACAAGTCCCTTACAAGGGACGAGGGGGGGTTTGAAAAGATAGATTTTAGCATTACGTAACTTATGGATGGCCTCTTTTTAATTTGCCTTAAACTTGTCAGATTTGAATGAGCAACATATATATTTCCCTTTCATTAAATATCAATGTCTCCAGTTCTAATCACATTTTTTTTATTATTTGTCCTAAAAATACCAAGTGAATTACTGGCTTTTAATTTAGCTAACGATTGGAGACCAGTAAAAAAATAGGGTAGCATACTCTTCCAATAACAACACAGTCTGCTTCAGTATCGATGGTCAATCGAGTCTTAACACAAATAAATGAATGTTATTTTCCTGGGATTTATTCAATTGGGTTGTATGTTGTATAAGCTAAAATCAGTTTTTCAAGCCAGGCAATTATTTTATACATTCACGTTGTTCATGATTACCGAATTTGAATGCTGTGGAGCAGTGTGGGGGGTTCTTTAGTTACCGGTAACCTTAAAATATTAAATTTAGTGTTGGTGTGATAATGGTAAAGCTAAGTTGATTTGTTATTCACAACTTAACTAACTTGCTCTGTTGTTTTGAGGTTTACTGGTTTCGCACAACCCATTTGTTGCTTCTCAATACCTTTCATCGTTTGAGTTTGGCAATGGCTTTGAGCTAGCCAATGGGTATGGCCTAGGAGCCTGTTCTACAGACATCGTAAGTATCTACTAATTTACGTGCATGGTAGTTAATCAATAACATTTTAGATCTCAGAATCTGACCTTTCATTAATAATTTATTGGATGCCTCTTGTGTTTCATATTCATAAATCATCTCATTAGAGGTATGTTTCACTTTCAAAAGCTCCCAGGTAGAACTGTGTATTGATGCAGTTTTTATATAAATTGTTGAAAAATAGAATCAATAGTATGTATCTTTAAAAAAAGTTAAATTTTTATATTTCTAGAGGTAATTTAAAACTTTCAGAATTTTTTGAATTTTTTCAGAATTTTTTTTTTCTCATTGCAATACTGAAAGTCATTAGCATTTCTCTTTCATAGAAATATTAAGAATGTTCAATTGTAAACATATCAATAGATTTTTTTGAAGATACATATAGTTCATTTACCAAAAAATCTTTAACACGCTCACTACCAACAAGCACCTATAACGTGTGGGGTCAGAATTTCCACTTATAAATCTATATTTTAATTCCCGAGGTTACAACAACAAAACAATTTTGCCTGGAATAGTCTCAGACTATCGGGTTCGACCCCTTTAGTAGGAAATTTATATAACATTAGCTTAAAGGATGTAGTGGAAATCAACCAACAAATTATATAAAGTGGGATTTACTAACACATATAAATAAAATGCCTTGTACAACTCAAAATCAAAGATTATATGTTGGCGGGATACCTAAAAGTCACTCAGTCTATTTTCCACTATTTGATCTACTCTCGGCACTTATTAAATTCACTCTGACTAAAATAAACTGCTAGACACTTTGTACATGGATCTTTTCTCAAGGGTGTAAGACATTTGCCTCACCCTGAGATTTGCATAAAAGCTGAACTCGAACATGACTAAAATAAATACCAATGTGCAGCGATATACTAGCTCAATACAAGAAAACTGCCGAAGCAACCCGTTATTTAATTAGGATAACTTTTCACAGATCACCGCGCGAGACAGCAGCCCCTCGCAGCATATTAAATAAAATGTTGGTAATTAGTTTGGCAATACTTTAGTAAATTTAACTATCGACTCCAGGTTAAAGAGGCATGTGCCCCTGATTGAGTGAAATAAGTAACTATTAAAATGAGCTTTTTACTGGTTTTATAAATTTTTTGGTAGTAATGTCCAATTTGTTAAATTTCGCTACTTCATTTGAGGTAGCAGAAAGGGCGATAGAAAACATTTTATGGTGGGAAGACACGGTCACGGTCCGCGTAAACTAACATAGATGAACACACACCCTCCGATGGTGCCGAAACTGACCGAACACACACCATGACTTATACAGGTCATGGTCAAGTAACTTAAAGGCCAGTGGGAGAGAGCCCCAGGGTCGAATTTAAAATTTTATTTCACTCAAGCCTTGCCCTAAAAAATACAAAATAACAAAAAAAAATCATCCAATTCAGTGCACAAATAAAAAAGTTATTGAATTAAAAAGAAATAGAAATGTTTTTGTTTATTAAGGTAACATTAACATTGGAACAATGTACTGTGATTACCACTCATCGAATTGATTTTTATCTATATAGATTTACTATCAGTATGTATTTTTATCATGTTAGCTGTTTTAGGATAATTCTGTAGCTGTCTTTTGTTTTTGAAACTGTGCAATAGTATTAAATACAGGGTGTTTTTTTAACGCAACCCAAAACTTTATTTTATCAGTGAAGGATTCTTTGTTTGATATCATTATTGGTGATGGTGATTTTATATTTTGATTTCGATTTTTGCGGACATTTGCCATCACTGATTAGTAAAAAACAAGTTTCACGCCGTTTCGGGATCTGGAATCTGAGCCCGTCTACAGGTGGAAGAAAACCTTGAACAAAACTATTAAGATTACTAACATATAGCCAGGATAACCTGGACAAAAAAACAGCTAAAAAAGAGAACTGTAAAAGCAGTCACAAAAACACTATGCTGAAAAGAAAAACAACAACACAAAGAGACACAGGAAACACAAGCATCAAGATTCACCAGTCAGGAGAGAGCTGGTCCACACCCAATCAGAGCTGAGCTGAAACTGGTGGGAAGAAAGGAAATGGCGGCGGTGACAGAAATGGCTGTGGCTGCCGCCATTTCCGTCACCGCCGCCATTTCCTGTAAAAACTTGTAACTAAAAACTGTATATGCTGTAAAATTAGTTTCAGGGCATGCTTTTTAATTATATGGTTCAGATATTAATGATATATCACTAATAAGTGAACTGTTCCAATATAATGTTGATGCGTCGTTTCTAGTGTGGGCCCGTAGAGGCCTGCTGTGCTGGGTTCAGATGCAGTGAAGACTTCAAATGCATCGACCTAGTCGGTAAGTTGAATGAGTTCATAAATGGTTTGTAACTCACAAGGTGGGAGTGAGACTTTCAGCCTTCAAAAGTGGCACTTGGCCATACTAATCATGGTGTTTAGAATTGTGATCTTTCACAAACTCACGTGAGTTCAGAGCAGTCATTTTTAACTTCAGGCATTATTCATTATAATTTTATGACTTTTGAGAAACAGAAATAAATTATTATGGTTAAGGCAGTGCAAACAAAATTACATTGATTTATTAACTAGTGCTCTAATCAGTCTTTTTGGCAGGTGAGAAAGAGCACTGTTACAGAAATAAGCACTGAATATCTGTGTTGTGTAAGCAATCAAATAAATATATAAATCATTATTTTCTGCACAGTTTTCTTTACATAATCTTTACAAGTGGTAAATTTCCATTTTGAATTCACATAAAATATAAAATCAAGCTGACCCTAAAAAACCATGTCTCTGCAGAAAAACAGGGGCTCTGAGACTTAAGTCCATTCAGGAGTTCCATTACAAAGTTGATCATTTGTATTTGAGTTCTGTAGCTTTCCTGAAACATAAACTTTTATCTCCTTCAAAAATCAATACGATCATAATATGTTTAAACAAAGGTGCATTTACACTATGAAATCTTGTGGGTACGCTCATATGCAATCAATGTTAAATCCAAGCAAGGCCACACTAAAATCTAAAGTAAACCTTGATAAATTATGGCAATAAAAGATTCCACTGAGCTTTGAACAAGTCTAAAAAGACTTTACATCCATATAAATGGAGGTAATACTTATTTTCACATTTTTTTTATTGCACAAGAAAGTTTTCTGTACGATATGCAGCACAAATTTTGTAGTTTTATTGGGACTTACTTAAGCAAAGTTCCCACCGATCAGAGGTATAATACAAAATTTCCTTTACAATTAAAAATTAAATTCAATATCAAAAACTATTGCTGTCTTAAATTGTTATTTAATTCCATCAATTTTTTTAGTGATATTGAAAGTGATGGAATATGATCTTTACATACTTAACAATTGGATGAGTTTAAAAAGATTTAGGCATGTTAGTAATTTTTCAAACCTGTTTTTATTACATTTTCATATTATACATTGCAGAATATGAATTACCAAGGCCAGCACGAAGAGGGCGCTACGATGGTTTCTATCCCAGGGGAGCAAAAGGTCTAGTTATGGTATTGAATATAAATGTGGTTTTTTGTTATTTTTCTCAGAAAAACTAATCAGGTTTTTTTAGGTTAACCTTTCAGTTTGGCTAATTTGGATGTGTACAAACAAAATTTAATGCTGACATTTCATAAGTTGTATATTTAGATATAAAAACTATTTTAATAACATTTTGCTTAGTGACAGCTTTGTTATTTGCCGCCTCCTATTTGCGGTTTCATGAGCAAATAGTATCTTATGTTACTAATAAAGATCTGAAAAAATAATTTTGTTTTGTTTGACAAACTTTGAAATATGTTTTATTTTTATTTACCTCAATGACAAAAAACCATATTTTTCTCTATGCTAAGGAAATCTTATAAGATAATACTGATTTCACCAGAGATTTTCAAAAATCATTTCAGAAATTATCGAGCCACCATTGTACCGGCCGCCACCAATCATCGCTCCTCCACAAGTCTTCACAGACTACAATGTGATTGAGATTGAGCGAACGATTGTGGAGCCGCTGCCACCTCCACCACCGCCCCCACCTCAAGTCATCGTGCCACCCCCGATAGTCCGCACACAGGACGTGTATCAGGTGGATACGACTGTTGTGAAGGCGATACCGCCCCCGCCGCCTCCACCGCCCCCGGTGGTGCTGCCACCTCCCATCATCAACGCGTACGACGTTTACAACATCGAGAGGACATTTGTGGAGGAGTTGCCACCCCCTCCCCCACCCCCCCAGCCGGTGCACTTGCCCGCCCCTATCACATTCGAGTATGACATTGTACAAGAGAATAACAGACTGATCCAGCACCAGCCGCCCCCACCTCCGCCACCGCCCCCAGTTGTGCTGCCTCCCCCGCTGCACAACAACTACGACATTTACAACCTGGAGCACACGATCGTACAAGAGATCCCTCCCCCTCCCCCGCCACCTCAGCCTGTTCATCTGCCTGCTCCTATTCTGCGAGAGTATGAGATCGTCCAAGAAAACCTAGACTTTAGGACCCACCAACCGCCACCACCCCCACCACCGCCGCATGTCATCCTCCCGCCTCCTCTGCATAACAACTACGACATTTACAACCTGGAGCACACGATCGTACAAGAGATTCCCCCCCCTCCCCCGCCACCTCAGCCTGTTCATCTGCCTGCTCCTATTCTGCGAGAGTATGAGATCGTCCAAGAAAACCTAGACTTTAGGACCCACCAACCGCCACCACCCCCACCTCCGCCGCATGTCATCCTCCCGCCCCCTCTGCACAACAACTACGACATTTACAACCTGGAGCACACGATTGTACAAGAGATCCCTCCCCCTCCCCCGCCACCTCAGCCTGTTCATCTGCCTGCTCCTATTCTGCGAGAGTATGAGATCGTCCAAGAAAACCTAGATTTCAGGACCCACCAGCCACCTCCACCTCCACCACCGCCCCCGGTCTTACTGCCGCCTCCGATCCACAACAACTATGACCTTTTCAACTACGAACACACGATCGTTCAGGAGTTTCCACCACCGCCACCCCCCTCCCCAGCCTGTCCACTTGCCTGCTCCAATTTTCAGAGAGTTCGATCTGTTTGATGAATCTTTCGAGTTCTTGACGCACCAGCCGCCCCCACCGCCGCCGCCCCCGGCTGTCTTACTGCCGCCTCCCATCCACAACAACTACGACCTGTACAACTATGAACACACCATCCTCCAGGAGCTCCCGCCCCCACCACCTCCCCCTCAGCCTATCCTGCTGCCGGCTCCCATCCACAATGAGTTTGTCGAGGTTGTTGAACCTTTACCATTCGCTTATGGACATTATAAACATATCTGATTTAATACATCTTAGGAATTTGTAAATTATAGATTAAACTTTTTTAGTATTGGTGACTTTTGTATTTATGTTTTCTTTTTGTTATGGTACCTCTTTCATTGCACTCTCTTTGTTGGGAAGATTTTTGGCTGCCCATTAAATAAGCTAACAGGAGGAACTGCAAGAATATTCTCTGAGTAGAAGTGTGGTCATCAACACACACATATCTTTGAGTCACTTTTTACTATTACTTTAGCTCAAATCCTTGATTATTTCTTTAAATACCTTTGTCATTTGAGGATGATCTTTTCACTAGGTAATCTATGACATCAAAAGTATTAATCTAAGGACATGATTAAAATAAAAAGAACAACCACTAAAAAATACAAATATTTTTATTTTGACACATTTTAGTTTGTACACAGAAACACTTTATAAGCTTGGGTCTCTGTTTTTTTTGTGCACATTTCTAACATTGAGCTCATTGAAGCTTGTCGTCAACTGTTTGTAATACCATAGACAACCAGCACATTTTTATTATTTTTTATCAATGTTTATACCATTATTTTTTGATTTACAAAATACTGTAAATCCTAAAATGAGAAGAATTTTTTTTTAAGAAGATAGAAAATATTTTTATTTTGTCTAAAGACGCATGCAAACACTTTTTACAAAAGGTTCACACACTTTTTTAAGCTCTGATAGGTATTTAGCTTAAAAAATCTGTTTTACTAGTTTTAGGCCTACTCTAATAACCAGTATTGGACAATATTTCGATTGGAATATATACACAATGTAAAGTTACCAAGATTATAATTTGCGATTTGTAGCACGGATTGTTTTTGCGAATAGCAAGTGTTTTACTTACGTCTCCAATCCTTTTTATTAAAACGGACGAACGCGTTTCAGCACTCAGGCCATCTTCAGCATCCTATCCAGTACACCAAATTAACACATTCTTAGCTGCTTGTGTTGCGAAGCGAGCTGAGTCAAGTTGATAAAAAAATTACACATAACATTCAACATTGACACTATACATGGACACGAAAACATTGAATTATTAACAACGTGCGCACGTGTTCGGGAGCGGGTTCGGAACTAGCCACTTCCATAGTAATATTCGATAAACAATATTTAAAAAGCTGCAAAATTTCCCTTCAAACTAAAAATAAAGCTTAGACCAACTTGTTTGAATAGTGTGATGTATCACACTATAAAATTAGACAATAATGGTATAAACATTGCTTTTAACAGTCATCACATTAAATTACAGACACAATAACATACAACATATTCTACTGAATATAAATAATACTTTTCTACAGGAGCAAAGAAGCTCATATATTATATCTATTAAAATTCAAATAATTTAACTAAAAATTAAATTTTAACATAGTTTTGGGTAAAAATCCAAGTTTTATAAAATTGTTATGACATAAAAAAATTATTCACTTGTACTTTTAATTTAATTCTCTGATTTCATCTTAAGAGGTACAGATATAATATGAAACCTTCAACACAGTTCAAATAAAAAAAATCAATTAAATAACTTTTGTCTTGCTTTTTTGAAGCGATGGTCTCGGTTGACATCCGTGCGGCACTGGATGAATTACGATTCATTCTACGGATAAAGCTATCACTGATGTCTTCCGTCTGCACACACTTAATATCTACATTCTGTAGGATGCGCGTTTCCGCTTTCACCATCTTCAAGTACAATACTCAGTTGAAGATTGTACTTGTACAATACTCAGTTGAAGGTTGTACTTGTAAAATATTCAGATTGAGTATTGTAGTTAAAGATGGCGAAAGCCGAAACGCGCATCCTACAGAATGTAGATATTAAGTGTGTGCAGACAGAAGCCATCAGTGATAGTGTTATCTACGATTTTGTCTTGCTTGGTAACCAAGTAAAAATATATACTATCACAAGGTCCACTGGGCAACTTAGCCTGGTTCAACTATATTTGTAAATAAAAACGTTCAGATTTATTTAAACAGCAAAATTTGACATGGTTTTTATTTATTCCTGTGATATATTTATAATTATTACATTGTATTCCATTGAAATGTTTGCTGAAATGATGCCGTAATTGGTCCCAAGTCCATGTTAGAAAACTTCCATAGAAAGAGACAATTTTTTAATGCAAAATGTACATTAATGATTGTTAAAAAAAAAAGGTTTATGGCTCAATTTTGTGAATATCTGTATAAAATTTTAGTTGGCTTTTTAAAGTACATTTCTCTATTTTCATTACCACTTATAAAACAAAGAAGTATTTCTAACATTTGCTTTAATTAATTTTCTACATAAACATCTGTTAGCTTAAAAGTAATCAACTACACTAGAATACGTATTTTTTGCATTTAGTATGAGTGCAAATCTTTCTTATTGTTCTTTACTATATGTGGGATGCGTAAATCTTTCTTCAGGCGAGTTGATACAGTACGATTAATCTCGGAACGAGCTTGATTTTCACTGGGTCCGATTTAAGGCTCGCTCAGACCAGGCTCGGTCAAAGTTAAATAGGAGGATTTTTAGGTCGCCGGTTCATTTAGATTGGATTGTCGAAATATCCAATGTTAAATACATTGCACATCAAAATTCTTATTCAAGAAAATATCTGCATTTAACAAACTCAGGCCGAGTTTTTTATATAAAATTTATTTGGATGCAATGATGCACGGTCCGAGTGATCTTCCGATTTCCCTCGTCCGAGATTAATTGTACCATGTCAACCCGTCTTTATTGTTCTTTGTTATATTTGACAGGTTAACAAATTAAAAAAGAGGTTTACAGCCTTCTAAAGAAGCAAAATTATAAATTAAAAATAATAGGCCTTTCGGTAAATTTTAAAGTACAGAAAATAAGTGTGAAAAATATTAAACCTTGAAGAGAAAAATAGCCCAGCTTAGAAAGCCATACTTAGCTATTATTTTAAACAAAACAGCAGTTAAATAAATCAAACATACTAAAAGGGGTGTGATAAAACCCTAATGGAGTCTATATAAAAATATTACATATAGCACCATTAATTTTTCAATAAAACACAAAACATTCATTCCTATATGTGTATATAAAATTTACAAGTTTTATGTTATATCTTAGAGGAAGGTAAGTTGAAACGTCTAAAAGTAAGATTTCAAGAAAATAAATTGTTAAAATATGATTAAAATTAATTTAGTAATGAGTGACCCTTGTTCCAATCAGTAAACATTATTGATCTGAGCAATATACTCATTAAATAAAGATACATAGGAAGAAATTAACTCAAGGTAAAAGAGTTGGTTTACTACCGCGGTAACTTATTATTATTTTTAACATGCTTTCCAAATAAAATGTTGACCCAAAGTTCCTGCATGCATGAACAAAACAGTTAATTGAAGTGCAAGAGGAGAGGAACGGGTGCTTTTCAAAAAACAAATGTTAATAAAGTAGAACCTGGTTAATTCAAATTTTATTTCAAAATCTTCCTTGATTTAAATATTTCTTCCGATTCCCAGCATTTATATTTTAACATTATTAAAAAATCATGAATAATTTTAGAAAAACTTGGATGATTCTAACTTTCTATTTATTGCATCCTACGAAGTATTTATTGTATCCTAAAAAATATACATGTTTTTATTTTCATAAAATGTGCACAATATAGTCAATACTTAAACAATTGTCATAGTTTATAATGAAAAAACCTGACTGAAAGTTTGAGATTAAGTAATTTTAACAGTTTTTTTGCCAAATTGTGTAATTAGCATTTTTGGATATTTCAGATTTTTCCATCAGTCCCCTGGGTACGAGTCATCCCAGTTCCACTGAATAACATAAACTAATGGAAGGGCAGCACTTCTACTTTTGGTGCAAAAATTAATCACCACTATACGAGCTCTTAAAATTTCAGTTTACATGCAATTAGCAGCCAATAATAATTAACTGCTCTGGGTTGTATGACACCAGTGCAATATTGCAGGTGATACTTATACTGTGCTGTTCATACAAGAGCAATTGATAGAAAGTAAATTCATATATGTTTTCATAAAAGTACTTCATAAAACTGATAGATTAACAAAACAGAATTTTAGTGCAGATTTAGATTAGTTCACTGTACATTGCACGAATACTTTAGTTGGTTTTGGCACTGTGCAGTACAGATTTCGCCTGCAACTCTTTCATGCGCGCATGAACTTTGGGACAACTGAACTGGTTCAAACAATCTAACAGTTTAATAGGTTTATTTTAAAGCCGGCTCCACACATGCGTCATTCGGCATGCAGCGAGCAGCGATTCGCCGAATCACGAGTAGTGTGGATGGGTGTTTCTATATTTGGCAAACAGCAAGCATTGGTGCTTGTTCATTGTAGGTCCTATAGCGAGACAAATAGTTCGCCGAACGTCGAACATTCGGTGCATGCCGAATGACGCATGTGTGGAGCCGGCTTAAAAGGAAACAGATGTTCTTTTTTGATTAAATTGTTAATATTTATGAAACCAAGAAAACACCAACATCACCAGTTCCATTATTAAATCTATTATTTTTTCTCCCACATACTCAAACTATTGCAAATCCATATAAGCACGGACACACTAAATAAGGGGCCGGAGTCCTTTTTTGGTAACATCATAGTAATAGACAGGCTCACTAATGCATTTGAAATAGTACTTGTCGAGTACTTGATTATAATTAACTATCATGCCATGATTATAATTTGACTAAGTTTATGTTCATAAACCATATTTGTTCAATTTGTATGGATCAATAAACTATTAACCACAGTTAAAAATCGCTTTAAATAAATCTTGAATTTATATTTCGGATTAAAGAATGGTAAAAAAAATTATAATTAAGTATTTTGTTTACTTTTCATCAGATCATTTATTCAAAATTTGACAGTAATGTTTCCTATTGTTTTTATTTTTTGAAATGTTATAGTTTCTTAGTAAATGTTTACAATATGCATATCATTTTAATTTCTGATTTGCAGCACAGTGCTATGAGTTGGGCCGATGTTGAGTCTGGCACTCGGGAGCACGAGGGGTGACTCCGGCCTGTAGTGTAGAGTGGCCTTGATCAAAATATTACATTTGTTTTTTCAAAAACATTACGGTATTTTTTCAACTAATGTTTCAACTAATGTTCACTGAATACCCATCAACACTATATAATTGATTTTGTATTGACCTAAGTGCTTTGAAAGACTGATGAACAATTTTAACCTCATTGAATTTACTTGCAATGGTGTAAAGTTCCATGTATCAACGTTTTTATTAAATAAGAATTTTATTTTATTTTAATGAAAAGAGTTCATCACTTTGTTTGAAAAAATGTGAATTTATTACACAAAATTATAAACATTTTCATTTTGTTACAAAACACTTTTGGAGTTCCGGCCAAATCATTAGGCAGGTGGCGAAAAATGGAAACTCCAGCTGTATAAATGACTTGATGTTAAAGACACCTCCGCTCCTCTACATATTTAAGTAGTTGAACATATTTCCAACAGATAGAAGCACATTTACTTGGCTATGTTTGGAGGACTTACTCAGCTGATTTGGAAAACATAAACAAAGAGCATAACTGTCTATAACTTCAGATGGGTAAATGATTGGCCAAAAACATATTTTGAACGACAGCCTATTTTGATTCACTCACCCGCCTAATAATTTGGCCGGAACTCTAGGTATGTTTTTTTATCCTGAAATTCTTCATAATTTTTTAACCTGATACTTTTTAAATCAAAATATTTTAGTTTGTGGGCTGTTTTTTTTTTGTTTTTAACAGTTTAAAAATGTTGAGAGCTCAAAGGGTCAGTGGCTCGAAGAGTTAAATAACGAGAGTATAGATTTTTAACAAAACACGACAAAACAATTTTGAAGAAATTCTTTTTACAAGTTTTATATTAAATCACTATTACAGTCCCATTTAACAATCAACATTAATTTTTAATTACATCAAATAGACAGTTATACACTAAACAATCATAACCAAAAGATATCTTATAAAACACTTCTAAAAGATCTCCATTTAAAATTAACAAACTGTAAAAAAACTTCATGAGTTAGCTTTGGCCTCATATGACTTAATAATTTATGATAATAACTATATTTATATAAACTATTAAGAAATAAATTGTTAATAAGTTATTTGTGAAGCGCAAGGTAATACGTATAAGAGACCTTGACTCATATTTATACTGCATCTCAATATATACTATGAAATAAATGCGGTACAAATAAATAAGTAAAACATAAATTTCAACTTTTATCTTGAATTTTATGCATAGGAATAATAATGTATTAATAATTCATTGCAATAATAGTGACTTTTCAATTCACTACCTCTTGCTATCATAAAAAAATAACATTACCTACAAAGTACTAAATGAATACTTACTGAGTAGGAACACTTTTATCATCACGTTTGTTTATATGTCATTTTCATTGATAATCATATATTTCCTCACCAAAAGTATGTATCAATATAGCAATCAAGTATGTATCCTTCACAGTATTGTTAAACAAGTATATTTATTATTTTATTTTAGCTTACTCTAACACAACCCTGGTATGGTAATAACGATTCATTGTCCAAAAAAATAAGCATTCGAAAAAGAGGCTTGTCCCCTCTTCACTACTTCTCCAATATTATCAGTTGAATCATTCAAAATTTGCTTGAAATTTCATTTTTATGTTTACATTGAGCTTTGGTTATCATTATTTTTATCGTGTTTAACCTGCAACCTTGCTTAAGAGAATGACAACTTCGACGACGGAATAGCCAGGAAAGTAGGAAAGTGGAGATTTGGGTACCACATGTTGTGATTTGACTGCCATTTTTTATTGAACAAAGAATATTATAAAATAATAAATATCAAGGGAACATAAATGTTAAAATTAGTTTGCGGAGTTAGCCTCCACAATTCATATCATATTTCAATTCTGGCTAGTTATATATTTTAAACTAGCTAGAAATCACAACTCCCCAAAAAACCCTCTCCCTCAACAAGATGTTTCGTCAAAGTATTACACCTCACCAAATATCTATTAAATTAGGATTTAAAGAACAAATCTGTGAATAAAACCTTATAACTGACGCCAAATCTTGAGGCCCATTTTGCACATGTGGCGGGGAGTGGATAGGCTGGGAGGAGAGGGGAGTAGGAGCGAGATCGGCAGTCCACGGTGTACTAGCCTGGCTGCGTACATTCGACAGCACGCACGTATTTACTGCTTATCTGTCAATCGTTGTTCAGAGTAACAAGACGCTTTAATAACTACTAATGAAATATTATTTTTTAATCTTAAGCAGAATTTTACTTTAAAATATTCTTTTTGTTGATAATGTTTGTAGTGACACGCGATTGTTGACAGCTGAGAGCAGAATGACAGTGCTGCACTCTGGTGATACGTTGCCGCGCATGTGCACTAGCCGTCTTTGCTGCCACGCATCCTCTGCACTGGGCCTTAAGATAAGGCGTCAGTTATAAAAACATTATGCTGATGGTGAAAGTTTACTCTGATAGTATTAATTACATCTTCAATCCATAAGCAGATTGAAAAAGTAAGTATCTCAATAGGTTCGTAATACATCAATTCGTAGCTACAAATAATCAACTAACAACATACATTCATTGCTATTGAACAATTAAAAACTTTAATTCGAGTAAAACAACAAAAGCTTCATGGTGGCCGTTAAAGATAGCGATAACTGTGTAAAAAATGGCCGTAAATTCTATCGCACTTATCAATTTTGAGGTAAAAAATATTACCAAAGTGACCCGAACTTTTAAGTATTTTGCAAAACTTCAAGTCAAGCAGAGTAGAGTAAATCTGCTCGAAAAAAGCTCGGCACTCAAATATACTCGAACAACCCTAATTCTTTTTAATATACTTCTTGGATTATACTTTAGAAGCCAGAAATGAATTAGTTTACGTTTCTTACATGTATTATATTTTGTAAAAAGCAATAATAACTCAAGAATAAAGTAATCTCTTTGGTCCAACAATTGACTAGAACACATCTACCTTTTGACTTAAAATTTTCAATAACATCTCCAGCATTTTTTTTATAAAAATGTGATTTTTAGTAGTTGCATAGTAAGATTAAAGAGATGTTAATGAACCTCAACAATCTTGAGCCTAGAAAAATGTGCTATTATTGATGTTTGCTCATGACATAGTTTTAAACAAAGCATGACCAACTTAAATGACCTCTTCAAGCTCTTCTGGATTAATCAATTCAGTTACAACAATGTTTTCACAAAAAAATTGATAAGAATACCTCAACAGCTGTCTCTTGTGAGAGAACTGAAGTGAACTCCTTTACAATAAAACACACTTTTTGTAATGACGGCGTCGACGTTTTTTCTCAGCTACTGCTGGAGGCTGGTTTCGAATTATTCTCACAATCTGAAACCAGACCGACTTCAGTTTGGTCGCTGTGAAATAAAGTCCATTAACATACTTGAATTAGAAGAACGAAAGAAGTTGTAGGAATATTCTACACGACTCCAAGAAACTAACCTTCATAAATACAAGGAAACACATGGAGCAAAATTACCGAGAGGAATTAAGTGCTGCTATTTATGACAAACCCAGGTAGGTTTTAAATAAATGTTATATTGATGAAAGTAAACCATCTGACCCTGCCTAATTACAAACTTGGCTTATTGCTCATTTGACATATTAAATAGGTTATTGTTTAAAAATACTTCAATTTTAGCGAATTTCCCCTATAGGGAAGAAGCTATTACCGTAGGTCTCAAGGTAAGACCTAAGCCCAAGACCTTCATAACTTTTCGTTTCAGGGCCCCCAAAAGCAAAAAACACCATTCAATCAAATTTTTATATATCTCTCTATCTATAGAGAGAAACAATCATAATTTGCAACTGAACTCTGACAAAACCAAATTTGATTGTATTTTTATGAATAGGACTAGTTCAAAGGCAATCCAAACCATTTAAATATTTAGTGTCAAAAAGTAAACATAACCTAACTGGAAAGGCTTTTCATGATTACTATTATTACTTCCTCCAAAAGAGAAGAAGAAGAAGCTTGTTTCCTGACAACTCACAAGTTTTTTCTCAACAGCCTATTGCTTGGTGAGTAAAAATGGTTGGATTGGTGAGATGCTCAATGTATATGACCCCTATATTTAAATTATGAATTTTTAAGAATAAATGCCAATTCAAATAATATACACAGATGTTGTGGGGCTGAATTCATTAAGTTAAATAGAAATATTTTTATTTTTACCTGGGAATTCATTTTATAGTTAGAAACAAATAAATTGAGGATTGAGTTACTCACTCACTCGCCGACTCGACCATTTCAAAAATAGGGTCCCTGGTACTGACCTCCTGGAAGGCAGTGTCGATGTTGAGCGGCGGGTCCTTGGCGCTGGTCTCAATGTACGCGGGGACGCCGAGCCGCTGGGCCAGCTCCCGGCCGTGCTCCTCCGACACCTTCCGCAGGTGCACCAGGTCCACCTTGTTGGCCACCAGCAGCATCGGGTACGTGTCCCTGCAACCAACACAGCGAGTACAGCATTGGGTATGTGTCCCTGCAAGCACCACAGCAAGAACAGCATCGGGTACATGTCTCTGCAACCAACACAGCGAATAGAGCATCGGGTACGTGTCCCTGCAACCAACACAGCGAGTACAGCATTGGGTATGTGTCCTTGCAAGCAACACAGCAAGAACAGCATCGGGTACATGTCTCTGCAACCAACACAGCGAATAGAGCATCGGGTACGTGTCCCTGCAACCAACACAGCGAGTACAGCATTGGGTATGTGTCCCTGCAAGCAACACAGCAAGAACAGCATCGGGTACATGTCTCTGCAACCAACACAGCGAATAGAGCATCGGGTACTTGTCCCTGCAACCAACACAGCGAGTACAGCATCGGGTACATGTCTCTGCAACCAACACAGCGAATAGAGCATCGGGTACGTGTCCCTGCAACCAACACAGCGAGTACAGCATCAGGTACATGTCTCTGCAACCAACACAGCGAATAGGGCATCGGGTACATGTCCCTGCAACACAGCGAGTAGAGCATCAGGTACATGTCTCTGCAATCAACACTGCAAGTATAGCATCAGGTTCGTGTCTCTGCAACCAACACTGCAAGTAGAGCACCCGGTACGTGTCCCTGCAACCAACACAGCGAGAAAAGCATCAGGTACGTATCCCTGCAACCAACACAGCGAGTAGAGCATCGGGTACATGTCCCTGCAACCTACACAGCAAGCAGAGCATCAGCTATGTGTGTCTGCAACCAACACAGCGAGTAGAGCATCGGGTACATGTCTCTGTAACCAACACAGCGAGTACAGCATTGGGTATGTGTCCCTGCAACCTACACAGCAAGCAGAGCATCGGCTATGTGTGTCTGCAACCAACACAGCGAGTAGAGCATCGGCTATGTGTGTCTGCAACCAACACAGCGAGTAGAGTATAGGCTATGTGTGTCTGCAACCAACACAGTGAGTAGAGCATAGGGTACATGTCCCTGCAACCAACACAGCGAGTACAGCATCAGGTACATGTCTCTGCAACCAACACAGCGAATAGGGCATCGGGTACGTGTCCCTGCAACACAGCGAGTAGAGCATCAGGTACATGTTTCTGCAATCAACACTGCAACACACACACACACAGGTACCATCAGGTACCATCAGGTTCGTGACTCTGCAACCAACACTGCAAGTAGAGCACCCAGTACGTGTCCCTGCAACCAACACAGCGAGAAAAGCATCAGGTACGTATCCCTGCAACCAACACAGCGAGTAGAGCATAGGGTACGTGTCCCTACAACCAACACAGCGAGTAGAGCATCGGGTACATGTCCCTGCAACCAACACAGCAAGTAGAGCATTGGGTACATGTCTCTGCAACCAACACAGCAAGTAAAGCATTGGGTACATGTCCCCGCAACCTACACAGCAAGCAGAGCATCAGCTATGTGTGTCTGCAACCAACACAGCGAGTAGAGCATCGGGTACATGTCTCTGTAACCAACACAGCGAGTAGAGCATCGGGTACATGTCCCTGCAACCTACACAGCAAGCAGAGCATCGGCTATGTGTGTCTGCAACCAACACAGCGAGTAGAGTATCGGCTATGTGTGTCTGCAACCAACACAGCGAGTAGAGCATAGGGTACGTATCCCTACAACCAACACAGCGAGTAGAGTATCGGCTATGTGTGTCTGCAACCAACACAGCGAGTAGAGCATAGGGTACGTGTCCCTACAACCAACACAGCGAGTAGAGCATTGGGTACATGTCCCTGCAACCAACACAGCAAGTAGAGCATTGGGTACATGTCCCCGCAACCTGCACAGCAAGCAGAGCATCGGCTATGTGTGTCTGCAACCAACACAGCGAGTAGAGTATCGGCTATGTGTGTCTGCAACCAACACAGCGAGTAGAGCATAGGGTACGTGTCCCTACAACCATTACAGCGAGTAGAGCATTGGGTAAATGTCCCTGCAACCAACACAGCAAGTAGAGCATCGGGTACGTGTCCCTGCAACCATTATAGCGAGTAAAGATCGGGTACGTGGTGTATGAAAATGAACACCATTTTTCATTTTCACGTGTGTGTGTGTGTGTGTGTGTGTGTGTGTGTGTGTGTGTGTGTGTGTGTGTGTGTGTGTGTGTGCGTGCGTGCGTGCGTGCGTGCGTGCGTGCGTGCGTGCGTGCGTGCGTGCGTGCGTGCGTGCGTGCGTGCGTGCGTGCGTGCGTGCGTGCGTGCGTGCGTGCGTGCGTGCGTGCGTGCGTGCGTGCGTGCGTGCGTGCGTGCGTGCGTGCGTGCGTGCGTGCGTGCGTGCGTGCGTGCGTGCGTGCGTGCGTGCGTGTCTTTAAGCACGATAACTCGTGTAAAAATGGTCCGATCTTAAAAAAATTTGGTATGGACGTGTAAAGTGGTAATTATTCGGACGAGTTGTAAACCAGCCCGATCGGACCACCGGAAGGGGGGGTAAAGGGGCTAAACTCCCCAAAAAATGGGTTTTTTTAGTTTTTTACATAGAAAAATAAAAGTTGTCAAATTTTGGTTAGCACCATTGAATTCAGCTAAAAAAATATAGTATTTTGAATCACTGCTCTATTTCCATCTGTTACCGAGATATTGAAAGTGGTAAACACAGTATCTTACGTTTATTATGGGAAAATAAGTAAAATTCTATATCTCGCTTATTTCTCAACATATCTTGGTAAATGGGTTCTTCTAGGTCAGATCTACTATATATTGAAATAAAACCAGCCAGATTAGCATAGACCTACCTGTTGCAACAAACCTGCATACTTATTCCCCATGTTATGGAAGAATTATGGAGCTTACAAAAACATGTCAAATTTCGCTATGTTGGATCGAAATATGTTGTTTTACTTTTGAAATTTGCTGAGTATGCAGGTCTGCTGCAACAGGGGTATTTTAACCCTGCATCTGGCAAACAATTACCGGGTAGTCTTTAAAGTGGTTCCTCCACTGACAAACAACTACCCAGCAGGCGGTGAGTTGACAATTAAAAGAAAATAAATAATAGTATATACTTATTCAATAAAATATAACATAGCTTTAAAGTAACCTGTGTAAAAGGGCCTGCCAGTACAGAGATTAATGGCTGCCAGATGCAGGGTTAAATTCCACCTGTGAGGTTTTTTTTTAAATTCTACCCTCTGGATCCGCCCTTGTTATGAGTACAATATGTAAAAAGGTATTATGTTAGGTAGTAAAAAAGGTAGAGAAACACTTTTTTTAGAGATGCTCAAAAACAGATTTAGATACTTTAGGTTCTTGAAACTTATCACACTGTTGAAATCATTTATTTGATGTCTTGCAGTTTGTCAAAGAAACAGTTCACTTATTTTAATTATTTTTTTGGCTGTATTCATATTTTACAATTTTTCAATAGGAAAACATTACGATACTGTTTTTGCTTATCAATTGCTGTTTAAGATAATGTTTTTAATTCTGGGTATAAAACTTGACTGTACCTTATTTTTAGCCCAACTACAGCTTTTATTTTTCAACCAACTTACCACCAAAACCAAGAACAATATAAAAATGTTGATGACGTACCTATCTTTTACTCTGAGGATCTGAGTATGAAAGTTGATTATATTTTCATAACTCTGCTCATCAGTGACAGAGTAAACAAGCATGAAGCCGTCTCCTTTCCTCATGTACTGCTCTCTCATAGCACTAAACTCTTCCTGCCCAGCTGTGTCTAACACTGTAACAGAATAAGATTGAATTGAACATCATTTATTTAAAAAATTGATTTATTAATAAGGCAAAAGGGTCAATAAATTAATACAGCTTACAATAGACTCCCTCTTATCCGGAGACCTTTTAACCAGACATCAGTTTAACCGGGCTTAACTCCGTGGAAATACCATCCTTTTAACCGGATGATTTTTATCAATACATTGGTTTAACTGCACTTGATTGGCAGGATATTGACAGTATTTTGTCACTGATTCTCACGGGACAGACTAAAGAAATAATATCTTGCACCATTCAGAAATCATCCTGGTTGTTTGTTGGTTAAATATACAATGCCTAACATATTTTCTGGTGTACTGTTTTCATGGAAATTATCCCCCAAACAGTTTTTATAAAGCTTTCAACTTTTTCCGTAATCATTACTGGTAACATTGGTTCATATATTATCCAGACGTTATAATTAAATGTGTGTTTTTTAGGAAAATCGGTTTAACCGGAAAACGCGGTTTGAACCAGTTGTTTGAGAAAGAAACTCTGAAAGTAATTTATTTTTCCACCTCCAGTCTGAAATATTTTTTAGAATCTCACTGAATGTTATAACTAGTAAGAACAATTGAAATTCCATTCTAAAATGGCAAAATAGCTATTAGAATTATTTGTAACTTTCAGCAAAAAAACTTCAGTTTCAAAGAACACAAAATACAAAGAACAAATTAAAGAAAAAAAAATATCAAGATAAGTTAATGGAATGTGTTTTTAAAACAGTAATTTCAGGAATAGATAAACTAAATGAACGAAAACTGACAGGAAGAAATCATAAGTACAGTACCTCAGTAGAAATCAGAAAAGCTAGCTAAAAGTCCACACAAACTTATCAAAAGAAAATCTAGCCTAATTAGTCAGGATACAAATTTTATAACAATCTAACAACAGAAATCAGATCAGAAGCCTTATCAGCAAAGCAATGTAGGTGTGCCTGCTCTTATTATGACCTTTCAACACTTGCATTGAAGGCTAATATAGTACTTCATTACTTCATTGCAATTCATTTCCAAACGTGTTTGGTAGACATAAGTTTTAGTAGAAAATTGTATTTTTAAGTTAAATATTTCTAGGTTAGTTCACTATTAACAGTAAGTTTACATAGAACTGTGACTGTTGGACGATGCCAGGGTCTAATGACCAAAGAGCCCAACAGCGACAAATATGGAGGGCAGCAAAGTTGAGGCTAAAAAGTTGGGTGGTGACAAATTCTGACACTATGTCAGAAAAAATTCCAGACTCGTCCAAGGTGACAAACCCAAGCAGTTTTATTTTTAAATACGAACGACAAAGTTGTACTGTGACAAAGCCAGACGGTTTTGTTTTTTACTATACCAGACTGCTCCCCTTTGCTCTCATTGATTGCTTTAAACTAGATAGCTGTCTGTAGGCCTTAATTTTAATTTGGGATGATCTTTGTGGATATATATTGTAGGTATATTATTGTGTGCAATAAATAAAATGTCTCAGAAAGTTTTAAGAATTAACATATTAAACTAAAATATAAATTGTTAAGTTATTATAAGTATGTATGTTATTATAAGTATGTTATAAGTTAGTATAAGTATATAAGTATAAGTTGTTATAGAAATCTGAAACTTTAACTTTTGAGCCTTTATGCAGGATGGTGAAGGTAGCAGAGGGTTCGAGTTGAAAACCTTGTTCTTGGGTGGTAGAAATACCACCCACGGGTCGATAATCACGATCAATACCAGACCTAACGATGTATCAAAATTTAAACTATACTAACCTAAGGGGATTTGGCACTCGAGCAGGTAATTTTTTTATATATGACTAAACAAGATTTCTTAGGGTTTTATTGTGTTTGTAAGAATCTAATTAGAATATTTTGATTTAATTTGGACCTTTTTAATTTTTGCGTAGTGTAAAAAAATTAAAAACCCTGTTTTTTTAAAATTAGCTTATTTTTAAATTTTATATAAAATAAAAACTACTGTATATATTTTATTGGTTTTGGTGTCAATATAAAGGTACTAAGAACATAAAAAGATTCTTGTATTTTCATAATCACACTTTAGTGGAAATATGTAAACCATCTATACCTTTATTTTATTTTGAAAATAAAATTGTCATTTATACAACAAAAAATTATTTACACCAATGTAATAGTTCAAATTGGGTAAAAATACAAGAATACTTAGCAACTAGTGTCTTGACAACCCACAAAAAATTTCATCGTCTTATCTTATATGATTCTGAAGTTTATATCCAATTTTCTTCCTGAAAACATGGACAATTTCATTAGCGGATAATCGCGATCAAAGTTCGGCAATAGGTTAGCATGGATTGGTTAGGTAACTATCTTGATTATACAAATATAATGGATCTTAGGCTAACTATTTTTGTTCTAAATAAAGCCAAAGTCTTATAGTAGCCCTGCAAAAACCCAAAATATATTTTTTAAATTGTTTATTATCATTATCATAGATTTATAAAAAATAAAAATAAAATGTGTGAAAATCTGTGCAAATTAGAGCATGCATCACTTTATATAATTGCAAATAACACCAAGAAATACTTTTGCAAACAGTTTTATCTTGTAATATTACAGTAGACCCCCTCTTAACCAACCTCGTTTTAACCGACGATCGGATTAACCGCCCTTGCTGGTCAGGTATTAAAGATCGATTTAACCGACCCTATTTTGATAACAGTTCGGTTTAACCGCCCTTTTCTAGGAATTGCGGCATTTCCGTTCCCAGATCCGACGATGGGAATTTTACGCTCTACTCCACAAGTTGTTTGTTACAGGTTAAAATATTTTAAATACAGCATTCATTAATTTATTAAAACATACAGTAGGTGCTTTCCAGAGCGCATAGTACTATAAACGTCTGAGTTTTCGTTTTCGTATCCGGAAAACATCATATAATTTATCAGTAAAGAAAAAACAAAAAAAAACGCACGTTGTGTGTTTGTGTGGGGGGGGGGAGGGGGGGAGTCCACTCGAAGTCAAAGTTTTTGCAATGGGTTTTTGTGACTTAAGTAATCAGTAAGAAACTATAAATCAACTGCCTAGTCCGTAATAATGCAATGACTGCTTGTTCCTCATCACTAATTTTGACAATCATTACGTAAAATTTGTTAAAAATATATGAAAACGTTATTAAAAGTGTCATCATAAAAAAATTTTGCCTCGTTTGATATTTAGTTTATAAAATGTGACATTTATACAGTAAATATTTTGAAAAATAGGTTGGTAATCATAGTTCATTTTTAGTTCATTTTCTTAACAATCCACAAACTGCTTGAGAATTATTTTAATGGAACCCTAAATTAATAGAGCTTTTATTTTTCGGTGTTTAGAGGATTACCCGCTTTAACCGACCTTTTAAGTTATCCGACCTAGGTCTGGTCCCGTCAGGGTCGGTTAAGAGGGGGTCTACTGTATTGTTCAGAATTAAATGTAGAGTAAAAATAAACAAAAATAAAAAATCTTGAAAAACAAATTTTTTTGCCATTTCGAGTGCCAAATCCCCTTAAATCAAATGGACAAAAATGTATTTTAAATTCTAAACTATCCCTAAATCAAATTTAAAAATAGCTTGGAAGTTATCATAAAAACATCAAGTAAACATTTAAAAATGCTTTGTCTGAAATGGTGAAGAAGGCTTCACATGTACAAAAACTAATGGGATTGGGGGAGAGGATAGTATGGCAGAGAGTACAGCCAGTAACAGAAGTCAGGTTGTGGCCAAAAGTGTCCAGTTTCGTCGTTACGTGAGGTGACAAACCCAAACTGATTAGATACGGTAGGCCTTGTGTCCCGATTCGTCAGGTATGTCAGGCAGCAAGCCTGGACCGTTTCATTTCTCCACAGAAAAGACCAAGTTGGACAGCAGAAACTCAGATGGAAAAAGTGATAGAGTTTGTCACCATCTGACTTTAATGCTTTCCCCATTTACTATATATTTATGTTTTTTTTTATTTTTTTTGTTTTTAAGGAATTTTTGTATTCTACAGAAAAGATATTCACACTGTTTTATGTCTACCTCTCTCCTAAATTGTTGGAATTCCTCGATACATGGCATCACAAGAACAATATTTGATTAGCCTAAGAAAATTTTAACTCACCATCTAAAATACACATCTGACCATCGACTTCTATATGTTGAATATAGCTATCTTCGATAGTCGGGTCATAGTCTGTGACGAATAATTTTTGAAAGAACTGGATGGTAATGGCACTTTTGCCCACGCCTCCATCCCCCACCACAACCAGTTTGTATGTGGCCAAGTTGTTGTTGGGAGCTGCTCGCGCCATGCTAGCCGTTGCACGTCGTCTACCTATTGTGGTGGCCGCTAAGCATCAATCAAGGATCAGTCTAAAACAACAAAAGGAACCATAAAAAAATTATTAAATGGGGTAAGTTACCCTAACTTAACTGAATGATAAAATTAAGTATGATTAAGGTTTTAAAATGTTAAATCAAGTTAATAGGACACAATTGATTCTCTAAAAAAAGCATGGTTCAGTAATTAAAAACTTTAATCTGACACAAATCAACCGATCCTTTATTAAATGATCATCTTATCAGCTTCAGATTCCATTACAAGGCTTTTATAGTTAACGGTTGAAATCAACTACCAGTAAGCTTAGGCTACTTGGCTATGACTAACTAATGATTTTTAAAAACCACAACTAATTGATTACAATAATTTTTCTACCTGCCAGGCCTACATAATTATAGCAAAATTTACATTAAATACTCTGAAGTACATGTCAAGGCACTGATTAATCAATGGTTAATTAATGCTTGTCTCCTAAGACACAGATTTAACTGTAGAATAGGCCTAGGTTATTTTAGATAAATACTAATTTTTGGGACCCCTGCTTGCAATTTTTGGCAATAAAAATAAATCAAGCACTCTGCAAAAGTTTATTTTATTATATAACAAATTACTCACAAGTGAGCCCTAATAAAAATGACTTGAGTACTATTAGAATAACAATGGTTTATTTAGTAAATAAATAGTGCAAAAATAAAAAGGCATAATTTAAAAGAAATGAAATGTATGTATACTTAAAAAAATCTTACCTTTATAGTAAAATCTTGTTACTACATAAATACAAAACCTAAGATAAATGGAAATTTTTATCACAACTATTTGATGAGGCTGTCGACATTTGTCGTCTGTAACACTGCAACCTGTAATACGAATCCAAGCACAGCTTGCTGGATAACTGTTTCCAGAGTGTATCATACTGTATGATAATTAGTTCTGCGTTGTGTCGACGAGAATTTAAAAGCTTAACATAACATATTCGTTCATTTAATTAGGCCTATTTTACCGCTAAACCCAATTTCTCGGATTGGAACAAAAAAGTAAACTAATGAAGATAGAACACAAATAATTAAATGCACAATAATTAATCTATGAGTGAACGAAGTGAATAAGTAATTAATTAATTACAGATATCAAGTTTGGTGCAAGTATGCAAGTGAAACAGTACATGATTTTGGTGCGTTTTTCCCTATATTTGACAGGGATATTCCTTTATATTATCACAGATGAAGCTTTCATCTCTGATATTATATTTTAGATACGTTCATTGGTACCTCCAGCAATAGAGCAAATATTATATTTAACTAACAAATTTAACCTAGAAATTATGAAACCTGGACACTACGAAGAAGCTCAAAAAACTTTAATCTGGAATTTTTTGAAAAAGCTTATTATTAATAATTTACAATAGGCCTAACGAACATGGACATTATGAAACCTGGTCGCTATGAAATATCGATTTCTTAATAATTAAAAATAAAGAACCTGGAACCTTATTGGCAAAGTAAGGATTCAATTCCATTCATAAAATATGAATGTGCTCCCCATATTATATTAGCAAATCCATTGTACTCCATCCAAGAGCTTTTTCTTTTAAATGAAGAAGCTGTGTAGTTATTTTGTGTGATTTTAGTGCCGAGAGAAGTTTTTCTTTCTATGCATGCTGTGTTTCAGCGTCAGATTTATTTGGACTCTTTTTATGACATTTTCTTAGTGACTGCAAGTCTTGATGGAAATAAAGTTCTTGATTCTGGACGTTCGACCCTGGAAGTTTATGAAACGTCCCCGAATTTTAAAGATAAAATATGTCTTAGTATTTTTCCTAAAATTTTTGAATCATTTAGCTTATATTTAAAAAAAAATGGTGTTTTTATGAGGTCTTCACTACCCGATAACTTCGCTTTTGGAGTTTTCGATTTGTTTTTTGTAATTAGCGTTATATTTCATAAAAATACGTCTATGCTGATTTTGCATAAAAATTTATGATTTACTTATAATATAGATACCTACAAGTTAGTTATTTTCTTATCGTCATCAGGCATTGGAACATTGACAAAGGTTGAGTTGATTGAAATTAAACTTTTACTAAACATAAAACATTTTGGTCCTATGATTTTGGAAACCAAAATTTAATTTAAAATCGCATACAAGTAATAACATAGGGTTTATCCCTATATTTACAAAACCGCAGACCGCATATTAAGTGTACACGGTTACGAAAATAAATTAATACGTATAATTGGCGCCAATTCTTGGGGCCCACGCCGTCCATAAGAATAATGTTAATTTTAGCTTTGGGGACGGCGTGGGCCCCAACAATTGGCGCCAGGTATACAAGTATTCCTTTGCTTTCAGGCACCGGTGCATTTACCTTAAGGGGATCCGCCACCGATAATTCGGTATTTATTTTTTTTGTCAAATTTTGGTTTTTATTTTTTTTTAGATAGAACATGTATTTCTGAACTTGTATACAAAATTTTGGGCGAATTTGAGCAGTTTTTCATATTAAAAAAATTATTATTCGAAAATTGGTATTCCGAAGGTAGGTAAGTTTACTTAGTGCATCTGTGTCAGCTCAACTTTTGTAAGCCGATTCCCGAAAATTGTGTTTTCCCGCGTTTTTTAGCACAAATTGTTGAATAACTTTTTTACTACAAGAGACAATTGACTGACATTTTTACCAGTGTATCTTCATACTGTATTGATGATTTGTTGGTATAGAGAGCTTTGTACAGTAATTTTTTCATAGGTAAAAAAATGTTTATTTGAAAATAATAAAATGAAAAATATTGTTTTTTACGTAAACGTGTATAAATAATTTCCTATTTGTGTTACACTAGTTAAAATACCGGGGAATATTCCTATGATTACAATATACAAATTAAAAAAAAGATCATTAAAATCCATCCAAAAATAAAAAAGTTATTCAAAAGTTTTTAAAATAAAAAAACGTAAAAAAACTAAAAAAAATTAAATAAAACGTAATCAAAGGAAAAAAATGGAGTTGTTATATATATATATTTATTCTTTTTAGGTTAATTTGAACCAGTTTTGGTAGTCAAACTTTTATTTATCCAAAAAAATCAAAAAATATCCCGTATTGGTGGCGGATCCCCTTAAGGTAATATTGCCAGATTGTGTTGGAGGCACTGAAATGTTAAATTAGGGACCGAGTTGCCACTTTAGGGGTTTTTTCGCCAAACTGGGGATTTTTCTTGGCCTTGGGGATTTTTTGGCGGATTTCAATTTTGGCGGATTTTGACGGAGGGTTGGTAATAAAATAAATTAGATATAAAGCAAAAATATGGTTATAAAATATTCAGAGTGGATTTTTTACCCATATTTACGGTCAAAGATATGAATTTAGAGGTAGTTAGCAGTTAAAAGTGATTTTTGTTGAATTTGGCATTTGAATGGGGAAGACTTGGGGATTTTTTTCGTTTGCTATTGCTTAGTAGATGTTTGCTTAGGCTGGGCATTAAATGGGGATTTTCGCTACATAGTTGGGGAAATATCCTGGGTCAGGCGTGGCAACACTGATTTGGGAATACATTTTTTGTTTCATCAGATCATTATTGGAGTCCATCGGAGGTAGACTCATTTTTCGGGGAGTGGTTGTAATAACCTATTATTTCTCACTCACCGAAATAATTTTCTACTTTTGATGAATCCTAATTATGGTCGTTTAACCTAACCTTTTATTAGGTTAAATTTTTCTGGTACGAACTTATGTAAACGAAAGATTTGAGCTTATCATTCTTTCATGTACATAAGTAGGTGGAAGAAATACATCAAATTGCACATTTTAATGGTGTCTGCACGTTTGTAACTTTTACAAATATGCTTTTACCAAGAAATACGTGCATACATTTTAATAACATTACTCAAATTAGGTATTAACCATCAACCGTAATTTAATAACTTAAGACTATTAGTTAGTATATAGATAAGGTTAGGTAAGACAAACCAACCTTTTTAAAGACTAACATAAAATTATATACAGACAGGAAATTTCTAAATCATGTCAAAAAATGATTGCCTAGTGATTGACAGGGGTTTTAACATTGCCATTTGACTGCCAGGTTAGGCTAGGAGTTTCATAAACTGATGTTCTGCCTTTATAGGTTATAAACTCAATGTCGAGGGCGCTATAATTAATTGGATTAATTGCTGATGTTATCAGTGTCCATATATGGAACTCAGAGTGTCGAGTATAATAATATAATAATAATTATTCATTTCCATATAATACATATTCATAACAAAATGATAAATACTTTTTAGAATGGAAAAAGGCCCACATGGAAAACCTGTTTGTAGGACTGAGCTCTTGATTATAATAATAAAATCACAAAAATAACATAAAATCACGCACTTCACCAAAAATTACGCGTACACTTCTCATGGCTAAAAGGGAAAACAGAAAACGGTAACTTATCTCATGCCACTCAAGTAGGGTCACCGACATGGGCGGATTTCTAATATTCCCTAATATTTGGTGGATTTGTTGGTAGTGATGGGGAAAATGTTTTCAACATAATTTTGATTGAGGTATTTGCGTAAAATAAAGTGTTTGTTATCAAATAAAATAGGCAACTAGGCTACTTGTAATAGGCCTTAAAGCGTACCATTTTAAATATGAGTTTGATGGTAGATTTGAGCATACAATACTTAAAACGTTAGGTAAGCTGGCACCCCCAAATATTATGACCTAAATCCGCCCATGGTCACCAAATCGCTGGAGATTACCGGATTTTAAGGGTGAAATGATTATGTCCTATGCGCTTTTTTAATGTAAATAATATCTTGTAGATAAGCTAGATCTTGGTTTAAAGAACAAAGTTATTTAGCCTAAGAGATTTCGTGTTACCGTACTCATGGCACTTTCATCACAAAAATTTATATAAATCCTCCGTACTAATTTCTTGGCACACTTATTTGATACCCAGCAAAGAAAATAAGCAAAATAAAATGTTGTGCAGGTTCTAAAAGATAGTTCGTTGATAAATAATAGAATTATAACTCAAATGAACTAACTTCTTGCTCATTTCAAGTGACTCGTGTAGATGACATTCATGGACATACCTGTCTAGAGCTGCAATGAAGAACATATATTCGTTTTTCATATCATGAAATGTTAAGGTTAAGAAAGTAACAATTCAGTAGGCCAACTCTAATAACTTACTTTTCATGTGAAATAAAAAAAAGAGCAGTTAACAATTTCTTTTTAATAAAAAAATAAAACAGTAATATTGAGTACATAATCCAAAATATGAAAGGAAACACAAGCTAAGTTCATCTAAAATTGAGGCTAATCAGTCCAAGACATTATTGATGGGGTTGTTGAAGTTAGTGGTTTTTATCACACAATGCTAAAACTTTCAAATATAATTTTGAATTGCCTTGTTATTCTCCAGACATTCTCTTGATATTTTGTAAAATATCTATATATTTTGCTCCAGATATATGTAATGATACTCAAATTGTTGGCGAAATAAATTGTGAATTGCATTCTTTTGTAAAACTGGATTGCCATTTTCTGTTGGGATATTAAATACGGTAGGCTTACCATAAATTTTCAGAGCTAACCCCGGACACCAAAAGGGGGGGGGGAGAAGAGGGGGACAAGGTAAACGAAATGGTGTGGTAAAGATTGGTCCGGTGTAATTCTAAAGGTCTCGGCAGACGGGCTACTTTGCTGACGTTTTTGTCGCATTATTGTTTCTTGAATGCTGATTGGCTAAAAAACAATGATGGAGGCCTCGTGACAATGACGTAGCAGAAGACGCAGTTGTTGCGCAACGAACTAGCCCGTCGCCGGCCAAGACCCTTTTAATGCAATACCTGGTGAAACCATAAATTATCCCTTCGTTTCATTAAAAATTTCTTTTGTTTTGCATTAATTTTCTTAACAACTGCTCAAAACTAATAACTAATTCATTTATTTAAGGCGTTTTTCTCTCTTTTTCATGCAGGCTGACCAAAACCCCGGACAAATTCAAACCCAGACATTTTCTTGGGACGCAAGCCTGAAACCCGGAATGTCCGGGGAAATCCCTGATGTCTGGTAAGCCTAGAAAGTCCGGTCCAAGGATCATGCTGGCCATTGTCAGTAACTAGACTACAAGATGTTGCCAGAATTATTCTACATTCATCTCTCATTCATAACTTGGTTTGCAATACCATACCTGGTAGGACACCATTTTCAGTAAAATATTCCAATAATATCGATATTTTAAAAACTCTTGCCACTACTACCCTTTGCGGTTTGTATTTTTCGCGACATACCAGCCGCCGCCCGCATCTCTTAGAACTACATCTCCCATAATAGCCCAAGTTATGATAAAATACGTGCAATGCTCCCCACACAAGATTTATCACAGGTAAAAACAAGCAGGGTGAAAAGTTAATTTATCTTCTCATGCTTGAATATCTTGATCTCTGAAAACGATAAACAATCCACAATTTTCACTTATCCAATGGCAAAGGGTCTATTAATATAAGTTTTAGTTAAGCCTTTGACAATGAATATGGTTAAGCGGTTTCTAAGCTATCAGAGCTGGATAAATCCTCCAAAAATTATAGCACAAAGTTTTTGACAGTCCCAGTAATAATGTTTTTGTATTCTTAGTAGACCTAATGACCCAATGCCTATTTTGTATGAGTTGATTGCTTCAATTTATAATATTTTGTTTGAGGAGGGATGAAAGGATGACATCCCATAGGCCCATTCTGTTTAACAGATTTAAAGGTGTATAAAACATTTTTGCTGTAGCGGAGTAGTACAATCTGGCCTTAGTTTCAACGTGTTCAGAATTTAATGAGTTCTTCTTTTCTTTCTCCTTTGTGCTTGTTATGAGCATCCCAACATAAGTAAATTTCAGGAAAGCCTGCTGCCCTAGGCAACAGTAAATTTCCAATTGCCTAACTGGGTTAAACTAGTACTTGGTTCAGAACTAACTTAATAATACCGAACCAGTTATCATGCAGAACTTTAACACATGGTAAATAATACTGTATTGAACACGTTTAGCCCGATGTGCGCCACCGGTGGTACTCGACTGAATTTTCGTAATTATTAAAAGGATGTTGCAATAATCGGTAAACTAACCAAAAAGACGAAACTAACCTAAGTCGTACTTTTAACTAAATCATAAAAATATCCATTGATTTTACATTGCGTATACCTAAAATAGCTAATTTGAGTGAAATTAATCACTTTTAATCGTGTACCACTGGTGGCGCACGTCATCCGGTGGGCATACTGAAATCACCATGGGCTGACGTGCCAGCCAAAGTGCGCCACCGGTGGCACACCCATGATTCGCCGATGGCGCAGCAGGCGGCGAAGTGGCGAACAATACACTGTTAGTTATTGTAACTTCCGTACGAGTAAAGCACTTCCCAGGTCTTTTTACGCCTCTTCCGCCATTTTTCGCGTTTTTACGTCATCTTGAACTTTACATTTATTTTGTTCATAAAAAAGTTTACACGTGCGCCCCCGGTGGCCAGGCCACGGTGAGTCTACACAATCCTAAAATACGAACACACTAATAATATAATCCAGAAAAGCACCGAAAGCGCTATAAAAAAGCATTGAATCAAATGGGAACGCCACCGGTGTTACACGTCGGAGTTTTGGAAAGTTTGCAGGTGGTGCATGTCGGGATTATGGAAAGTACAAAAATTGACTGTTGACTTCCGTCGGGCAGAACGTGTTAAGACCATGAGTTAGCATTATGCTTGTAAAGCAATACAGCAACTCTACTGAAAATTGTTTTTCCGATATTTATATGGTAAATTTGGAGAAATGTAGAGTAAGGTTGTATGGTTATGGCAGCAATTACTCTCGCTAACTCGAAATTCCACGGGACTGCGATTTTTCTTTGTGTTGCGTATAGTTCGTTGTAGGCATAGTTCGAGTTATAGAGGTAAACCAAATGAAAATGTGTGATACAGAGGCAAAGAAAATGTAGTTTCGTCACCTATGTCTTCGACAAATCTAAGCTTTTAACTTATTTAAATATTATATATCAATGAATAATACAGTATTTATAATATAACCTGTAAAAAACACAAAAACAGATAACAAATCAGATTAATTCTGATTAAAAAGTCCGTAATCTTCCTCTGCTTAAACATGTACAAACAGTTGTCAATGCTTTGGGTTGTCTTTTCGCACTCATTCTTGAATATTTCATGCACAAACAGTCATCACAAACTCGAAAAGCCCCGCACAAGGTAAACAGACCCGAAACTGCAGACAGACTAAAGGCCCTCAGACTCAGATATGATTCACAGTCAGGTTGCATCCTGAATGCAGGGATTTCGTATTACAGAGGTCCATTGTGAAAACTTCGTCTTATTGAGGTAAACTTTGAGTAATGGAGGTAAAGTGCAAATCAGATTTGTTTTATCTACTAAACTTCGTGTTATACATGTAATTTTTGTGTCCCTTCGGGTTGTAGAGGTAAAATATAACCGGAAAATTAGTTCATGTTATGCATATTAATTTATCAAGGTTTGTGTTAGCGAGTGTCGACTGTATAATCTTTTAACATAACATTAAATGCTATGACACCGATACAGCCAGGGCCATTCACCAGATATTTCATGTTAGTGCATGAAATAGATTCCTTTAAAAACATAGTAATCATTTGAAAGTTAACACTCCAAATCAGGGCGGGATTTACAAATTGGAAAACACCAACCCCCCTTAGTCAATTATGTTTCATACTTTATTTTACCTTCCTTTTGTTAAGGTTTTATTTAGCTTGTAGTGTGATGACATTCAATGTACAAATATGTACTTAATGAATAAAGATGTATTTGATTTGATTTCTGGGCCCCTAAGCCCACAAGGTGGTGCAAGCCCGTACTACAAAAAAAACCGGTGACCTTTTTTTATTTTTTACGAAATCGTGTGTGGCGCAGGCACCTGTGCTAAAATCTGGCCCTGCTTCAAAGTTTGCTAGGAAGAAGGTACCTTTATAAAACACATTAGTAAAATATGTTTATACAGAGTGCTTAAATAAAATTTTATTTGTTAAAATACAACTTGTACAAATCTAATAGTTTTCACCATAGTCGGGATAGCTTTTCTCTTCGTAGTCGTCCCTGTCATGATAGTTCTGCGGCGGCCGCTGCCTGGGGGGTGGGGGTGGTGGTCCTCTAGGGGGAAACGGAGGTCGGCCGAACGGAGGGCCTCCGCGGGGCGGCGGCGGCGGCCTCCACCCAGGCGGGGGGCGGTTGCCTGCAAACAAACAAACCTGAGGAAACTCGAGAAACACTGCATAATAGGCAGGAATTTTACAAGGCCTGAGTTGGGAACAATTTGTAGCTCTGGAATATATGCTTTCTATAACATAATCATAGATTATCATACAAGCTATTAAAGTCCATAAAGTGGATTGGACTCGCAAGTTTGTTAGTAAACAGATGCATTCTAAAAGAAAGCATAGCCTATTTTTACAGACCATGTAAAGCCCTTGATGTTTTCTATGGTAAATGAGAAAAGATTATCTCTGAGATGAAAAAAAAATCTCCTCTTAGTGTGGAAGACAGATATTCAGTTTTCTCAGTAGCTGAAACACGAATGATACTACTTGAGGGTATATAATTGATGCGGTAAGTTAAAAAGGATTTATGTTATTTTAGATAATTAATATACAGGTACATTGCTTATGCTATAAATGCAAGTCTAATTTAAATGGTATAAAAAATTAAAAAAATTCACATTGAATGTTTGAAAGCAAACTTATTTTTATTGCTATTAATTCTTTTTATCCTTTTGTCACACATAAAAAATTTGATTCTCTTGTAGGTGCAAACTGGTACATACCATGCGGAGGAGGAGGGGGCGGGTATCGGCCACCCTGGTTCTGCATGTGTGGGGGTGGGCCTTGCTGCTGCCAGGGTGGGGGCGGCATCATCCTGGGCGGTGGAGGCATGCCGCCCTGGTTCATCATGTTGGGTGGCATGTTGGGCGGGCCCTGCATGCCAGGGGGGCCTTGCATATTGGGCGGTCCACCCATCTGTCCCATCGGAGGACCTTGCATATTTGGCGGCATGTTCGGTGGCATAGGCGGCATTTGTCCTTGCATCTGCATATTCTGCATGTTCGGAGGCCCAGGTGGCATGTTCATGTTGGGTGGACCTCCGAGCCCGGGTGGCGGCATGGGCGGGCGAGGAAGGTTCTGTGGAGGTTGTGGCATCTGGGGCGGCATGATGTTGGAAGGAGCGGAGGAAGTGGGCGGCAGAGGAGGTAACGGGGGAGGTGGAGGGTTTTGCTGGTTCATCTGCATGTTGTTCCCCATCGGTGGAGGCATTTGGGACATGTTCATGGGGGGAGGCTGTTGAGGGGGGAGAGGAGGGGGCGGAAGATTCATGGGGGGTGGGACTGATCCCGGCGGAGGTACAGGAGGGGGTGGCGGGGGGTTGAATCCCACAGGAGGAGGCGGTGGGCCCAAGCCCATCCCCATTACGTTGACAGGGGGAGGAGGCGGAGGGATGGGAGCTGAAGGTGGTGCATCGGCAAACAGCTGGTGAGGCCTGTCCGCTTGTGACAAAGGGTTCTGAGCCGCCAGCAGCCTCTCTGCAGCCGATCCGTGCCTCTCCCCTTTGGCATCTTTCTTGTAAGCGTACGACACAGAAACTGGGCGATTGCAGAGATATTGGCCATTCATTGCATCGATAGCAGCATCTGATGCATCAAAACTGGCATAATTGATGAATGCAAATCCCTTGGAGTTTCCAGTCTCTGGATCTCGCATGATCTGCAGAAATAAGAAAATATTTAGAAATTAAATATAGAAACATTATGCAGGCTATATAGTTTAGACTTGAGTCTTAGACACCTTTAAGTTTTCTACTTAAAAAGATTTATCATGGTTAGTTAATTTCAATCAAAAAATTCAGTTTAACCAGCAAAGCCATATGTTAACTGGAACTCCGTCCATTGAATATATATATACACTTTAAGGCTGCAGTGCAGCACAAGTTTACTTATTATCACAATAATTACCTTAGGAGTTTGAAGTATAACACCAAATGCTGAAAAAGTGTCATAGAGTAATTTTTCATCAACTTCGGCATCCAGGTTACCAATGAATATGTTGGCTCCAACATCAAGGTTTTTCTGATGTGCTGAAGCCTGTAATGGAAACATAAAATTATTATATAGGTGGCGTAAGTTACCAAATACAATTAACATGTAAAATAAAAATTATTTTTCCAAAAAATGTCACATTATATTAAAAAATAGGTTTGCAAACTACACAGTTTGTTTAATATTAAGTGTAAATGATAAAATTTTTAATTTATATATTTACAACTTATGGTTAAGAGGGATAGCCTATAAATTTTATTTTTAAGTTAAAAATAAAATGTATAAAAACGGTTTGTTTGCATGAACCACATAACATAATAACTCTATGTAAATGTAAAATCTTTGTTTTCAATGTAGGTAGGCCTCCCCATAATTCTGAACAGGGCTGATAGAAAATACCCCCGTCGCAGCAGACCTGCGTACTCAGCGAATTTCCATAGGATTTATTTTGTATATGTGAACATTCAACTTGTTTCAAGGAAGTATCATTTGAATACGTTAAGTAAATAATATACTAAAAACGCATATTTAATCATTCATGAGCTTTAAACATGAGGAAAATTAACAAAGAGACCATATTGGTTTTCATTAGTAATACATACACTTTTGTATTTTATATAATTCTTAGTCTTTTAATTTTTAATAACTGTTATCTTTTTATAGAATATAAATGTCAACAAACATGTAACCAATGAACTCAAAACAAACAAATAATTTAATCTCATGAAAAAATTAAATTCAATCATATGGTCAGTTTCATAGTAATTAAAACATCCCTGTTGCAACAGACCTACATCTGCAGCCAATTTCAATAAAACATATTATCAATACTCATAATTGTAAACATACCATATATTATGCTACATTTTCAGGCAGTTTAGACCAAGACATTTCCCTCTCCAAATGCTCTTACTTTCTTTATTAAATTTAAAAATAATTTGTATTTTTTGATATAGTATATATTTTCTGCAAAATCTTGATCAATGAACTCTAACTATTCAAAATAAACACAAATAAAATATTTGATACCTGCAAATTTAATCATATGTTCAGAATTGTATTTTTTTTATCTCAAATCAGGGTAACTTATACTATACTTTTTGGAGGGAAAAATTAAAAACAATATTGGACAACGTACTGTGTTTAGCACATCCAATATTATCCTAAATCTAAGCAATGGATTGACATAGAATAATAATTCAAAATGCTAAATTGTTTGTTTTTTTAACCTAAATTAAATTTTGACAATTAAGTTTAAAATAATTAGTAAAAAGGTGTTAAATCTTGAAAATAAATTTTATTTTGTGAAAAAAAGCTTCTTAGAGTAAATCAATTTTGCTGGTTTACGAACTCGTAGTCATAAATGACGCTTTATACGTTTGTCCCAAATTTGATCAAGATCTAACCTTTTCTACAAAATTTATCGCGCCTACAGGTGTATATATATATATATATATATATATACACACACGAACGGTGTTTTTGGGGTCTGGGGACCTCAAAATGAAAAAATAACATGGTCCCGGGCTTAAGTCTCACCGTGCCGCCTACGGTAATAGCTACAGGGGAAATTCGCTAAACATAGTGGGTGTTTATGCATTTTCCAATACTTGATTACTGTATAAAATGATTTTTCCAAGTGTAGGTAATAACACCCTAATTCTGGAAATTATAGTTATTTGTCCAATTAACCCCTTAACCGCCGCGCACGAGAAATCTCGTGCTAGTATTCTGTACGCGCTTCCGCCACGCACAAGGTATCTCGTGCCACACCCATGTTTCACAAAATGTAAACATTAAATTATCATTTACGTTTTCAGGAATAATATTACAACAATTATCATAACATTTATCATGGTTAGTTGCTTCTAAATGCGACTGAAACAAGGTTCCCTCGGAATGTTAAGAAACCACGACAAGTCATGAAAAAACCCGGCGCTGGGCGATCGATGAGCGTAATTAAGCCCCGCGCCATAGATCACATCGGCGCCGCGGCGCGCCAGTTTACTCAGCGGTTAAGAGGTTAACTCAGAATTTGTCCAATTAGTTATTGTCAGAAAGCTCTAGGAAATCAGAAAATAAATTCTTGTCTTAGAAGTAGGTCATGTGGGTACCAGTACTCTGATCAAGGAAGAGAGCAAGCCAAACAAGAATATGCATGGCTTTTCAAGATCCAAAAGATATTAACTGAGTTATCATTGGAAAAGAGACAGAAAATGTGGAAAAGCTCAATAAAGCTAGTTTAAGGTCAGGTTTTGGTAGTTTAGGTAAGGCTAAGACCTTTTTTGTAAATTTTGAACAGGTTGGTTTGAAATATATTCTATAAAGCAAAGTTATGATAGGTTAGGTTATTTTTGGTAAGTATAGATTATTTTATAAGTTTATAGGTATGGGTTTGAAATTTGTAAGGTAATATATGGCTAGGTTCTATCCCATAAACCACATCCTTCATTTTATTAGTGCTTATAAACCAATTATAATTATCGCTTATAGACCAATAATAACATAACCTAAAGTGACATACTAAACCTAACCTGGTCACACCAACCTAAACTAACATAAACAATAACCATTCTTAATCAAATCTATTTCAATCAAATATATGACCTAAACCGATCAAACCAAAAGTAGTTTTATAGTTTCCGAAATTTTATTGCTTTATCTCAGTTATGTATATTACGATCATAAATTCTTGCATGTTTTTATTTAGCTTGCTATTTCCAATAATTTGAGGACCCAAATGATACATTTTGGATAACGTTTTTCCAAAACGCACCACTTATTGATACTTACCTGCTGTGATACTTTACTGATGCTTTTCCAACTGTATCTCCTTAATTATAATAAGATAGTGCCGATGAATCAAAAGTAATTATTGGATGTTAACTTTGTGAGCTACAGATGTCGAAAATGCTTAAAAAATTGTTTCAGAAAATTATTTTTTCCTCTCAATCTCTAAGTGTAAAAACTTTAAAAGTTATGTCATTTTGTATACCATACAATATCCCAGAAACCTAAATTACCCCAAAAAACCTAAATTTTATTCTTATAAAGTTTTTTTTGGAATAGACACAAACAAATTGAACATTAGCACCTGCATAATTTGACTAGGTAACCCACATTCAACAAAAAATGATAGCAGCACATTCATATAACACATCCCAAACATATGCACTGTTATAAGGTTGAGAAAAATCAAGAAAAACATTATTAGACTGCCATACTTCCGGGCAGAATAGTTTACCCGTAACAGCGCCCGCACAACCTTAAACATCCATCAGATCATGAAAATTCTTGCATTCTTATTCTGTCAGCTCCCTCTCTGTGTTTATTTGAGTACTAACACGACCCTTTAACAAAAATTATTTTTTTCTGTTTTTTTTTGGGTTTTCCAACAACAAACTATCATTTCAGAAATCAAGGCCTATCTCCTACATTTTTATTTTTTTCATTTCCTTATATTTTATTTTCTAGTTGGCTACTGGAAAATGTATGGTTGCCAAAATATTAAAATTTACGACTGTAAGAAATAAAAATGCACAGTTCAAAAAGTTGCAAAAGGATAATTATTTGGATCAAACATTATTCAAGGAACTTTAAATCTACCTTGTTGACTCTGATGGGTTTTCCATACAGCTTTATCATATTCATTATCTTGATGGCATAATCTGCATCATCTTCACCCATGAACTCTACGAATCCATAACCTTGATGCATCTGAGTAACTCGGTCTTTAGGCATATGGACATTCACTAAAAAAAAACATAGTCTAGTGCAATCAAACAAAGCCAAAATGAATTTACACAACAACAGAATGGAGCTTTAGAGGAACTTAATAAAAGATTACTTCACTTAGGCTTAAGCCATGTTTGGGCTTAGAATGAGGCTTGAAGATTAGAATGGGTATTCTTACTGAAAACTTAAAATTATAAACATCTTGATAACAGTTTAATGATAATATAATACCCCTGTTGCAGCAGACCGGCAGAATCAGTGTATTTCAAATGGGAAAAACATATTTCAATCCAACATAGCTAGATAGGGTTATGTTTTTGTAAGCTACATAAGAATAACATTGGGAATAAGTATGCAGGTTCACTGCAACAGGTATGTTAAAACTGGGTGGTTTTAATTCCATATTTAGCATACCTGAACTAGAAGAAGCCAAGTTTTATCAAGATATGTTAAAAAATAAGGAAGATATAGAATTTTTGTATTTCCCATAGTATGCAGGTTTGCTGCCATAAAAATGGAAATATCGGGGATTTTATTACAATAATATTTTAGACTATTATACATTAGATCTCATTTAGATGAAACCTCAAACCAAGTATGTTGAGAAATAAGCGAGATATGTGATCCGCCACGGGAAAAGGGACCTTACTTTCCCGGAAAAAATCTTTAAGGACAGCAAGATTAAGAGAACTAGAGATCGCCAGTGGTCGAAAATTCGACCAATTTTCAAAGTGACAAATAGGGATAGCTAATTTTATAAATAATCCCCACACAAACCAAAGCGTTTCTAAATACATTTCATATAGTACACATTTTCTATGTAAACACGTAATATAACCAAACTGGGGGCTCAAAAAAAAGAGAAAGACTCAGTCCTTGACTAATTATTTTACTTCATTTCTGGCTCATGGCTTGGTTTTCAGTAATTAGTATTTTATTAAGATAATGACTATTTTATAAGATTTCATGTTTATTTTTTTAAGAATAATTATTGAATCAGAGGAAAGTACAACTTCAGTCATCAAATCAGTTTATCATGTACACCCCTTACCACAGTTCTCTCCCTCCCTCCATTAATTCCTCACTCTCTGCTTCCAACCTTCTTTCCACTTTTCCCTCCTTTTCTCCTTCATTCTCTTCTTACCATCTCTCCTCCCTTCTTTTCTACCATTTGGAACTTTTTCCCTCCTTCCCTCTCTTTCTATTATTATGACTAAAATGTAATATATATTTTACCCATTATCCACCGATAAAAACAAAATTTGAATATAATGTGTCCATTTATACTCCGGTTGCCAAGCCCGGTGAGAGGATTTTCGGGCCCCTGTGCAATTGAGAAACCCGCCTTTTTTTTACTCATCTCGATTCTGGGCCCCATTTTTACTAATCTCGCGTGGATCCAGGGCCCCCTGTGAGTCCAGGCCCCTGTGTATCCCCGTCGCCGGCCCTGCTGGTTGCATGTCAGTTAGTACATTGGATGGTAGAAACTTAACTTAATGTACTTTTTTCTTCTTTTTTTATCAGAAAATGTTTATCTCTTAATCTTATTTAAGCAAGTAAACTTTATTTTTCCATATATATACATATGGAACACATTTGAATATGATATCCCTAATTTTCTCTAAGTAGTCCTGATTTCAATCAAATTTAATATTTTCACTCCATGCCCCATTTAACTGTGGCTTAATGTTTCTACATCAGATATTTACTCTACAAAAAATAGCATATGATAACAGCTACATATGATGCTGTTATAATATCACCAAAACAGCAACTCATAAGGCTAATATTAATTTTTTTGAAATTTTAAATTGAATTTTCTACATTTCTAAAAGACTAATATATATTTCAATGGGATTCTGCACACCTACAGGAAAATACAATTCTATCGGCATGCTTAGATTTTTACTATGTTGCACACAGGCTGAGAAAAAAGGAGTACAAAAACCTTATGGAAAAAATGCTTGTCTATTAATATAAAGATAGGGTAAAAAACACATTTTCTGATTTTTATTGTTTCTTACTGTTTATATATTTCCAAACAATGTTTGGTCCATCTTACACCTGAATTTAACTTTTAACACGGTTAAATTAATGTTTTCGAAACCCTTGCAATCTGGAGAAAGGGGACCTTGACTTCCCAATGCTATTTCAACGCTTTGCAGTTAAGAAAATCCGAGGGTTCTGTGAGGAATAAATGCAGGACTTGCTAGGGGCTGGTCAAGGAATCAGATCATGAAAATGTATAGGATCTTCCAAAAGAATTAGTCGATGACATAGCTCCTTGTCTAAGTGAAGTTTCAAAACAAGCAAAACTGTACTAGAAGGTCAACAAATAAAAACGTAAAAACTCAGACACCTCATAAAATGTCACATTTTGTTAAGATTTTATATAATAAATTCTCTTTTAGGTATAAAATTAAAATTTAGTTTTTATCATATAATAAGACAATTTGTCTTTAAAATGTTTGTGTTTTTTATTACTCCCTTCTATTTCAGCAATATTTTACAAAAAATACAAACAATTGTCACAAATTCAATTGTAAATCTATATTCAGCTTTAAATTTCTGACAAAGTGATATATAAAAAAATAACCAATAATGTAAGAATTAACAAAAAATGTAAGTTAGAAATTTGCAACACTTGAGACCTCGATTTCCTAAAATTGGTGTTTTCGATATTTCATATATTAAAACATTTATGACTGAGGTATTTTTAAGATATCTTGAAAATTCTTTCACCAGTTTGTTAGGTGTTTAATGTCGATTAAGGATATTCTAATAACTCAATTTCGAAAATGGAAGTTAAGGTTCCTTTTCCCTTGGCAGGTCACATACAGAATTTTATTTATTTCCCTTAAAGTTAACATTGGGACAACGTACTGTGTTTACCACAGTAATGGTGTAAACCAAAATTAGATGTCATATTATTGGTCAAATAACTAAATATATTCATATTTTGTCCAACACTTTCTTTAAAGTTGAATAAATATTTTATATTTCTTTAACACATCGCTGGGTGAGAATGCAAGAGTTCTATCTCCACTTTCTGGCAAAATTGAGTTATGTATCATTTTGAACTATTTGTTATGCTTACTCTATATTAAAAAAAGAAAAAGTAGAAAAAAAGTTGCTTAAAGGGTAAAACTCAGTGTACTCAATGTTCCATTTCCAGAAAAATCACAAAAAATTATAATGCAAGTGTTCTATCTCCGGAGATAGAACATATGCATCCCAACCTTCTGCACTGACCAATAGCAATCAAGTATTCACTGGAAATGGAACAAATGCATCCCAAATAAATTTATATTGTTTTTAACAATAACATTAACCTGTTAGTAATTTTACGGATTTTTACAATAAATTATGTAGCCTTAATTAAATTATATAGGTTCTTTGTAACTGAGGAACGCTGTGTAGGCCTAAATCAAGACTTAAACCACTATGAAGGCAATATTTGCAGTGTAACCTAGCCACAGATTATATTAGGTATCGGTTTGTTGTTTATGAAGGCAGATTTACAAAAAAAAAGTTTGATGTCATCTAGGTCTATATACTTTTTAAGTTTTACTTAGCCTATTTTGACTGTAAAAATTTTACATTTAATGTAGGCCTATTTTCAGTAATTTTTATAATTGCTTTATTTAATAAACAGTTTATTTTACCGTCAGGTCACTAACTGACAAACAATGGCTTGACATCATCGTCACTGACTGAATCCACAAATTATTCTAAGGTAAAACTTCAATCCAGTTCAGTCCAAATGAGATATATTTTGGAGTGAACTTTTCTTTCAACTTTGCAGACTTCAAAATATATCATGAACCTTATTCCCATCAAAGTATTGCGCAATAATTTCAAACAGTAGGCCTATCAAATAAAACTTGAGTGAAGGGTTGAAAAAAACCAGAGTACAATTATAAAGACCTCCACGCATATAATAACTTACATACAGTGGAGGCTCATGAGTTTATATACTGGGGGTTCACAATTAAAAAAAATATACATGATATCAATGTATTATACTAGAGTTATCGTCTTAAACTAATCAGTATTGAAGTACGTCAAACACTTAAAAGACCGCAGCACCTGCATTTCTTGAGATCCATGTTGTTATACACGAGTGTAATAATGCTTAGAGTATTAAATTTAATAAGGCACCACCCTAACTTTGACGATTATGAATCGTGTTTTGCTACTATTACACATTAATATGATATTAAACATTAGTTAATTCTTCACTATTTTTTATTGACTGTAATTTTTATTTTTGATATTGCACATAAAAATAACCATAATTTTATTTTAAAAGAGAATTATTCACTGTAAACATATAAATAAGGCTTAACCCAGCAGAACTGACTTCAATTTGAAAACGCGATGACTGACTCACGGTCTTTTAGACCAGGTTATATATAAAAGTTAGTATATTGAAAATTTATGAGTTTATTTGCACAAAAACTCCACTGAAGTCTTTAACATTAGTTTTGTGACTACTTTATATAGAATATTTGTTCATACAAATTATTAATATAATATTAAAATAATATATTTTGAATTGCAGTAGGTACTGTTTTGAATATGTTATGTAAGAAATATGCGCAAAAAAAACATTTATATGTAACATGAAGTCTTACGTGAAACGCGGTCAAAAATACCAGACCTCTAAAGAAACTTTCATTGAACTGACTGTAAGGGTTAGAGAATGACGGAAAGTTAGTCATGATGTTCCTAGGAATACGTACAAAAGGTATAATGATTGCCAGCCCTGCCGACACCGAAAAAATATAATTTTTATCAAAAAAACTACTAACCCGGTCTTTTAGTCAGGTAAGTCAGTTCTCGCGGGTTAAATTGTTAGTGTTGAGCATGAATAAATGACTGAAACCAATTTTATAATTAATCTGTAGTCCTGAAATATACTGAGATAAATATTATAACAATAAATCGGAAAAACAAATGTTTTTGAAATAAATAACTGTGAACTGAGGCCTACAATTATTGTGTTCCATCATTGATTAATGCTCTTTTTGATTAATTCTTGAAAATAAAAATCATTAACCTACGATGAATTACGACTATTCCTTGATTAACGAAAGAAAACGCGGCCGTGGCCACGCAGAACTGACTCCTTCTATTTCGTACAGTTGAACTCAAATATTTCGTTACAAGTTTTAGTAAATTTTATTCGTTTAAAAAGTATAGGCCTAAAACAAGTTTTTTTCGCAAGTTTTAAATAATTGTACACGTGCTTTTGGTAAGTTAAATTTCATTCGTGTAAACAGTAACGCAAGTCTTTAAACAATTATCCTTCACTCATCTGTCATTCACACTTGGCTTAAAATACCTACCTGGGTAGGTCGCCATTTCAAAGTAATGTATCTAATGTAATTAATTCCTACACCCCAAAAAATATAATCTTACATAGCCAGTTATGTTTTGACACGAATAACAATACATTTGCAATAAATTAAATATGCCATTACCATTAGCCAGGAGTGTAATAAATATTCTTGCTGAGGGTCAGCTATCGTGCGGCCGCTACGCCAATTGTTTTCTTTTGATAAACAGAGTATATCAATAAAACACCAAATTACACCACTGAACTGTAACATATTTATCACTAAAAACAACATTAAAACACGCAATATTTAATAGACTTTAACATCATCCGGACCAAAAAACAAGTGTCAAGCCTCGTTAAAACGCACATGGCACACTAGGAAACAGCTCCGAGGGAAGCTCCACAAGGCACCATGCAATCATGGTTCCTCCCCCGCCGCTGCCACAAATGGACTCGCCCTACGCCAATAGTAGCCGCGGAGCAGTGCTCCAAACTCAGTCTCGCTTCACTGGCTCTAGTGACAACGTCGAGTGCGACGCACACTCTTCGCTGTTGCTTATTACTATCATTTTTATTTGTTTGGGATATTCTGTGTTTATATAGAAGTATTTTAATAAACAACATTATTTGTGGTTTTTCATAGGGGGTTCACGTGCTCATGTGCTCCTATGCACGAACCGCCACTGCTTACATAATGAGCAAAAGATTGAAAAATAACATCAATTATGCCATTTCTTGTAAAGAAATCAATGCTACAAAGAAGAATCTACCTATCCAAAGACGTACAGTTCGCGCATAATATCTCCGGCTATGACCACTATGCTACTAACCGTGTCATGTGATAGTTTTAACGTTTTAATACATGATATTGGTAAACAAACATTTGAAAGCAGCGGTGTTTTAGAAAATGTTTTCAGAAAAGTACCCCCTCTCCCCCCCCCCCCGCACCTTACAATCAGCTGACTTAGTCATAGCCGGAGATATAATGCGCGAACTGTAGTCCCATTTAATAATGACTCAAGTACACGTTCACCAGGTCAAGACGAATGCTCATCTGAATACTGTGATAAAAAACTTTATTCATAAACCTCATAAAATATGATGAAATACTATTTAGTAAATACAAGAATCCACAAATTTTAATTTACAGGAAGTTAAAACACGAAACTTGATGCTATGTGGAGCGTAGGAGAAAGTCGAAACACCTCGTTCAAGGTAATATTAACTGTACACTGCAGACGACAAAAGTCCGAACACCTTGGAAATAAATCATATTCTTCAAAAACCATTAATATTTTAATCTTAAAACAAACTTTATCAAATATATTTTTCATTGAAATCAATCATCACAGTGAAATACTTCTCAAACTAATAATATAACTTATTGAACTTGACCAGTTCCTTAGCGAAAACTCTAACGAAATTAGTAACTCCCGCCGAACTACCAACTTGCCGATCGTTCACGGTCACCTAGATTGCGATGATTTTCAATGACATCTGACACTGAGTACGATTTCAAGAACCAAAGACCACAGAAAACGTTAGTATACCTATTCTCTTTGACAATCTCTTGAAGCAGACGCTTATAATTTCTGTTCAAAGTCACCGTGTTAGATATATATAGCAGTGTTCGACGATCGGTAGATTTACCTCAGGGCCTACCTGAGAATGAGATTTGTTTTCATTCAGATGTCTTTTTCAGAGTTTCATGTTAAGGCTGACCTGCTTTGTCAATTTTGAATTTACAATTTTTGTTAAACAAATTGCGTTTAAAACTCAAAAATAAAGGCAAAACTATTTTATGTTCAGCACTATAATTACAATACCATTTATAGGCAAAAGTATACAAAACTTCCTTTTTGTAACGGCAAATACAGTAGAGCGCCGATTATCCGAACTAATAGGGGTCAAGGGGTGTTCGGATAACTGAATATTCGGATAATCGAACATGAGAAGACAACATTTCAAAATTATATATGTAACGTAATTCTTAGTAGTAAAAAGGCTAAAAAATGATCAAACAAAAATTATTCACGTAATTTTATCATGAAATCTATCAGAATACATGGATATCCCGGTGCGACGGGAGTTTCGGTTGGCGCCCGAATTTGAATTGCTTGAGAATCATATTCAAAATATGAATTATTACGGCGTTCGGTTAACCGACGGTTCGGATGACCGACGTTCGGATAATCGGCGCTCTACTGTACTTTGATGGGTCAATCCTGGGACCCTGGGATTAAAGTTTATCAGTCCCATAAACCTGGGATTGAAAATATTGTTATATTCCCTATGTACACATGAAAAAGCCTAAATTGTCTTACCTACAGGTCCAGCTTGCACGAACAGTTCCCACATAAGGGTTTCTGTAACCTTATCATCCAACCCACCGACATAAATGGTGGCATCTGAAACAATTGTTCCAGCATTAAATAAGTAAGGATATAAGTACCTATGTTTTGTCAATGTCACAGTGGAAAAGAATTTTGACACCATCATTCCCCCAGAGCAGTGGTTCTCAATCTTTAAATGTGTATGCACCAGTGCCACTCATCACTCACTGGTTTGCCAGTTTACAGGTACAAAAAAAATTAAGAGTTGACACAATGACAACTGTGCAGTGATGCAATATTGAAATAAGACATCGTCTTAACGTTCAATTTAGTACCACACTGCAAATAAACTTAATAAGGCCTAAACGAGGAGTGCGCTCAGATAATACTTTCTTTTCTATTGACAACACTACAACATTCAATATCAACCAGGTCGATCTATAGCCTATCTTCGCCATTGCACTTTACCTTATTGTGGCAATACATCAGAATTAAACTATCGAAAGCAAAATTAAACTATCGAAAGATCACTTTGCACCGGATCCCATACTGGTCCCCTACTTAGTTAATTTCTAGTTGAGATATACAACATCAAGGTAGCAACCATCCTTGTTGTTGTTGAGGTAACAACAAGGTTAGAATGGCAGAAGATCAGAAATCAAATTCCTCAATCATTCTATCCTAAATATGTTACTTCTAACTCTAAAACTCAAACTGAGCTAGTATCTGTTAAAACATAACCTACATCCTTAGGAAAGGAACAGCTCTTAAAGGGGAAGAAATAAAGTGTAGTTGAATACAAGGTCAAAAGTTAAAGCCCATTAAAACATATTTTCATATACCTTGCATAAGGTTTAAATATTCAAATGAATTAATATTACCTTGATTCCGCTCGGCAATAGGACCAGCCGCCATTTTTCGGCGATTTAACTGATACTGATAGTCTAGTTTGTTTTGTTTAGTTCTCTTTGTTGGCCAAAATTGGCAGGCTAAAAATTTTACACATGTAACTTTCAACTCAAGTTCAATTTTATAATACTTGCAATATTCTTTATTTTGACATCTTAAAAACTTGCATTTATGTTAGCCACATGGCAACACAGACATTTACATTGATAAAATCTTGTTATATTAAAAAAAAATCTTTTTAGAAGGTCCAGTTTTTGGGACTGTTTTTTTTGCTGACCAACTGACTGTGGAGAAAACTGGACTGACTGGATACTTCCAGTTGACCGACCGACTTCAAATTCAGTCAGTTGGGTCTCCTTAGTCAACGACAGGGGGTTATTGAACTATCCCTTATAAAACTTCGGGGGTTTGGTTTTTATTATTATTATGAGGGATGGTTGGTACTATAAAATTACATATTTTGAAGTTGGTCGGTTAGCTGGAAGTACCCAGTCAGTCAAGTTTTCTCCTCAGTCAGGTGGCCAACAAAATAGATGATTCCTAATTTAGTTTTCTTATTTCAAAATAATAATACTGTTGATATTGAGGGATGTTTTCGGGAATATTTCATATAGAAAAGTTGGATCAAATGGGACTTTTTGTTCTTTTGCGTGGGATATTATTTTCCGTTAGGTGGACAAACTGCTTCAGTTTGTTGTCAGTTGTTAGTCATCTTGTCAGTTCGCCTGTTCGACACTTTGTCAGTTGTCAGTGCTCTTGAACTTTGTTCTGTTAAGGTCTTACTAGTAGTGTAGTGTGAGGTGTCGTGTTGGTGGCGGAAGATGATTGTGCGGGAGGAAATCGGTGTAAGGGATTTCGTCCTTTTGGACGAAATTACCCTAGATAAATTCATGGAAAATTTACGGAAAAGGTGAGACTAACAACTCTTTATCCTATGGGATAGGTATCCCGCTTGTTCTCATTCATAATATTGCTCGCTCCGCTGAATCACCACAGGTGGCCAAATGATGTCATGCATTCCGTCGCTATAATCACAACAAAGCAAATTGCCCTAACCTAATTCAAATATTTCAACCTATTTCAAACATTACAATTTTAATTTGAATTTCTTGGATCAGGCAAAATATATTGTTACAGTATATCTCTGTTAAATGTAGTATAAATCCTAAAAATCACAGCAAATGTGGATTCATTTATTCTTTCTTTTTGTATCTAATCAAACTTAAGAATCGTGAACGATAACCACTAACTGTTCTTTCTAGTCTGATTCAAATTAGCCTACCAGTTTCACCAATTTATACTAATATATCACTGAGTGTTTTAAGGCCCAAACAACCTTCACCATTTAGTAAATAGGCCTACGGTATGCATTTTCTAAAACCGGTTATGCTTGGGTACTCAAATTAACCAGGAATTTTAAAATTTGGTGGACAGGCTATTAACAAAGTTATGGCCGGAAAAGTAGAAGAAAAACTTTGTCCAAAATACATAATGTGGGTACAGTACTCTAATTAAACGGAAATTGCAAGCTGAATAAGAATATGTAAGACTTTTAGCTTCCTCCTAGCCTGTAGGGAATAAGCTATTACCGTTGATCTCATGTCAAGACCTAAGCCCGAGACCATAATAATTTTTCGTTTTAGGGCCCCCAGAAGCAAAAATCACCATTCGGTTGAATTTTTAGATGTAGGCCTATATATCTATATGACTGACAGCACGATAGCGGCCGTAAAAATGGTCCGACCTTTATGAAATTTGGTACAGACAAGTAAAGTGGTACCTAATCAATTGTAAGAGTTCATAAACCAGTCTCATCGGACCATCAGAAGGGAGGGTAAAAGGGGATAAACCCCCCCAAAATGGGTTTTTTGCGATTTTTATATGGAAATATTAAAGTGATCCAATTTTTATTTCACCATTGAATTCGGCTTGAAAAAACAAACAATTTAGTATGTTGAATCATAGCTCTACATGTCCATTGGTTACCGAGATAGTGAAAGTTGTAAACACAGTACAACATTGTCCCAATTTTAACCTTTTAGGAAATAAGTCAAATTCTATATCTCAACATATCTTGATAAAACTTGGTAAATGGCTTCTTCTAGTTCAGATCCACTAAATATTGAATTTAAACCACCCAATTTTAATATACCTTTAGCAGTAAACCTACATACTCATTCCCCATGTTATTCTTATGGGAGCCTAACAAAACATGTCAAATCTCGCTATGTTGGATTGAAATACGTTGTTTTGCATTTGAAATTTGCGGAGTATGCAGGATTGCTGCAAGGGGGGTATTTAAGATCTAGCATACAGTAACGGAGACAAAGCTAAATACCCCCGTCGCAGCAGACCTGCGAATTTCCATAGGATTTATTTTGTATATGTGAACATTCAACTTGTTTGAAGGAAGTATCATTTATTTGAATACGTTAAGTAAATAATGTACTAAAAACGCATATTTAATCATTCATGAGCTTTAAACACAAGGAAAATTAACAAAGAGATCATATTGGTTTTCATTAGTAATACATACACTTTTGTATTTTATATAATTCTTAGTCTTTTAATTTTTAATAACTGTAATCTTTTTATAGAATATAAATGTCAACAAACATGTAACCAATGAACTCAAAACAAACAAATAATTTAATCTCATGAAAAAATTAAATTCAATCATATGGTCAGTTTTATAGTAATTAAAACATCCCTGTTGCAACAGACCTACATCTGCAGCCAATTTCAATAAAACATATTATCAATCCTCATAATTGTAAACATACCATATATTATGCTACATTTTCAGGCAGTTTAGACCAAGACATCCCCCCCTCCAAATGCTCTTACTTTCTTTATTAAATTTAAAAATAATTTGTATTTTTTGATATAGCCTAGTAGGCTATATATTTTCTGCAAAATCTTGATCAATGAACTCTAACTATATTCAAAATAAACACAAATAAAATATTTGACACCTGCAAAATTTAATCATATGTTCAGAATTGTATTTTTTTAAATCTCAAATCAGGGTGACTATAGGTACTATACTTTTTGGAGGGAAAAATTAAAAACAATATTGGACAACGTACTGTGTTCAGCACATCCAATACTATCCAAAATCTAAGCAACGGATTGACATAGAATAATAATTCAAAATGCTAAATTGTTTGTTTTTTAAGCTGAATTTTGACAATTAGGCCTAAGTTTAAAAATAATTAGTAAAAAGGCGTTAAGTCTTGAAAATAAATTTTATTTTGTGAAAAAAAGCTTCTTAGAGTAGGCCTAAATCAATTTTGCTGGTTTTCGAACTCGAAGTCATGAATGACGCTTTATACGTTTGTCCCAAATTTCATCAAGATCGAACCTTTTTTACAAAAGTTATTGCGCCTACGGACAGGTATATATATATATATATATATATACATATATATGAAAATGAACGAACGGTGTTTTGGGGTCTGGGGACCTCAAAATGAAAAAATAACATGGTCCCGGGCTTAAGTCTCACCGTGCCGCCTACGGTAATAGCTACTTCCCTATAGGGGAAATTCACTAAAAATATTGGACAATTAAAACTACTTTTAGTTCGACTAGGCTAGTTTGTATTAAATTTATATAGGTTTCATTGGAATAGGTTGGATTAAGAATTGTTTATGTTGTTAGTCTAATCTGATGAAGGTCAGGCATGGTTATAAGGTTAAGTTAGGTTAACCTAAACCTAAAACCTCTTAAATGGGATATTTTTTAAAGTTGTAAAATTCAGTACCTAACCTATAGGCCTACTTATCTACTAATAAAACAGATGGCCACAAGTAAATTTTCATTAAAGGTAATTATTTCCGTGAAATTGGAAAAATGAAATATTAAGTTCCTAGGAGTAAGTTTTAAGGGCCAAGTTTTATTATAACTTGTTTTGTATTCCTTGTATTAAGTAAATTATAGTAACTTAGGCCTAATTTTGTTTTCAGTATGAATGAATTTCACTTCAATTGCTGCAACTTCATTGAAATCAATTAACTTACGGTATTGAATAAAAAAACTTGATTTTAGGTTCCAAGCTGGTTACATATATACATACATTGGTGAAGTTTGTGTTTCTGTCAACCCGTACCGATCACTAAATATCTATGGCCCAGAGCAGATTAATACTTACAAAGGTAAGAGTTACTTTACTTGTAATTATTTTCTTGTGATATGTTTCTTATGGTAATTTGAGTCTAATTCAGCTTATAGGTAGGGCTGTCCCCTCTACCCCTTTTCTGGTTAACTTTGATCCTTTTAGGTAGAGATAAAATTTGTGCAATTCTAATTCTCCATCTACAGGATTGAAGTAGGCATGGTAGGTATTGTGTTGGTCGAGTGGGTATACAACAATATTGCTCATTGTTGTTATTTTCTTTTTTTATGTTAGTTCAATCCTAGGAGCTAGGCCAATAAAAATCATATAGGGCCTACCTAGTTTCAATGCTTTTGTGTTGTGTTGCCTTGTCACCAAAGGGCAGGAAAATCTAAAATGTTGACCAGAAAAAAAGTTGTTGACCAAATACTTAGAAAAGTCAGATTGCCACCAAATTGTGTATAAACATTATAATAAGTATTCTACATAGCATGTATAAATTCCATAAATTAACATATCATTAAGAGAGTTTGTTTACAAAATTTCCTTGTTGACAAGCATAAAAACATGTTGACCGGATACTTCAAAAAGTCAGATTTCCATCAAATGTTGAATAAACTTTCTAGTGTATTCTACATAGCCTGTATAAATTTCATTAAAATACCATAAAAATATGTTGATCATGTATTTTAAAAAGACAGATTTCCACCAAATTTGGTATATGTACGTTCTAATAAGTGTTCTACACAACCTGTATGAATTTCATAAAAATATCATATTATTAAGGGGGTTTTTCTGCAAGAATAACTTGTTGACCAGTATAAAAACCTGGTCAAGAAGGTTTTGTGTTTAAAACTCCTAATGATACAATAGTTCTAAGAAATCTATACTGGTTGTGTAGAACCTTTATTAGAACATTCATACTAAATTTGGTGAAAATCAGACTTTTTAAAGTACCCGGTCAACATGTTTTTTCGCTGGTCAACAAGGTTTTTTGCTGGTCAACAAGGTTTTTTTGCTGGTCAACAGGGTTTTTTGTATACTAACCCCCTTAATGATATTATATTTTTATGAAATTTATACAGGTTATGTCGAGCACATATTAAAATTTTCATAGGCCTACCAAAAATTATGGAAATCCGACTTTTTTAAGTACCCCGGTCAACATGTTTTTATCCTTGTCAACATTTTAGGTAGACCCCCAAAAGCCCTCCTAATTTACTGAAACTCCATGACTTGCTCGTCAGATCAGATACAAACCTTTTGAATTAGGTACCACATTTGAATTACGCCTACAAACTTGTAGGTAGCCGGATCGATCCCGATAAAAGTTAGTAGCTTTTTGAAGGGTTGTTTCTGGAGCCAGCTGCCATTGGTTGTTGTGCTATTAATTAACAATCCTGTCTAAGGAACATGCCAACCTTAGTCAGTAACAAGGCTACAAGATCGCGCCACTATCATCACGATCATCACACTCATCCTTCACTCATATTCAGGGTAACGTCCTCCATGAGGTACCTGTCTTATTAAAGTGATTAAGTGATTAAGTGATACCATTTGTAATTTGTGTCGTTTTTTATTGTTTAAGCTTAGTGTAGGCTTAATGTCTTTATAAAGTGTAGTAGCTTAAAAAAAAAATAAAAAAATAGGCCTAATGATAACTTTATCATATTGGCAGTTTTATTCGTATTTGACAGATAATAAATGGTGCCAACACTTTTTACGGATATTTTAATGACATAAATTGTAGAGCTGAGTTGTTTAAAAATGTTTTAAAAAATAACTTGATTTCTGTTAACTTTTTCAACAACAAAAAATTTATGAGATGATTTCCCCCCCCCCCCCCCCTGCATTGTATAAGCATTCTGGTTTAGTCTGCTCACTGAGGATGGTCAGTTGACACGTTCGTAGGTCCTTTCATACATACTAAACTTCCCCTTCCTTCGTCCGTGAGCCCCCTCACCTTTCCTTGTGTGGAAGCACATTAATAGTCAACTAGGTTGTGTGGCTTAGTTCATCTAACTGTTGTTTATACTTTGTATTATTTTACTTCCCTATCATTCTGCTTTTATTTTTGATTTTGATTTTTCGGTCATTTGCCATCTCTGTATTCTGCTTTTGTTAAAAAAAATTGGAAGTTTCATAGAAAATTAAATGAAGTTTTCAAGGAATGTTTTTTCACAATATATTTGAGGTTATGTGTGATAAATGAGCGACAGTGGGGCAGGGGTAATAACTTCTACAAATTACAGGATGGGAGGGGAAGTGTTGATGACACAGGTTTTTTTGAAATGTAATGGAATGAAATATTTTTGTTTGTCGTAAGAATATAATATATCATTGACAATGTCATACGTACCAGCATAAGAGCTAGGTCACACCATTATAATATGGCTAAACAAATAACTTTGGCTATATAACAATGCGTAGGAAAAAAATGGGAGACCAAAACAGCTGTATATAAACAAAGTACCATATGGCATCAGGTCTAGAATAGACAAGAAATCAAATAAAAACTAAAAATCTATATTTTTTGCATTAAAAAATCATCCAAACTGTAAAAGGGATTGTCAAGTAGCCATGAATAACATTTGTTTTTAAATATATTAAAAGGGTACAAAGTAATTTTTCTTCCTAGGAAATTATACATCCTTAATGTAATTATAATATATGACTATTGTGAGTTTTGGTTAGCCGAGAAAAATTTATTACTGATTGGTTTTTGAAGTGTGAATCGTTTAAGGAATGCTTAAAATTTAGAAAATTTGGATTTTTTATGATGTAAATGGTAAGATCGAAAATATGTAAATTAATTACAGTTTGAAATTGCAGATTAATAAAAAGTGGTTTACAGCGTTCCCTGTCTTTACATTTTTTTAAGAGTTCTAACTGCCTTTTTTGAAGTTTAAGTATTTCTTTGATCCTAGAACAATTACCAAATATAATTAACCCATACCTAAATATAGTCTGAAAGTAAGCAAAACATGCAGGCCTTAAATAGTTATCAGGAACTGCATCGGTTAATCTATTCAAAAGATAAACTACCCGATAAAGACTCTTGTTCAGATAATGTGAGCGTTCCATGTTAACTTTTGACTCGATACACTTGGAAGTGCAATAAAGTATACCTTGTACTTGTTTGTATGTATCACAAATTTTAATGGTTGTTTGTTTAAGGTTTAAAAGATACAAAGCTGAACAAACCAAAGTCAAAGTCAAAGTCAAATAATCTTTATTCATATAATACATAATATGTACATTGAATAGTCGTCATTTGTAATACAACTAAAAATCTTAAATCTAAAATCTTATCCTAAGTGAATATGTACATTTCAAGATGGCCATATATAGTAAAATAAAAATAAAACTTAATTTTTAGAGGAGGTGGAAAAATACTCCTCAAGGGAATGTAAAGCTTTCTCCATCAAAAAACATTTTAATTTTTTTTTCAAACTTACATGTATTATTTTCATTTTTTATATTAGATGGCAAGTGCCTTAAGAATTTCAGTCCTATGTAGGAAGGTTTTTCTCAAAAAATGTTAATTTATGTTTTGTTGTTGTAATGAATTTTTTGTGCCTGGTATTATAAGGGTGGCTATCAATTTCAGAGGTTTCCAGCAGACTTTTGACAATTTTAATTGTATCAAAAATGTATTGGCCATAAACGGTTAAAATTTTCAGTTCTTTGAATTTATCTTTAGCTGATTCAAGGTATCCCAACTTCATGATTATTCTAATAGCTTTTTTTGTAATTTTAATATCTGGTCCATATTTATTTTCGTTGTTGAGCCATAAAGGCACAAACCATAAGCCAGATGAGAGTGGATATTAGCAAAATATATATCTTTTAACGTTTTTTGGTTGCAGAAGAAAGACATTCTAGAAAGTGAATAAATTCCTGAATTTAATTTTGATAACAGTTTTTCTACATGAAGATTCCAGGTTAAATTTTGATCGATAGATAGACCCAAAAACTGTGTGGAACTTTTATTTTCAATTGCCTGTTCATTGTAAATGATTATTGGTTCAATTACCTGTTTATTTTGATGTGTTTTGAAGACTATAAAATTAGTTTTTTTTGTGTTAAGTTTTAATTTATTTTCCTCCAAGAAGCCTCCAATATTTTCTAGTTCAACAAAGCTCAAAATTTCAACTTGTTGAAGTGTATCCGCCGATATTTTAAGATTTGTGTCATCGGCATAGATGCAAAGATTATTTCGAGGTACAGAGGTTAGAGAATTGCCTGCATCATTTATATAGCACAAAAATAACAGGGGGCCCAAAATGGATCCCTGGGGAACACCACATTTTATGTATTCTATTTTTGAGGAAAATTTTGTGATTCTGTTATCGGGCAATTGGTGGGTAATTTCTACAACTTTTTTTCACACTGAACATATTTTTCAGTGTTCTATGTTTGTAGTAACCATCACAAAGTGTCTCGGGTTTAGTAATAATCAGTCTTGGCTTATAAATACAGTATTCTTTAGATGTTATATTTTAAGGAGCCTACAGGAAACAATGGGTTGATTAAAAAAACATATTGGCCCTAAGATTTCTGGATAAGAGGGCGTCTACTTTATATATTTTGGTCACAATGATTGTGGGATACTCTGTACTGAGTGTACCATATTTATTTATTAAATCTTTAATACATTTAATTTGTAAAGCATTGTCCAATTATAGTTTGTAAAGTCTAAAGTATTTTTATTTCAACATTTGGTGTCTATCTAGGCTATTACTTTTTCATGAATAAGAAAAGAGTTGGCTGTGTCACACACTTTGGAAAAACTGTTCTCTTTGACATATAGCTTCCATAACTAGTCTTGAAACTTTAATTGCTAATACAACTGAGCTAAGGTAATTTATAAAAAAAGGTGTAGTCAGGAATTGATTTTATCGGCCAATGACGTTGAAAATAAATAAAACTATAATTTTGTTTATTTCCAGAATTTTAAAATCTGTGTAAGATCTGAATACAGCAATGTAAACATTGACCAAAGGTTCCAAAAAATGTGTCTGGAGAGTGGTTTTTCATGCTGAACATTTTAACCCATAGCATGTAAAATTCACTAAATACATTTTTATAATTTTGTATTAAAATAGTTATTACTTTATCACTGATAAAAATAGGCCTGGTGGGTGGCCAAGTGTTAATAAACTGAACTCTTAATCTTAATATGCTTAGCTTAATTCAAACTTAAGTTAAAGTCCTGGCAAAGCAATCTTAAAAAAACAGTTAAATTTAATACAGGCTGATTAGCTGTTGTTGATAAGACACACAGTAGATGTGTGTTCAGAATGTTACTTTTAACGATTTTCCACACCTTGCTTTGAGTGTGAGTCATTTCACACTTTATGACTTCTCTAAAATTGGAGTTTCCAGCGAATTTTCACAGTGAAGCTTTTTGTAGTAATGATTTAGTTATGCATACATTTTGCATACATTAATGCATACATTAATAATACATTAATAAGTACGTGAATTAAACAAGGCCTATTTAACTGTTAAAATTTAAAATTTTTAATTAAGTCATTACAAAATCCACCTTTTTTCATCTGAACCTTAAGGTCTATACATCTTTTGATCCAAACTTTTTTTTACATACAATAATAAATCACAGTATGCCCTTTCATTTTGTGCAATTAATTTTATTGCAGTCTCTCATCTGGCTTGCATTATTTTGCTACATACTTTACAACACTACTTAATAACTACGCAAATAGCAGGTATTCATTGTAGTTCACATATTTAGATTTTTAGTAAATTAGTACCAAGAGACCGAGCTTTGCTTGGATGATAAAATAAAAACAATATGAGTACATCAATCAGCCGTTTTGGTAAAAAGTGCCCATAACGATAACATTGGCACTTTGAAGTCGGAAACTGGATTTTTTTCAGTAACGATAACATGTGAACTTTGAAGGGGTGTAGCATAGATACCGGATTTTCTCCAGTCTTTTGACCAGCTCCAATCGATTTCTTGTAGCCAAATACTTTATAATAAAAGTAGAAATAAAAAATCCTTGCACAAAAAAAGAATTAGCCCATACAGACAGTACTTGTTTTAGAGCAGTATACAATAATAATGTAGCTAGGATAAGATTATGAGTTGGGCTGATGTTTTGGGAGTTGAAATGTTTTTATAATTTACTTTGAAAGAAAAACATCACTTGAAACTCTTGAATGAGTAGTACCACTTGTTGGCAAATAGACGGGTGTGAATCATGTGTGCGGGCTGGATGGGAATGATGTCACCAGTGAAAGTGTGTGTGTTAGGAAGTGGACGGTGCATGCAATACTTGCGTGTGCGCACACATAAACACACATCACCTTATACGCTTGTGAACTCAGCATTAACACGTGATCATGTTTTATTGTTCATGTTATATATTGTACTTCTTTTTTTCTTATTATACATCATAATTCTTTTTTACAGTTCACTACAATGTTATTGAAAACAGTTGACGTCTAAACTCTGAAACGTAAGCATGAAATTGGTACAGTTTTTGGCTTCATTGATTGGCCTAATGATTTTTGTATCCCCTATAATTCATAGAATGGCAGTCACCAGCGAGTGGTTTTTATGAAGGTACTTTACTCCGAACAAATGCTCATACTCAACTGTTTCCCTCTTACCTTTTATTAAACATATTTATAAAAAAATTTCACAAGATATAGTCTTGATTTTATTTTTTGCTAGAAACAATCAGAATAATACATACTACAGTAATGAGGCTGTAGCAACATCGTGACATGGAGTTCAACTACGGTTGTTGTGGTACTCTTGCAGTTGTTTGGTTGGGCCTTTGACCTGGTTGGAGAGACTTGTAGCTGGTCGACATTGACCTTGACCTGGTTCGCTGAGTCAACCTGTTGAATCTCATTCATATTGATTCCTCTCCACTCCTTGTAACTCATCATTACCTCACCTTATCTTCTCGTCATTTGATATTCTTCATCGTTTAAATTTTTTTATCTACAACCATTGCAATAAGCACCAATTATGGTTTTACAATAAACATTATTTTTTTAATCATCATTTATTGTCGTTGGTATTATATAAATACATGACAATATTAAATTAATCTTATTTATAATTATGACTTATATTATAATTTTAATTAGTCCAATAATTTTCTTCTTGAACTTCCTGAATTTTATATGGGCATTTTTCAGTAAGAATACTTTTAATTTTTTCTTGAAATGTTCTATTTGATAATAAAGTCCATTTTATAATGATAATTATAATGATATACATCAAAACATCAAAAACCAAGCAGTACTCCAATGACGACTTTAGAGTACTGGAGTCACTTTAGAGTACTGGTTCTAGACCAATGAGAGCTCGGCATTTGACGGAAGTAGTGTCATAATAACAATTACGCAATTCGTACATCAGCTGATTGTTGCATTACGATTCATGTTTGAGTTTACTTATCCCATCAGCTGATTGTTCCACAACGATTCATGGCTCAGTCTGCTTGTTTGCCTAACCTCAAATTTTAGTTGACCTATTCCATCATTAGTAAGTCATGAGTTTTGTTTAACTTCGGGGGAAATTTTGTCGTATATTGTTGGTCATAGATAAAATAGTGTATGCAACGATTGTATTATGCCTTTAAGCCACTCATGAGATATTTAGAACACTCGCTTTGCTCGTGTTCTAAGTTACATCTCACTCGTGGCTTAAAGGCATGCATTATACAATCGTTGCATAAACTACTATTACTACATATGCATTACTCACAATTTAAAAATTATACATAAAAATTATTTTTTACTGTAAGAGTGACTGCCAAAGTTATGGTTTTAAGTGGAATATGTTTATAAATTAATTTATTACTTTGTTTGTTTATAATATTGTTCCTATATTGTGGTTTTTTTACTACTTAGGCTATCTACAATTTAAATTCAAGTGTTTTCAGTCTAAAAACTAAAAATTTATGTGTGATTCTCTTTTTGGTTAAAAAAAATCATAAACAAATATCTATAAGAAATAAACCTACATGGGTACAAGTACAAAACATAACACTCATAAAAATTAAAATAATTTTGAAAATTGGGAATCAGTTTTGCTATAAACATTTTTCTTTAAATAATTTACTTATTTAACATAACCCTATATATACATTGTGGTTATAGTGATTATTGGGAAAACATATGTATACGATTATTGTAAGTAGGGATGTGTCGGTACCATAAGTCGGTTCTCCGTACTACCGGTTCTTGGGAAAAGAACCGGTACCGAGAACCGACGTCAAAATGTCGGTACCGGTACTTCGGTACCCATGGTAAACGGCGGGGGTAACTACAGATCACGAAAGCCAATCGATCGCACCGCGCATCGCCGCGGACGTTGCGTCGATGGCAAATGTCACCGCTTACTATTACTGAAGGTCAATAATGTTTCTAAAAATACTTTTGATTTGAAATTTATCTTAAATTTTTTGACTCTTGATTGATTTTTTACTCTAATACTTAAAATTAATGGGAATGGGGTTATTTTCTTTGGGAATTGTAAGATTATGAATGGAAACAAATTTGGAAACTGTTATTTTTCACCTTGGAATTTGTTCTTGATTTATTTTTGACTCTAATTTTTAAAATTTATTGCAATGGGGTTATTTTTTATAGGATTTGTAAAATTATGAGCAGAAACAAATTTGTAAACTGTTACTGTTCACCTAGGAATTTGTTTTTTGTTCACATAGTACATATTTTTTATATTATCTGTTAACAGAAGGATAAACAATTAAATTAATAAGTGAGATAGTGTTTTATGTCTTGGTGAAACTTACACTTGAACATTACAACATTTTGAAACAGTAACATACAACAGATTTTCTGAAGGTTTGAGGGTACATTACATTATATGACACGTTTTTACAAACACTTGGTACCGATGGTACTGGTATCAAGAACCGAGAACCGATCTTGTCAAGAACCGGTACTGGTACCGACTTTGAAAAAAGTGGTACCGACACATCCTTAATTGTAAGTAAAATTTTTATATTGTAAAGAGATTTTACAACAAGATATAAAAAGTTTAACAAGGAGCAAGCCGAGTGGAGAATGGAATACAATCATGTGACATACGCTGTAACAAATCAGAGAAAGTCCAGACACTATGCTTCTTTTGTGTCCCATTGTCACAATACAATAGATGCAACTAACTGTTTCTCCTTCTTTCACTTCCTTCCAACAAAAAGATTGACAATTCCGTCAGTGATGAGAACTATTTTGGTGGTGAATAGAACAGTCTACCTTTTAAAGCAAGCAGTTTTATTTTGCTACTATTCATATAACCTCCAATCACAGGAAACCGTTTATTTCTAATAAACAGAGGACAATTTGAATTTTAAGGAAATTTAAGTTTTATCTGGAATTCCAAGCTTTTATTTTATAGTAATTTTAAAATTAGTCTGTAGCAATATCTGTAATTTTTTTATTAAATCTTCATCAAAGTCACTGTAGGTATTTTATGTAAATTACCATCTTTACCATCCCAAACAAAATGATTAAAAATGTCATTTGTTCTTGATTGCTTTTATCATTCTATTTTGTAACAGTTTTAGCGAATTTCCGGAGGAGGGAATAGGGAAGAAGCTATTACTGTATGTCTCATGGTAAGACCTAAACCCGAGACCATGATAACTTTTCATTTTAGGGACACCAGAAGTCATGAGAAAAGGGTATTTTGTTCTACTTTTTGAAATAAATATATATGTGTGCCTCTGTGAGTACAATAGTGGTCAAAAATATGGTCCGATCTGAGTGAAATTTGGTACAGACATTTAAAGTGATGGTCACTCGGATGAGTTGGTAAACCAGCCCATTTGGACCACTAGAAGGGGGGTTTAAGGGGAATAAACCCCACCAAAAATGGGGTTTTCTGAGTTCTTTTTATATAGAAAATTTTAAATAATCAAACTTTTGCTAGCACCATTGAATTCATCTCAAAAAAGCAAACAATTTAGTATCTAAATCATCGCTTTATTTCCATTGGTTACTGAGATATTGGAGGTGGTATACACAGTACGTTGTTCCAATGTTAACCTTATGGAATATATGTCAAATTCTTTATCTCACATGGTTCTCAACATATATCTTAATAAAACTTGGTTTGTGGCTGCATATAGATAAGATCTGATGTATTTTAGAATAAAATCCCTGAAATTTTCATTTTTGTTGCAGCAAACCTGCATAATCATTCCCCATGTTCTCCTTATGGGAAATAAAAAATTTGTATCTTCCTTACTTTCTACCATTTCTTGATAAAACTTGGACTGGCTTCTTTTAATTCAGATCTACTAAATTTTGAATTAAAACCATCCACTTTTAACATACCTGTTGCAGCAAACCTGTATATTCATTTTCCTTGTTATTCTTATGGAGTTTACTAAAACATGTCATCTTACCACGTTGGATTGAAATATTTTTTACACATTTGAAATTTGCTGAGTATGCAGGTCTGCTGCAACGGGGGTATTAAGATTTTAAAGTCACCAATTACCAAAGTTAATTTAAAAATGTGTGTGTGAGGTCGTAAAGCGGATTTTCAATTGTTCACAATTTTCGTATAGTTGGCTACATGGATACAAAGATTTGACTGTAATAACAGCCACTTTCATTAATGACTCGTTAGGTTAGGATTAAAAAATAATCTTTTATCCTGAAAGTGGTTGAAAGGTCATTGCCTTTTGCTCACTGAAAGCTGAAAAACTAAATAGTAATATAGTATATTATGTTACTAGCCCAGTAAGTACCGTTTTACCGCGCGAGCCGCTAGGCGAGTGCAGGGTTTTCATGCAAGTAAACAGAAAAAAACATATATTTAATTATAACGTATGCCTTGCATAAACTATTAAGTTTCTCAATTCTTCAAACCTAGCCTGTAATAAACAAACAACCATTTGCTGCTGCCACTACATTCCTCTGAAGTAACCAATCAATAAACAAGCGTCGGTTTAGTGCAATTTGCTGATTCTTTTGATTGTTGTCTTCCGTTATTTCTGTTTCCTAGTGAGCAGTAAATGAATAAATGATAAATGAATAAATTTACCCGCAGTGACCGGCAAACAGTTACTTTCCAGCCAAGATTAAACCAGAGATAACAGATGTTTCTGTGTCATATGATGTAAACACTATCTCTCGACATTATAAATCTTTTAAGATTTGATAAGCATGAATGGATAATATCTAACCACTAATGGTAAATAATTCTAAATAAATCTGGTCAGTGTTGAGTCAGGGTTTTGGTAGCTATTCTGTGATAAACTGTAGGTGAAGAACAAACATGATAAAGCAAACGTGTAACTCTTATAACAACAGACAGAGGGACAGGAGTTAGATAACGGAATTGACTCATGGCTTTGGAGATTAGGTGTGCTTTGTACTGAGAAAACTAAGTGGTCATATATCTAGGTGGAAAGGGGAGTAATACATTACTCTTTTTTGGTCAATTCTTTTTGAGACTTTCTTGAGAAGTGCTTTTTGGTCATCTGGTTATTTGCTTTTTTGGTCAATAGTTTTTAAGACTTTCTTGAGAAGTACCTTTTAGTTGACTGGTTATTTTGTGTTTGGAAAATTATTTTAAACAACCAATTTCTTTTTGTAAAATTAATTTAGTTTTCTCACATTTCAAAAATGTTAAAAGTTCTTTCAAAATTAAGATCTACAGGGTGGTCCAAGAAACATGAGTTTATATTTTGTAGTAGGTGATTTGAAGATTAGAGAGACGATTGTTTCAGTGAACGTTTCCTTTATTTCTTGCTCTTTTTGTAACACGATTGGTTGGAATTAATTAAATTTTTTATTGGAAAACACATAAAAAAAAGTATTAATGTGTGAATGGAATTCAGTATATGGAATTGTTTCAGTTTTAGTTGGTGTGAATCTGAGTTGTTAAATTATCATTGGTGAAATGGGTGTGGGTCTGAGTTGTAAAATCCCAGTTATATAAATCTTAAAAACTTGGAGAACATCGAAACAGCTCATGCTAAACCACAGAGAAGCTTTCACACAGAAAAATCTATTGGATCACTTGAATCTTTCAATAGCTTACAGAATGTGATGAAACCTTTCCACCATATAAAAATGTTAAAGTTCTCTATTTGGCAAATTTATCAGTGTAAATCTAGTGATTGAGATATATTACAATTGTATAGACATCAAAGATGAGGCTTTGAAAAAAGTCTTAACTTGTAGAAGAATGCAAAATATGTTCTTTGGCATGCACCGTAGAAACTCGCTCTTAATTATCAAGTAAAATTTTATGGTCTAAACATTCAAATCTGGTTTATCAAAACTACAAAATATTTTCTGCAATCACTTCTTCATTTGGAAGGCCTCTCTAGAAGTTGTTTATCCACCTTAGTATCAGAAACATGATGACCGTTTGTGAAGCGAGTCTGGAACAAATGAGACTTTGTATTTAATTCACTGATTATTTATAAATAACACAGATTTCGTTATAAAAGCTTAACTTTTCCAACCAATTTAAAAAAAAGGCATTAGCCCTATATAAGAAGTTTTTGCCCCAAAAAATCAACTGTCAACCCCATAATATAGTTAAGCTACAAACAAACATATCAGGTTTATCTACCACCCAGTAAACTTACAAAAAATCAAGTCACATGCAAAATCAATTCAAGGCAAACTATCAGCAATTCTTTTCATAATGGAAAATAACAACCATTTTACTTTGTGTGAAAGGTCCTAAATGAAAATTTCCTTAATATATTGGTATTCAAATAAATATAATTAAATCTAAGGTCTGAAATAAATATTTATATTAAGACATAATTACATAAAACATAAATAAATAATGTTGATAATTTATTTTAATTATTTATGATTGCGGTTGGGAAAAATATAATTTGATCTCTTTTATGTTTTTTTAATGTCTTCAAGTTTTTGAACACCAAATGCAGTGTTGTCACAAAAAGCGAGTTATCAGCAGAAATCATTTTAAATGAAAATTCACTTTCTAGTTCTAGTGCTTCGTCTGTGGGTCTATATATAGGCCTAAGTGAGTTTATCATTCCACCGTTGATATTCCTAGACACTATTAAAGCACCAGGAGTGATTAACACGTTTTTGATACTATTTATATCTTCACATGTAAGGTTGTTTTTTGATTGATGAAACGGTCACATGTGCTGTGAAACCTTATGTCTGGCGTTCAAGGAAGAACCGGAGCTGTATATAAATAAAACAGGAGGTAAGTTGATAGGAAACAACTTGTAGTTTCACTGATGGTTCCTGTCTGTGTGGTTACCACTTGTATTCTGGAGAGAGTCAAGCAGTTTTCCTCTCAACTTTTCTATATTTTTTGTTGGTGTTTATTATGTAGACCCAGGGACGTAGCCAGGATTTCGGGAAGGGGGGGGTCCAGACGATGTAACCCCCCCCCCCATTTTTTTGTGAGTTTGAGGACACAAGATAATGCGTAGCAGGTAGTTGATACAGCTTGGTAGACTTTATTAGGCATCATTATCTTAACTTTACACTTAAACCCATACCATTTAACAATAAACAAATAAATATTAGACTCTGATATTAAAATACAAAAGAATTTATCAGTAAATAGCAGGGTAATATTACAACTTAAGAAGTGGACAAAATAATAGTGAAATTTGACCCGCGTAACAGCGCTGAGAGTATCGTAGTTATGAAATACCACAATTAGTTACTTTAGCACTTTAAATATAATAAATTCATTTCTAAAAATGTGTCATTATATTTTTATATTTATTAATAATTTAAAATGTTTACGTAAAAAATCTGAAATTATTTATTTTTGTTTGTGTTTGAACTTTTTGTAAAACTTAAAAAGTACTGATTACATTGCATTTAAAAAAATATACAGGGTGTTCAAAAAATGTGGGGCAATAATCAACGTAGTGATTCCTTTGGTGAAAATAAGCAAAAAAGTTCATATAAACTTAGGTCCTAAAGTGCTTCGTTTTCCGTCTGTATGTCTGTTTATGATATTTATTTATTTAATCATATCTCACAAACCACTAAACGTAAAACTTCAAACTTGGTATATGGATAACGACTCTTAAGAACTATTTTTGTAAGAAGTATCAAATTTCTACTTTGTATTATTTCAAAATGGCGACCATTTTTTGTTTTCAAAGCTAAATATCTTAAAAACCGTAAATTTTAGAAAAATTATTAAAGAGACAAAAAAGCTGCAAAATTTAATTCAATTAATGCTGATATTAAGATTATGATAATCGGACATCTAATAACGGAGAAATTTTAACTTTTCTGCATAAAAACATGGTTCCTTAGAACATTCTGTCTGAAAATTGCATGTTTTTATTCGGAAAATTTAAAATTTCTCAATTATTAGTTGTCCTATTGTTATAATCGTAATATCATCGTTAATTAGATTACATTTCGCAACTTTGTTGTCTCTTGTATAATTTTTCTTAAATTTACGGTTTTTAAGATATTTAGCTTTGAAAACAAAAAACAGTAGCCATTTTGAAATGGTACAAAGTAGAAATACGGTACTTCTTACGAAAATAGTTCTTAATAGGGGTTATCCATATACCAAGTTTGAAGTTTATACATTAAGTGGTTCGTGAGATATGATTAAATATGTAAAAATCATAAACAGACACACAGACGGAAAACGAAGCACTTTAGGACTTTTTTGCTTATTTTCACCCAAGGAATCACTATGTAAATTATTGCCCCACATTTTTTGAACACCCTGTATTTTACGAAGTAAAGAGTAAGTTCGGGTCAGGAAGAGTTGAGTCAATCACAGGCGGGCAATGATCTGTAATTGGAATTTGTATTTGTGGAAGAGGTAAATTTAAAAGTTGTGTAAATGAAATGCCTCATATACAGTAATCAGGTTCGGAGACTTAAAAACTGTCACCAATAATAGGTCTAAGTTTTATTAGGGTTAACATCATTCTGATTCTTCCCTTTCACTCAAAACTTGTTATGTCTAGAGCGCACAGTGGGTTAGGCTAGTTTGCCATTGTGACCGATCCCTAATCATGAGAATTGTCAGTGTGTTACGTTACGGCACCAGACCAGTAGGGTACAAGTTTTGAGTGCGCGAAGAGGCAGCCAGGGACATGTGAATAAAGATTGGTTTGGCTCTCGCGTATCTCGTCGAGCTCTCGATCAATATTATGTATTTTGCCTTCATTACCTCTTGATTAAAAACTCTTTGCTGCTTTTAAAACGCAGATTTAAATTTATTTTTAAATCGTTATTATAATGCGAGTAAATTACATTTAACACTAATCATTCGTTTTACTGCAATTTTAAAGTTTATATTTCTCCTAAAGTATATTAAGCCATTAATAGTCACTTAAGGTTTAAGGCCTTCGTTGATCCGCCGGTTAGTCGATGTTCTTCTTTACAAGAATGTAGTAATCTTGTAATAATAATTATAAAATCTATTTGTAAATTTTATTTTTTACTTCTTACCTCTTTAACATTACTGGATATACTTATTTTCTTCCTTATCACATAAGCGTCCATTTTTCTTTCTAGACATTACTCGTTAGATGCCACACAGTAAAACGGTAAAACGCACGTTGTTACTCTGGTGAAGAATCGATTGTAACTGAATCTCCGAATTACCAACTTGGACTACATTCAGTGGTTGTAAATAATCTTGTAAAAAGGTAGGCAAGAAATAAAAATACGAAAATAAGATAAGAATTGTTTTAATCGTCTGCTTCCCAGAACTGGCCTGGGAACGCAGCTGGAAAGATAGCAGGCGTCTCGTCAACTTCAACTGCGATAAGACCATGTTTGTAGGAATCGAGGAGTTTTTATTTTTGGCATGAAAATCGGAAGGTTAAATTTTGTTTGTACTTTGTATTCTTTTGCCTTAATATTGCTTATATTATTTTTGCACCATGCACTGATAAAAAGAGAAAGAGTAATTCGTAACTGAATTAAATCAATATCATAATTATTAAAATAATTAGCGTGAAGGGGGGGGGGGTCCGGACCCCACGGACCCCCCCCCTTGGCTACGTCCCTGGTAGACCCTACTGGTGGTTTTTATATATGTTTCGTCAGATAAGAATATTTTGACTGAATATAATTTTTTTGCCATGGAATGTTATGGGTCATTATTAGTCCTTACAACAGTTTTTACTATTGTAACTATTAACTAAGTTAAAGAAAAGTCTTTTCTTTCTTTCAAAAAATATAAATCTAATTTAGGAAATTGTATAAAAATAACATTTAATTAGAGGCCTAGTTGTTTCTGCATATTTACATCAGTCTGGATCTATAACCTACAAACTCAATATTTTAACATTATATTTTTTTTAGTAAAATTAGCTTACAGTTGATTTAGGGTCTATTAAATACCCATAGATTTAGACAATCATAAAGTTATTCCATTAAGATTTGATAATCTTTTTCCTGATGTTGAGTATCTTGATTAATCTTTTGTTTGGCTCTGAGTTAATTTCTAGTTCTTAACATCTAAAAATTTAGAATTAAATGTTTGGTACTTTTTTCACTTAATAAACAAATTAAAAACTGATATTTTTGAGTAATCGAGCAACACATGAAACGTAACCTTGTATTTCAAGATGTTCACAATTATTATTTTATTTATAATGTAGTATGTACCCATGCCAGTAAAATTTTCATTAATGGTCCAAACCACCCGGTCATGTTACTCTCTACTGTCATAAAACTTTTTTATGAAGTCAGCTGTGAAAATCGTTGTTATAATAGTTCTAAAACAAAGGGTAATGTCCATGTTGTGCGGTAATGCGAGTGATCAAGCCAACAAAAGACCGTTGCTGTTCGGCCTCCCATTGCGTGTCGGCCTCAGCACACATTGTTGAACTTTAACTACAAGTTTGTTCTCCCCCTGGTGGATGTAACTATTCAACTATTCATGTTCAGTTTTACATGTTATAAATTTATATTTTTCTTTTGGATAAAGTAGGATAATAAGCCTAAAATATCAAATTTTTAGATTCCTGAGCAGCTAAACCTGTATACCCGCTTCCCAATATTAACCTTATGGGAATAAACATTATAGTATGATTTTTTCAAATACATCTTAAAAAATTTGGCATATAGCTTAATGTTGTTGAGATCTACTGGATTATAGCCTAAAATCCTCCATTTTCATATTTCCTGGCAACAAACCAGCATACCCACTTCCCATGCCATTCTTATTGAGAATATTTTGTATGGTTACTTATGCTTGATGGACATACTGTACATTGGGAGCAAATTGATTTGAGGCTTTGTCTAAATGATTTATGTAAGCATTTTCAATTCGCTGAGTATGAAGGTCTGCTGAACTGTAATTAATCTATCAAGTTCATTATGGTAGTCGTTTGAACATGGAACTGTAGTACAACGGTAATCATTTTCAATAATGTAAACATGTAAACAATGTAAACATTGTGTGCTCTTGAAAAAATAGAACCAAAAAAGAAAATTATTTTTGAATGGGAACTGTTTGTAACTTTACTTGGTTATGATTTTTGTCCACTCATTATTTAACATCACCCATTAATTAGTTGCTAGATGAATAACAGGATTAAGGATTGAATAATTAATATGAGAAAATTCAAATTATCTTATTCTCAGATCATAATTTTAACTACGTGACTATTCACTTCTTAATGAATTAAAATTAAAATGTCATTATAACAGTAATCTTAGTAGTTTTTTCTGTCCAGATTGTAGTTTTTTCATTTCCCTGAATATTTTTACTGCCTCTAATTTTTGAAAATTTGCTTATCCTAAAAAGATCTTAGCAACCAAATTAATTTAGGTTTTATACAGATCACCTGTAATACCTCCCTTTCATGTTGGTACAGTAATATTTATTTTATGATGGATTTCATGCTAGGTTCAAGGCGGCTTTGTGCACTCGTGATGACGGACTCGGTAAATTGTCATTTTTCAGCAATATATTCCCCATTAGTGCTGATGGTGATTGAATAATGGTAGTTTAAAATCTATTACTGTTGTGAGTGTAGATTCCGCGGCCCTGAATACAGTGGGAAGGCTTTTTCTTTGGTTACTTTATGAGGCAGACTTAATAGTGTTTTGATGACATGACATGTTGGTATTTCTTTCATGAAATGTTTTCACACACACACACACACACACACACACACACACACACACACACACACACACACACACACACACACACACACACACACACACACACTCTTAACTTAAACAAAGGAATGTTTACTGAATAAACCCTTCTTATGTAAACAGTTTACTATACGTTATTGATATTAAATACCCCCGTTGCAGCAGACCTGCATACTCAGCGAATTTCAAATGCAAAACAACAAACGGTATTTCAATCCAACTTAGCGAGATTTTACATGTTTTGTAATCTCCATAAGAATAACATGGGGAATGATTATGCAGGTTTGCTGCAACAGGTATGTTAAAACTGGTTGGTTTTAATTCATTATTTAGTAGATCTTAACTAGAAGAAGCCATATACCAAGTTTAGTCAAGAAATGTTAAAAATTAAGTAAGATATAGAATTTTTTTATTTCCTATTAGGATAACATGGGGAATGATTATGCAGGTTTGCTGCCACAAAAATTGAAATTTCGGGGATTTTAGACTAAAATACATTAGATCTCATCTAGATGAAGCCACAAACCAAGTTTTATCCAGATATGTTGAGAAATAAGCGAGATATAGAATTTTACTTATTCCCCACAAGGTTAACATTGGGACAACGTACTGTGTTTACCACTTTCAATATCTCGGTAACCAATGGACATAGAGCAATGATTCACAACACTAAATTGTTTGTTTTTTTGAGCTGAATTCAATGGTGCCAACAAAGATTCGATAAATTTTATTTTTATATGTAAAAAACTCAAAAAACCCATTTTTGGGGGTGTTTATCCCCCTTTACCCCCCCTTCCGGTGGTCCGATCTGGCTGGTTCACGAACTCGTCCATTCGATTACCACTTTACATGTCTGTTCCAAATTTCATTAAGATCGGACCATATTTACGGCCGCTATCGTGCTGACAGACACATATATAGATAGATAGATAGATAGATATATAAAAATTCGAACGAATGGTGTTTTTTGCTTCTGGTGGCCCTAAAACGAAAAGTTATCATGGTCTCGGGCTTAGGTCTTATCATGAGACCTACGGTAATAGCTTCTTCCCTATAGGGGAAATTCGCTAAAATCAGTAAAATTTGGTGTTAACAAAACAGTTGTTGACTTACATCTCTTTCCTCACTTCTTTTAGAAAATTTGTCCTTATTAGAACAAATTTCCATGCAAAGGGAATAGATATCTCCTCAACCAAGATAAATTAATTGAGACTTTCTAATTAGGCTCATAGAAAATTCATGTGTCTACAAGTGCCTTGGCATAGATAGCTATACAAGTATATTTCACTAAAGAATTTGTTTCACCAACTCATTTTTAAGCTTAATTTTCATTAGGCCTATTGTGTTTTAACAAATGCCCCCCTTAGGGAGGACTATCCTCTATTAAGTTGCCTCATTTGACACCTAGAAGCATCAGCCTATTAACTTATTTTATCCAATATCATTTGACAAACCACATTGCCTATCCGTAAGCCCACTCAAAATTTAAAATACATAATTTGTTGACCATGGTTTGTTGTGTGATGTAGGGCGAGAGATGTTCGAGAACCCGCCGCACGTGTTCGCGATCGCAGACGCGGCGCACCGCGCCATGAAGCAGCAGGGCCGCGACACCTGCATCGTCATCTCCGGGGAGTCGGGCAGCGGCAAGACGGAGGCCAGCAAGATCATCATGAAGTACATCGCGGCCGTCACCAACGTCGGCAAACAGAAGGAGATAGAGAGGTAAGTTGTAATCAGTTCATCAGTGCAGGGCTCAAAACAAAAATGGAACGTAATGACTGAAATTTACAAACTGAAAAAGTAATAAATTTATAAACTTGTCCTCAAATTTGTTCACCCTAAGATTTTTTGCGGGTATCTGACAAAGTATTTGTGTATACACCTCACTTAAGGATTAGATAAGGAAAAAAGCTAGCCTTGTGGTTGGTACCACCTTTAGAACTGCAACTCCTGGTATTTCATGTTTATCTGTACTCTGTATTTTTAAAATTCATAATAGCGAAGGATTTGTAATTTTTATTTAATTTGTTGGACTTTTCCTATCGCTTTTAGTGATTAGACTACACTACGTTTCGAGAGGTATTGAAACTCCTCTCATTTTCAAGTGACCCTACTTAAAGTTACATTAACCTACTTATGTTTATTTAACCTACTTTTTTTGGGTTTTTTGTTTTTTGACATATAATTTACATTCATCTAACATTCAACAGAAATCTCACTCACCCAAAATTTCATACAAAACACATTGCATACTTAATACAGAAAGAAAATTAAAACTAAAACATATTAAACATGATATAGAACACAGATAGAAAATTATAACAAAAACATATACCTTACTGCCGGCAATGCCTCCAAGCTGGCAGTGACACAACACGCACACACCTCCACCCACACTCACATACGCAACTCGAATGAAAAGCGCCTGAGAGAGCAAGTGGAGGGGGAGCGGCCCTACCCCCACCACGGGCAGAAGTTGACGTCAGCGGTCTAAGACCCGCCTCCATAATGAATCTCGGGAACATGATTCAGGCACCGGCTGTGCGTTTCCTCCAGGCACCTATATGGGCACAAGTACAGCAATTCCAAAAAAAATACACAGCACACCTCCTAGCTACAGGTGGGAAACAGGTGCCTGGAGGAAACGCACAGCCGGTGCCTGAGTCATGTTCCTGAGATTCACCATGGAGGCGGGTCTTAGACCGCTGACGTCAACTTGTGCCCGTGGTGGTGGTAGGGCTGCTCCCCCTCCACTTGCTCTCTCAGGCGCTTTTCATTCGAGTTGCGTATGTGAGTGTGGGTGGAGGTGTGTGCGTGTCGTGCCACTGCCAGCTTGTGTGCATGTGTGCCACTGCCAGCTTGGAGGCATTGCCGGCAGTAAGGTCTATGTTTTTGTTTTAAATTTCTATCTGTGTTCTGTATCATGTTTAATATGTTTTAGTTTTAATTTTCTTTCTGTATTGAGTATGCAATGTGTTTTGTATGAAGTTTTGGGTGAGTGAGATTTCTGTTGAATGTTGGATGAATGTAAATTGTATGTCAAAAAACAAAAAAATCCCAAAAAAAGTAGGTTAAATAAACATAAGTAGGTTAATGTAACTTTAAGTATCTGTATTCTCCAGGTTTTTTTAAGTCATTTAATTTGCTTATAATTTTTATGTGTAGATCTATGGTCACCAAAGGAAAAGAGACAGTCAACTTTGTGGAAAAAAAATTATCAATTAGCAAGGCTACGACTTTGACGTTATCATGAAGATTGCGAGTTATCAATGTGACACAAATGACAATTAAAGAGTTAAACCATTATTAACTTAATCTAATTTATTGTTGTTGTTAGGTGTGCTAGAATTTTTCAAGCCATTATCGTTTAAAATGTGCGTACTTATTTTTTATAGTTCAGTGTTGTGGGACTTGAGTTTTGTTAAACAGTAGTTCAAAACAAGAGAAAATTACAACATGTTAATTAAATGAAATTGGAAATTGTTTATTTCTAGTTAATGACTGTACATATCACATCTTTTACCAACAAAATTTATGTAGGAATTACGATTAAAAATACAAGAACAAAGAATGGAAAAATTATTAAAATTATCTATGAAAAATTTGCATAGTTATGGAAGAAAGCACTAAACCAAGGAAATAAACCTGCTGCCTGTGCGCAAACCTACTCATTTGTTGTGAAAGAAATTGTGTAGATAATAAAATCATCAAAGATAATTTATTTTCAAAATGTTATTATGTTAACCTCTTGCTCCACAATAAAATTAATTAAATCCTTCTATAATTTGTTTTTTTTTTTTTTACTGAACTGTTGACTTTCAGGTCACTTTAAAGTAGGATTACTTCTACAAAGATAAAGTTGTTTGTGGATGATAAAGTTAAGACCTTGTCTTAAACTCTCAGTGGCTCCTAAGCTATATTTTTACAATCTATTTGAAATTAAATACAACATTTGATATAACATTTTCCATACCAAATTCAAGTTGACGAACAAAAATGTTAGCATAGACTTTACATTTTTATATTTTAGTTTTATGAAACAGTGTGTATGGCTCTGAAGCTCTCTGACTTGACACACTGAAACAGCCTCAGCCTCATATATTGCACATTAGTTTTGATTGAACCATTGTTCTCCTTCCAGCTTTCATGGTATTACAGCCGAGTCAGTAGCAGTAGGCTTTTATGTGTTTAAATGTCCCACCTCTCCCCTCCAGATGGTACCCTGCTATGTTATTACAGGCAGTTTAGATTTATGTGGTTTTGATATTCCTGTCTGACTTGTTTAAGGTTTTCATGCAAGGGTTTCAATCTTTTGAATTAGTTGGTTTCTTACAGTGTAGACTCATATTTTTTAAAAGTACTGTATCTGAAAAGTATACACGTTTTGTTAATGAATATAACACTTTTTATCTACTTAGAATATTAATTGTAGGCCTAAAAATAGTTATTTTGTTTCTGGATTTTAGAATTGTTATTATTATGTTACAATGAAGGTAAAACAATGTTTGTAATCACAGAAATAAATTCATACCTTCATATTACAGCAGGGCTACATTACTTGCTGTTAGACCGATTTGTTCTTTCAGAAATAATACCAAACATGTCCAAAATTATTTTATTTTACTGATTTTGTTTATTTTTTTTAGCATCATAGCAACCCTACCCGTTTGGCTGATTAAGGCTTTAAAAAACCCAACGAAATAAATCTCCTGGATGTTTTGAGGAATCCTTTTAGCATGGGTGTCGAAAATAAGTTATGAATCCTCCTGATTCAGTTTTACTTTATTATTAAAACATTATCTTAAAATAGAATTAAAGTTATATTTTTTTGTTTCTTAAAAAACTATCAATTAATTTCTGTATTACCTCTTTTTTAATACAGTCACTGTCCCCAAAACAATGTTTCTTTACATAAACCATGAAAATATCCTTATTTCTCCTGTTAAGTTATTTGTTCTAACTTTATATTGGTATTCAAAGTACCTATATCTTTTTATCTTAAAAAAAAACAATTGATCTGTGAACAAATCTGAATATTGATAGGTAGGCTGACAAATGAGGATTTAAAACAGGCCCTCCTTATGCTTAGTAAGTATTCTATTTGCGGACTTTTGTCAGCGAGATTGAGGAAACTGAATGTGGTAAAACTTATCTCAAAACTGTTCATTTATCAGTTATCAGTCACTTGAACTGATAAAAATGGGATGATAACAAGTTAAGCGTGCAATAAGTAACTCAGACCATAAATTCTCAGTTTTAACGGTGATATTTGAATGTTAAAAACTCAAAATCGTCATATAGTTGCAATAAGTAAATCAAAGCTATATTGACTGCATAAACAGACACACATTTATCAAAACTGGATCTCTTTTTCTTTGTATTTTTTATATTAAAAAATTTCAGCAAAAGAAATTATTATTTTTTCTGGTCAGCGAGGAGTTCCAAAACCAAAAAGCACCAAAAATCATGTTTTTTTTAATGTTGATCTACTAAAAATACGTCAAAATGCTATATCAATTTTTTTAGAGTTTTACAGTCTTGATGGAATAGGCAATAAAATAGTGGTATAATTATCAGGGTGTCCACATTCTAGAAAGTCAGGGAAAGTCAGGGAAATAGATTTTGGCCAGGGAAAGACAGGGAAATAAGAAATTTTGCTTAAAAATTACATGGTGATTCGCATCAATAATGGATGATATCCATCTCTGTGTTACCATTGTTCCGCCGTTTATGAATATAATTGTAATTGGCTTTCATTTTATTTAAAATTACTAATAATCAAACAGTCTGATCAAGTTTTACTATTAAAGCAACCATTTTTTTTACTGCTTCAACAGGAATTCCTTTTTAAGTTACAATATCTTTACTTATCCTAGATCTAGAAAATTTGTAATATTGAGAGTATTTCTAAACATTCTCAAGTGTAAATTGTAATATATTATATTGAAAACTACTTGTTAATATGTACTTTAAATAAATATAAAATAAATAAACATAGAAAATCAAGGAAGGAAAAAGAAAGAGGGGAGAGTTCCAGGCCAGCTGTGGGTAGGAGGAAGCTCGGTTTTCTTTTTTCTTCCCCTGTTTTTGATATTTAATTTAAATTATTCAGACTAGATGTGTGTCCATCCTTCACACAAGGGATATTCAAGCCTAAATTAAATTTAAATTCTGTATAACAGTCACACATTTTTAAAAGTAAGTAAACAAAGCGTTAAAGTAATCTACAGCAATGGGAATGAAACAGCTGTATATGTACTGTATCGATCAGCGAAGCTAACTGCCATAGGCTACTTGCAATATTGAAAATCTAAACAAGAATCGTTCATTAGAAATACATGGGAAAATTAACCTTATTCTTGACACATAGTGAGTTACAGAAAACGAAGCAGCCTGCATTGTTCTGAAGCTTGCATTGACAACCGAGAACAATTTGTTCAAAATCAAAGCACCTGGAATTTTAAGTTTTTTCAAACAGAGAAATTATACTTTTGCTTAGATCTTATATACTGTTCATACAGTGTAATAGAAAAAACTCTTCGTGATATAGTGTTTTTTTTTTTCAATATAACATGTAAAACTTCATAAAATTATTTGGAATAATTGCTAAAAATTCTCAGTAAAAAGTTCGTGAGTCAGGGAAATTAGTGCTCTGTGGTCAGGGAAGGTCATGGAAAGTCAGGGAAAATTATTATGAAAGTTTTTTGGACACCCTGATTATTTTGATTTGAACAGTCCTCCAAATCTTTTAATGGTTATCATTCCAGAAAATTAGGATTAACTAACTAGTGAACAGCTCACGGCTGGCAACCGATCTCAAAATAATTGTGCATGGTAGTGGATATTCATATTTCCCAATTGCCTCTCAATTTTTTTTGTTACACACCTATATAATAAATTAACTATTCCACATGATTTACCATGAATATTGATTTGAAAATAATAAAAAAAATTATCAATAACAAATGTCACCAATGTTTGATTTTTTTGTTCTCTAGGGTCAAAAACGTTCTGATTCAGTCAAATGCCATTCTTGAGTCTTTTGGAAATGCAAAGACCAACAGAAATGACAATTCCTCCCGCTTTGGAAAGTACATGGATATCAACTTTGACTTCAAAGGAGACCCGATTGGTGGCCACATTGTCAATTACTTGCTGGAAAAGTCGAGAGTCATTCTGCAGCAGTCCGGTGAACGTAACTTCCACAGCTTTTATCAGGTAATTAAATCTTTGCAATTTCTCCAATGAAATTCTACCAAATATGTTGCGAGTATAATTTTAACTCTTTTTATTGAATAGTTGGTATTTGATTTGTTTTTTATAATAGAGGGTGTCTAATGATTCCCCAAATCCTCCAAGTCTTCCAAAAGTCCTCCTTTTGAAAGAAGGACATCCAATTCAATCCTCCTTTTGAGCAAGAGGTGCTTCAATTCTTCAAGTTTATTAAAAAAATATTTGACTGTTGGGATATTACAAATGTCCCGTAAAACACACATTTTCGTGCCAATATATGTTGATAAATTCACTAGTTTCCAAAAAATCTGGAGAGATATTTATAGGTAGAGATGTGTTGGTACCTTAAGTCGGTTCTCGGTACCACCGGTTCTTGGCAAAAGAACCGGTACGGAGAACCGACGTCAAAATGTCGGTACCGGTACTTCTGTACCCATAGTAATCGGCGGGAGTAACTACCGGTCACGAAAGACGATCGATCGCACCGCGCATCGCCGCGGGCATTGCGTCGATGGCAAATGCCACTGCGTACTATTATTGAAGGTCAATAGTTTTTCTAAAATTACTTTTGATTTGAAATTAATCTTAAAATTTTTGACTCTTGATTGATTTTTTACTTTAATACTTAAAATTAATGGGAATGGGGTTATTTTCTTTGGGAATTGTAAGATTATGAATGGAAACTAATTTGGAAACTGTTATTTTTCACCTTGGAATTTGTTCTTGATTGATTTTTCCCTCTAATTGGAATGGGGTTATTTCAATGGGAATTGTAAAATTATGAATGGAAACAAATTTGTAAACTGTTATTTTTCACCTTGGAATTTTTTTTGTTCACATAGTATTTTTTTTTTATATTATCTGTCAACAGAAGGATAAACAATTAAATTAATAAGTGAGATAGTATTTTATGTCTTGGTGAAACTTGCACTTGAATATTTAAACATTTTCAAAACAGTAACATACAAAGATTTTCTGTAGGTTTGAGGGTACAATACATTATATAACATGTTTTGACAAAACACTTGGTACCGATGGTACCGGTACCGAGAACCGATCTTGTCAAGAACCGGTACCGGTACCGACTTTGAAAAAAGTGGTACCGACACATCCCTATTTATAGGCATATTCGATTGTAAAAAAAATTGCTTTAGATTATAGTTTTATATAAAGTATTTTATTTATTTACCATAATATTTTTTATAAACAAGACCTCCCTAAGAAATGCCGCCAGTTCCTCCTAAAGTCCTCCTATCCACTGCATTTGAAGTGGTAGACACCCTGATAATCCTGGTTTGCCATGAAAGGTTTTGTATGGTAATAATTCCTTTCCTTTTCAGTGAATGATCATTACAAATAACAAGTGTTAAAAATAAACATCCAAGGTGCTCTGTAGAATTTCGTAAAACTCATGAAACTGTCCAGTTTCATCAAAATCTGAAGAGGAAGATCTAAGTTTCATCAAATCAACGGCAAACTGATTTGTCGTTGGGTGATTTGACGTGGAAACAACAGCCTACACATTATCTTCTTGCAATTTATTTTTTAGTGCTGATAAAACCATATTTAATTTAAACGTATTTACAAATGTACTAATTGTCATACTGTCCAATTATCCTTATGCAAATTATTAAGAAAAATTGAAATACAAAAATTTCTTGGAAAGAAGTTTTTGCAAATCAATATTGGAAATTCAAGATATTGGAGAAAAATAGTTTTTCCAAAGGCAATTAATGGCCAGTAATTAATTAGGCCTGTTTAACTTTACCAGGAGCCAGCAAAGTGGTTTCCTCAGTCAATATTCCGTTCTTCTTAGTTTAAAATCTAAAATAACTTAAAATTTTCAAGAAAAAAAATAAAAATCTTGTTAATATAAAGTAATTTTTTTAACTCAGCTCGTGACGAATAACTTTTCGAGTTATCTTGAGTAATGGGTAAATTTTGTTACTTTTCGGACCATCGTGAGTAACATCCATTTCAGTAAAGGGTTGGTTGTGTCGCGCAGGTGCTGGGGGCGTGCAGGTCGCCGGACATGAAGGCGCTGGAGCTGACGGGGAGCCCGGCGGACTACCACTACGCGGCGCAGGGCGGGGTCGTGGCTGCGGTGACGGACACAGACCGTGCCAACCACCGCGCCGCCGCCGCCGCCTGCGCCACCCTCGGCTTCTCCCCCGCCGAGCAGACGACGCTGTGGCAGGTCACCGCCGCCGTGCTGCATCTGGTCGGTACACACTGAGTGTTTGGGCAGAAGTGTTTTTCATAAGAACGCCTTTAATACTTTTTATTTTTCGGGGATTCTATTTTGCTTACTGAATTGCGAATCGTTTTCAGTATTGGCTGCCACTTAAAATTTTGTATCAACCTAAACATACAAAGAACAACTGACAGTAAACAGTTACAACTAAAAGTTAGAAATAATGGGCAGTTAGTAAAGTAGTTTTAAATTATTTCAAAATTTTTGATTTTGGGCTTTTTCAAATCTTACAAAGATTAGAATTGTGTTCTATTTGATAACACAAATTATTGTTCAAATATTTGGAGCTTGACTCACCCAAAGAAGATACTCACCTATAAATCGCATCATTGAGTAAAAGTTAAATTCAGTACCAGTTTAATTGATTGAATTCGCCTACTACCTCTTAAGAACGATTTTTTAAACTAAAAGTTGCTAGTTCAATTTGAAAGTGTAAGTTAAAACCTAAAATAATTCCATATGATATGTCTATCAAAGCAAAAAAAGGGAGTTAATTAGTACTTGTGTGCAGGTTTCATCAACATTTATTTAACTGTCATCGCAATGTGTGCAGGGGAATGTGACATTCGCCACCACCGAGGACGAGGTGAGCGTGGCGCAGGGGGCGGCGCTGCGGCAGGCGTCGACGCTGCTGGGTGTGGGCGAGGCTGAGTTGCGGCGGGCACTCACGGAGCGAGTCATCGCAGCCCACGGCGAGGTCATGCAGAAGACTCACACGCTCACTGAGGCCGAGTACGGCAGGGATGCGCTCGCCAAGGTACACTCTTGCTCTAAGTGCCTTATCTCTTGAATGTTTTGTAATGTGTATCGGATTCTTTAGTTTAAAATTTTACTTTGAAATAAACAGTTTATTCATTCCCTTTTTTCAAAAGCTAAAAAACTCAAGCATATACAAATAAATTTTTAGGCATCATGTATTTTAAACTTAAATTTAGTTTTACCATGGAAAAAAATTCCTTGAAAATAGATAAGTAAAACTGATGGATGACATGATCCCTTAAATCAAACAGATGTAAACAGGGCAGTGCAGAAAGTAATGAATGTTTTATCGCCACACTAGCCCTGTTGCCACACCTCTTCGATTGAGTGTGCAATCAGTCCCAATCTCAATTTGAGCCAAGTATCGTCGTCAACTAATGAAGCATTTCATTAAAAATAGTGGTGTCCATTGAAAATCCCCCCTTAATACAAATGAACTGATTGCAATAGTGTTTTGTGGCCTAAAAAGTTTACGTCATGGTGAATTTATGCCTATAAGAGAAAAAAATTATTTTGAGCCTGTTTTGGGGCCCTTAGATAACTTGACATTGCAATTCATAACTAGCAAGGGGAAAAATTCTATCGTAGATGAAGATGCGACCTGATCCCATGACACGCAGCGCCTGCCACGTGCAGCAGCAGTAACTTCAAAGTAATTTGTTGACTAAAGTAAAACATTTTTGGACTAATCCTGTAAGTTATAATCTTTAGCTGACCCCAACCTTCTTTTTCAAGGTTAAAGAAAGTTGTAGGTAAAAAAGTGTTAGCAAACACTAAGGAACTGTAAGAAACAACATCGTCAGGTCAAATTCACTTGGTAGGATTTTCAATGAGCGCTGCTATGTTGAAACGCTGTAAGAATTAAATACTTGATCAATCGGCAGTTACACTTGGCTCACATTGAGACCAGGAGTGGAGCTTTCAACAGTGTTAAAAAAAGGCAACAAATTTTTTTTTTACTTTCTGGATGACTCTTAGTTAGATGGAAGTTATATCTTAGATAAAATCTTGTAGTGTGCCCAAAGTACATTGTTATTGTGACTGGGAATCAACCTGTCAACCAATAAGGCTCATCAGATTCAACAATCATACAAAACTTTTTTTTTAATCATCAAGGAAAACCGTTTGATTATCATATTGATTTTGGGGAACAACTTGCAATCTTATTAATGTTTCAACACAAGTGGACATAATGTGTACGTAGAGACAAGTTTACTGCCCACGCATAACTATGCATGCTAGGGGCGTCATTGTATGGGGGAAAATAAATAAATAAATAAAATAAGAAAAGTTTTTTCTTCAGCTTTATGTTTTGACTACATAATGTTTATCACATATGTTGATAGAATATATAACTTCCCTTCCTTGATCTTAACTCCTATAGTAAGGTGAGGAGTCTAATCGCGTAGGCAACATTACAAAAGAAATGTAATTTGCTCAACAGAAGTGATTGCCTTACCTGCATGTGTCGTTGAATATGTTGCAGGCTGTGTACGACCGACTCTTCACGTGGATTGTGAGCAAGATCAACTCGGCTATCGACGTGGCTGGAGCCAGGAACAGAGGCACTGTCATCGGGGTCCTTGATATCTATGGGTTCGAGGTCTTTGATTCCAACAGCTTTGAGCAGTTTTGCATCAATTACTGCAACGAGAAGCTCCAGCAACTGTTTATTGGTAAACTTTATTTTTAAGTGTAGTAATGTTTTTTGGGTGTATATTTGTTTAGAATCTAGATTTATAGTAATTTTACAACATATTTTTACAATAGGCGTATAGTCCTGTAAACGTCGGCGCTCTGTAAATACTGAAATACTTGGAAAAATGTCAGATGAAAAATAACCTTAACATCGGTACTCAACACTCACTACTCAGTACTGCACTCATGTTGAGCCTGACCAGTCTAACTTTCAAATTCTGGTCTTATTCAATAATTTAAATTATTAATTAGTTAATTAAAAAAAGATCAAATATATTTGGTTATCTTAGAGAACAGAAAACTTATACTAATTCAAATAGACAAATATATTTGGTGATCTTGGAGGCAGAAAATTAATAAGTAATAACTTAGCTTGATATAAATTTATTGCAAAAACTCATATTTTTACTTTAGACATTTTACTGTGTTTATGGGAAGAACACAGTGAAAATTATCATATGACATCAACTTATCCTGTTTCAACTCATCCCTACTTTATTTTTATTATATATGTACAATTATTCTTCTTTATGCACGTCATGAATTATCGTTGCAGTTGCTCAAGTAATTTTTCTATTTATTGCAGAGTTGGTGCTAAAGCAGGAGCAGGAGGAGTACCAGAGGGAGGGAATCGAGTGGAAGAACATTGAATACTTCAACAACCAAATCATCTGTGACCTGGTAGAAATGCCACACAAGGGGATTATAGCCACACTAGACGAGGCATGCCTGAATGTTGGCAAAGTTACTGATGAGGTTAGTTCAGTTTGTTATGAAACTAATTTATACTGCCTCAAATTTTTACTTTCTAGCTTTTATAATATTTCATTAAATAACTAAATGTTTATTTCCTCCAGTTTAAACTATTCTGTTATGACTTAGACTTGTCAAAAAGAGGTTTATTTTACAAAATTTACCGATTGAGTTGGGTTTAAAAAAGTGTGTAGGGCTCTTAAACCAGAATTTTGTAATTAATTTAGCAAGTAACATTTAAATTAAGCTGATGATAGTAAAGTTAGTAATTGAAATTTGTCATTACAGCTAGTGCTTGAGGCGATGGACAAGAAGCTGGCAGCTCACCACCATTACGCCAGCCGTCAGACCAAGCCCATGGACAAGAAACTACAGCACAAGACTCAGTTCTGTATCAGGTAAAACAATAGCATCAAACAATACGTTAATTTTACTACCTAATACATATTTTATATGAATGTAAAAAAGTTGAAAACATCTAGATGTTCAAGACCTTTTGTTAGAATTTTCAGGTCTCACTAATGCCTCTGTCAAAATTGATTGGTATTACAGTGAGCATGATTTTTTCAATGCAGTGTGTTGATATGAGTTTAATCCATAATATTTTTTCACTTAAACAGTTAAGTCCCACAAACCTGGCACTCAGCAATTCAGCAATCCTGGTAACTCAAGCTTAAAAAAACTAATTATGAAATCCACGTCATATCTAAAGCAGAATGTTGATGTATTTTGCTGTATATTTTTATAAGTTGTGATTTAACACGTTGAGTGCCAAGCGGTGCATTTGCACCGCACCGAATCTCTAACCGGGGGCCGAGCGGTGCAGGTGCACATTGTTGAACATAGCTTCCATGACGACGAGGCCTCTTATAAAAACACTATTTTCGGTATTGGCCACTTGGTAGGGTTCTAATAGTTATTTGGGTGACCTTGGTTTCTGTTTCCAGTGTCCCATTCGTGAACACAGCGTTTATAAAATCGGCCGCAATGCACGCTGCTGTGTTTGTTGTGATTGAGAGCTAGCCTTTTTCCAGCATCCCATTCGTGAACACAGCGTTTACAAAATTGGCCGCATGGGGCTCTGCTGTATTTGTTATGATATAGAGCGGGTTTTTTCTAGCATCCCTTTCGTGAACACAGCGTTTACAAAATTGGGCACATGGCACACTGCTGTATTTGTTATGATTGAGAGCTGGTCTTTTTCCAGCATCCTTTTCGTGAACACAGCGTTTACAAAATTGGGTGCATTGGGCTCTGCTGCATTTGTTATGATATAGAGCGGGCCTTTTTCCAGCATCCCTTTCGTGAACACAGCGTTTACAAAATTGGGCACATGGCGCTCTGCTGTATTTGTTATGATTGTGAGCTGGCCTGTTGTTCATAAGCAGTGTAGTGTTTTTTTTTAACATTTTTTGTGTGCTATTTTATTTATCATGGAATATCTGTCGGACAATGATGTTGATGACCCTGATTTTGTGGTGTCGGAGAATGAAGAGACTGCTAGTAGTTCGTCAGAGTCTGATGAAGAGCCTCAAGACAATTATGACGATGTAACCTATAACCCTGTCTGGCTACCACAAACTTCGGGACTCAAAAAATTCCCTTTTACGGGAGAAAATAAATTCAATGTTCCAACACCCGGCGATGATAAGCCCATCGATTGGTTTTCAATATTACTTGATGACGTATTATTGGAAAACATAGTGCGTGAGACAAACCGCTATGCCTGGCAGGTCTATTTGTCACCAAACTTGCAACCAAAATCCAGAATAAACACTTGGAAAGACCTAACTGTCCCTGAGCTGAAGCAGTTCATTGGCATTGTTCTTGTTATGGGCCAAATCCGTCTGAGCAGATTGTCGGACTTCTGGAAGACCAAGAGGCTAATGATGTTTCCATTCATCAGAGAGCAGATGTCGCGTAATCGGTTCCAGAATATATTACAATGTTTACACTTTGCTAGAAATGACCGCAATGGTGGCCAGCATCAGGATCCTTTGTACAAAGTACGCATGCTTATTGATTACTTTAATAACAAGATGGCGAGTATTTATTCCCCAGATAAGGATTTATCCTTAGATGAAGGAATGGTCCTTTGGCGCGGAAGACTGTCCTTCCGCCAGTATATAAAAGGCAAAAAACACAAATATGGAATAAAGATCTGTTCTCTATGTGAACCTAATGGTCTTTGTATTGCGATGAACATATATTCTGGTTCAAAGGGTGAGCTGGGTGGAAAGGACCACGCCATGAAGGTAGTCGACACACTAATGGTCAACAAATATGACAAGGGCCATTCATTATTCATGGACAATTTATACAACAGTGTCCCCCTTGCCGCTAAACTCCTTTCAAAGAACACCTACTGTACAGGAACCCTGAGGATGGATAGAAAACACCTGCCCGAGGATGTGAAATCAGCTCAACTCAAAAAGGGTGAAACACTAGCACGGTACGCTGAAGGTGTGCTAGTTGGGAAATGGAAAGATAAACGGGTCGTTGGATACATTTCCACCGAGTACAAAAACAAAATGGTGCTTTCTACAAACCGAAGGGATGTTGAACGAGAAAAACCACTGCCTATCGTTCAATACAATGCAAAGATGAAAGGAATTGATCGAAATGATCAAATGCTAGCATACTATCCGTCGACCATAAATCACTTCGATGGTACAAAAAAGTATTTGTTCATCTTCTTCAAGTGATCGTGGTCAATGCAAGCAAGATGTATAACATTGCTCATTTAGAGAACCCGATGAGACTGTATGATTTCCGGGAAAGCATTGTAGAGGAGCTTCTACCAGACCCTCAGAGACCATCGCCGCGGCTCCCACCCCATCCTTCGAATCCAATCCACGTTCTGTCTAAAACAACAAGACGAAATCCTTCAGGACGTCTGATGGCAAGAAGATGAAAAGTATGTCTCAGTGAAGGCAGAGAAGAGACAAAGACATTGTTCATGTGTGCACAGTGTCCAGGAGAACCTGCTTTATGTGCTCTTGCCTGCTTTGAAAAGTGGCATCAACAGTAAGTTTTCAGTTTTAAGTTTTCAGTTCAGCAAATGTAATTCTTTGATATAATATTGTAAAATAAAACTCGTGATTTTCAATTTTTTTGAGTTTTTATTAGATTTATCCAATAAACAATTTATATAGTAGGAGGAATAGGCTTATATTCTATAGCAGACTAGCGTAGTGGCCAACCGGTGCAAATGTACCGCTTCATTATGACGTCATAAAACGTCATAAAAGCTAATTATGGTCAACTTTAAAATTATCTGCCGTAACATATATAATAAAAGGAATGTGTTATTGCACTTTTTTAGTTTTGGCCCCTGGGTAGGTTTCATTGCTATAGTGGTGGCACTCAATGTGTTAATATCTGTTTTAATACAATAATATAAGTTAATAAACACTTTTAAAACCTTAGAAACTATTTATTTTTCTCATGTCACAAACTTGGCACAAGCTTTAGCTCTGTATTTGGTATCTAAACAGACATGACTCTTTATAAAAATTTTAATTTTATGTTGAGGTTAATTTGATAATTTGAGGTTAATTTTATATTGAGGTTTTAATTTTATAATTGAGGTGGAATGTTGATTTTTGTTATCATACCAAACAACTACTTAGTTTTAATGACTACTTTGTTAACTTAGTTGGTAATCTAGATTTAAGCAATGACTTAGGTAAACATTTCTGAAACATTTCATGCCATAGAATTTTTAAATAAATATATTATGAACTGTAATAGGATCATTGAACTTTTCAAATGGGAAACAATAACAGAAAAGGATATTATGACTTTAGTTACAAATTTAAGCTCCTCAAGGAGCGAGGATTATTATGGTTTTTCAAACAAAGTTGTTAAGGGTATTATTGACGTAATTTTGGTGCCTCTGACTGTGGTTTTCAATCAAATTCTAGAAAAGGGTAAATACCCTGATGCTCTTAAGATAAGCAAAGTCACTCCTATTTTTAAGAAGGGTGAAAAGGATGGCCCATCAAGTTATCGCCCGATTTTGTTGACACCTATTTTAAGTAAAATTTTAGAAGGTTGCATTAAAAAGCAATTAAGTAGTTTCTTTGTTCAAAATAGTTTGTTTAGTGAACATCAGTATGGTTTTATTCCTGGTCGCAATACTGTTAAGGCTGTAGAGAAGGTAGTAGAACAAGTTCTTATTAATTTTGAAGCAAAATTAATGACATCTACAACATTAATAGATTTGACAAAGGCTTTCGATTGTGTTTCTCATGAGTTAATCATTAAAAAACTGTCTTCTTATGGTATTAAGAATAATGAGCTTAATCTTTTCATGTCTTATTTAGATAATCGTAAGCAAATGGTTGTACAGGGACAAGAAAAATCAGATTTCAAACATATTAGAGTAGGTGTTCCGCAAGGATCGGTATTGGGTCCTCTGCTTTTTGTAATTGCAATTAATGATTTAGCTTATCTTAAATTTTGACAACAATCTTGATGAACTAATTAAGGCAGAAAATCAGGCAATACAAAACGTACTAGAGTGGTGTAGGACAAATAAGCTTGTAGTAAATGATGAACAAACCGAAAAAATTGTTTTCTCATTAAATTACACAATATTCAAAGATATTAAGCCTGTAAAACTATTAGGGATGTATCTAGATAGTAGGTTAAGTTGGGACAAACATGTTGAAGAATTGTGTAAAAAATTATCAAGGGTTATCTACCTATTAACACTTTGAACCCTGGGCGCTAAAATCTCTTTTTACGTGCTTTACTGGCCAATTTTGGGGTTAAATTTGTAGCTTAATTCATATATTTGTTACCCATATAAATTATATATCAAAATAAAGAGAAAAATATAACGTTTCAAATGATATAGATTTTAAAGCAGTTACAACAAACAACAATTTTAGGATTCCACATAAAATGGACATAAAAAAATGAAGAAAACAAAATTGCGACGGTAGTCATGTACATCACTCATAAATATATCTCTCATATTTTACACTAAACATGAAAAAACATTACGTAATAAAGTAATAACAAATCTTAGACTCAAAACACTTGTAAAATCACACTTTATTGGACGCCGACACAAACGTAAACAAAGTCAGCCATTACTGCAGACAAAAAAGCGTCGTCAGCCGGTGACGCAAAAGGATCAGCTGCAGACATTTGGAGTTATTTTTCTGCTGCTAAATAGATGGATTTTTCGAGACCTCTGGATACTATAATCAATGCCAGATGATCAAGGAAGAGTTCCCTAGCAACGATTAGCGAAAATACGTTGAATATACGTTGCTATGGAATTTTATTTCGCGGCCCGACCTATACTCGGGCTTCGTACACGGCGACATACGCCATGCCCCGAGCTATACTCGGGCTTAGGATTCAAAGTGTTAAGAAAACTTAGAAACTGTGTTACAATTGATATGTTAGTGAAAGCATACTATGCATTTTTTCATTCACATTTGAGGTATGGCATTACATTATGGGGCAACAGCTGTCACTCTCAAAGAGCATTTCTGTGGCAGAAGAAAGCTCTTAGAACAATAAAAAACGTACCAGTAAGGGAATCATGTGTGCCAATTTTTAAAGAACTGCAAATAATGACCTTGCCTAGTTTATATGTCTATTGCTGTTTGGTTAGTGTCAAAGAATGTTTAGATTGTTTTAAAGTGAGAGAGGAATTACATAGGTACCCTACACGACAGAATCATATGTTAGAACGACCTCCAGTAAAATTAGAAAAAAGTAACAGCAGTCATATTGCAATGAAACTAAAAATGTTTAATAAATTACCTAAAGAGGCATGGACTGTAACTTTAAAGAGATTTAAGGTAGTAACTGAAAGATGGCTTAAATAAAATATATATTATTCTGTTGAAGACTATATGACCTGTGATATGACAAGCTTAATGTTGCAAAATTTTAACTGATTGTGTTCACTTAATGTTCTATGTCTTTTATCTAATTTAACTTATTCAAATGTCTTGTATGTAATTTAACTTATTTATTTATTTATAATTTAGGATATCAATTTCTTGAAATGTATAACTTATTTATAAAATCATTTTAGTTTAGCATGAATGCTATGAAATGACCTTGTCAATTGCACTTTGTAAGCGCTTAAAGACAATAAAAATCTTGAATCTTGAATCTTGAACTATTTAAAAAAACATATTTTCCAGACACTATGCAGGGGATGTGGTTTACAATATTTATGGTTTCCTGGACAAAAACAAAGACACACTGTTCCAAGACTTCAAGAGGCTCTTGTACAACTCCTCGAATCCTGTGATCAAATCAATGTGGCCTGAAGGTGCCATGGACATTACAAGGGTAAGTAGATCTTTGATTCTCGTAACAAGGATAGATTAGTTTTTTTACTATATGGCAAAGCGCTAAGGTGACTATAAAATAAGTTGTCCCTTAACCAGCGATTTCTCTAGAACGTGGCAGTGACGTACTCATGTATATTTCTAGCTATGATTTCTGAATAAAAACAATTAAGGGAAAGCAATTTGATGACTTATCTATGTCTACATCTGCTGGTCAGTGATGATGGCTTGAAATGTAACCACCCAGTTTCATTCTATTCTTTTTTGCATATTACGTTTTGTTTGAAAAAGTAAATCACTCATGATAAACAGATAAAAGCCAAATACAGTACACTCCCGGTTATCCGAGGTCTTCGGGACCGAGGCTACCTCGGATAACATGGACCTCGGATAATATGGAGTTTACATGTGTTTTGAGGTTGGGCTGTAATAAGACCACTTCAAAATGCTTTATTAGATTAGTGTTTACCAAAATATACGGCAGTGAAACTCCTTTTGAGTTGCAAATAATATAATTTTATTTAATGACACCTTTTCCACGCATAATTATAACGCTTAGTAAGAAAATAAAAGCGTATATTTAAGCTTAAAGCTGCCTCGGATAACACGGAGTCTTGAATAACTGGGGCTCGGATAATCGAGAGTGTACTGTAAAAATAAACACTTCAATATTTTGGTAAATTTGAGGCACACAGTACACTAAAAGCTATTCATGTAAAAATGTTTCAATACTTTTAATTCCATTTTATTTAGTAAAATATTGTATTGTTCTCGTGAGATTACCTTTATAAACTGAAACAAATTATTATCTTCCCCCCAGGATTAAATTACACTTAATTTAACTATTTTTCCTGTTGATTTTCAGACAACGAAACGGCCTCAGAGTGCTGGGACACTGTTCAAAAACTCAATGATCGAGTTGGTAAAGACTTTGACGAGTAAGGAACCTTTTTACGTGCGCTGCATCAAGCCGAACGAAGACAAATCGCCGACGACGTTCAACGAGGAGCGAGTGATCCACCAGGTGCGCTACCTGGGGCTGCTGGAGAACGTGAGGGTGCGACGGGCGGGCTTCGCCTACCGGCAGCGCTACGACCGCTTCCTCAAGAGGTGCGTTCTCAATTCAATAAAAAAATTCACGTAAACACAAAATGTTTCAGCGTAAAAAGTGACCTTGGCTTTTAAAGAATTGAATTAATCATTAACTAAAAAAAACTTATTGATTAGCTTGATTTAGGATTTTTAACGTTACGGGAAGTTTGTAAAATAACATGTGTAGCTTAGTAAAAAACTGTATGTGAATGGTTCAAGGGCGATTTACAAAATTTAGCCAACCTTTGAAGAACCTGATAGTGTAGCTAATTAAAAATTAATCGAGTGTTTATCATTTTTCATGTAAATTTTCCAACTCGTCAATGAGTACATTGAAAGATTAAATATGTTTGAAGAATAAGTTGATAAAGTTTATTTACATATTAGTATCATTCAGAACTTTTTAAAACATCTTTTTTTCAACATTCAAGAAAATGCAATAGATAAATCATCTTCTCTATTAAGTTAATAAAAATAAATAAATTAAATATGTAAGCAATAACCTAATTACTTGCAGGTACAAAATGATCTCTCACTACACATGGCCAAATTTCAAAGGATCCGATCGAGATGGAACAGCTGTTTTGATTAAAGACAAAGGATTTGCCAATGATGTGAAGTATGGGCACACAAAAATCTTCATTCGATCACCCACAACCCTCTTCAAACTTGAAAAGGTATCTTGCTATTTCATAAAATTCTAGTTTTTGCATCACATTTTGATTTAGAAACTTTTATTAACTATGTCGTATTAATATAGCTGATATTAATTGTGCCAGATAAAAATTTGGCCGGATAACCCAACCTTTTATGTAAACAATAATTTATACCTATGTAGCTAATGAATTAAGTCCAAGGTAGAGCTTTATGTCATTTTGGATTTTTTCAATAACAAACATAATGTATTTTTTTTCTTATTTAATTTTTTCAGTAATAACTACTTTAACATGAATTGATCTGTTTCACTCATGGATTTGAATTGTTAACGAATTTTAAACTAAATCATTTCCCTATTCTGTTTTACTTGCTACCGCCACAGCTTTCGTCATGTTTGCATGCTTGCCATTACACAAAGGGATTAGACGAAACAAAAGAACTAATAACTGCACTGAATACATATTAACAGTTTGGAGGTTATTAGCTGAACTTCGTAGTGTACACAGTCCAAATTATTGACTCAAGTTTACTATTGCCGAACCAGGGTGAACTTGAGGCGGTAGCTGGAATAAAAAATGGATTCTCCATGTTCTCAAGTGTATCCCTGCCAAATTTCATTGAGTTATCTTGTTTGGTTGTGTTGGTATTCATGTTTGAAGCAGCTGATATCATGGGCCCTTCTTCCATAGAACAAGTGTTGAAAGCTTTTTCATCAACTTTTTCGCATTTTTTATAACTTTTATATAGTGTTGAAAAGTTTTGTTTACATGTCTATGCCTAAATATGTTTAAATAAATGCTTAAAGAAAGTTTTAAAAGCATATCTGTGATGTTTAATTCTATGGGCCCTTTTTCGATAGAACAGTAATTTTATAAGCCCTTCTTCGATAGAACAGTAAAAACCGTGCATAAAAAACGTTCTCTGTAAAAAGGGCCTATGATCAGCTCTCATTATTCTAATTTTATTAATAAACCAATGGATTCTGACCAAATACACTTTGAAATTTTGGTTAGTAAAGAAATGATGGAATGAAAAAATTAGGGGTGGGCGAGTACTCGACAGTCGAGTAATTACTCGAGTAGTTGCTACTACTCGAGGTCGAGTCGAGTAGTTCCAACTACTCGACTAAAACGAGTCGAGTAGTTAGTTACTCCCGCCGTTTACACGGCGGCCGAATTTACGTGCGATTTACGTTTGTGCGATCGAATTTTACAGACGATCGCGAGTTACGCAAAGCTACATCTGCCTTTTATCCGCAATCGGCAAATTGTTTATCGCAGCTCCTCGCTAGTTTCACAATAAAGCAGCATTTTCTGTTCATTTGTGGCCGGCAAATACGCGCGACTGACTTTTACGGCCGATCGCTAGTTTCGCAAAGTTGCATTTCGTTTATTTACGATCGGCAAATACACGCGATCGTTTTTCGCGACGATTTGCCGATTTTCGGCGATCGGCAAATACGCGCTCGTATTTCTCGGCCGATTGCGACTTTAGCAACGCTACATTTGCCGATTTTTGGCGATCGGCAAATACGTGCGATCGTATTTCGCGGCAGATCGCGAGTTTTGAAAAGCTACATCCGCGGTTAGCCGCGACCGATAGAAATGTGCTATCGATTTTCGCAGCCGTCCACGAGTTTTTCATAACAGTAACCTCGAAAATATTTCATTAACTCATAGAAGAATGGATTTTGACAGTTATCTAGAAATACCAGATTCTGAGAGATGTCTCTGAATTCGGAAATTGAAAACTGACAGCAGCTATATTTAGCTCTGACCTACTTTAAATTTGTAATTATATTTTATCTTTGAACTGATACTCAGCCTTCATTTCTGTCTCATTTGATTTGTAAAAATGAGAAGAAAGTTGTGGACTTCATAGGTAAAGTGGACTTTATAAAACAATTAGGTTTTATAATTTTTGTATTGGGGGATATCTGATTCTTATCTGGTCGCAGCTGTGTCACTCATGCTCAAGTGATTGGATGTCAAAAACAATAGTTCAGCAGTCAGGCAAGGCACGGGTTGGGTTTAGAGAAGTAAACAAATAACTGGGCACAGCTCTCCTCCCTGATGTTTTTAGTTCTTTCTTTCACAATTTCTCTGCTAAGGTTTTAATTAGGGCCAACAATTATTTTTAGGTAAAATATAAAACTGTTTTTGATTGTTTAAATAGTAGGCTATTAATTAAATCTTATTACTGCTTAAATTTTACAACTATGCATATTCTACATAAATTTATTTTGTGATGTTACATTAACTGATTTGTTATTTTGAGTGATTTTTTAGCATAGTCAACTTATTCATTTAAAAGGAGGGTTTATGCAATGTAGGGGTATTACAATAGAATTTTATTTTTCCAAGAAATATATAAAAACATAAGCTTTAATAAAGTGGACCAATTTTATAAGTAAAATTGAAAAAGGATTTTAGTTGAAAAAATTAAAATTTCATTACTTTTCACAAACAACTACTCGACTCGACCTGACTCGATACTCGAGTTTTTGGCTTAATACTCGACCCGACTCGACTCGACATCAAAATCCACTACTCGCCCACCCCTAGAAAAAATTAAACATATCTGTCTCTTGTGTACTCCTATAAGAATTGCACATATGTGAAAACTTCAAAGCTCATTATCTCAAAACAAGGTTTTGGAGCATGGGCCCTTATTCCAGCTACCGCCTCACTTGACTTGCGAAACCTTTGGCCAAGGCGAGCAATTTGCCGCATGAGGCCTTATGAGACGTGTAGAATGAGTCATAATGTACCAGCCAAATGTACCAGTCATGCTTTTATTTACCTGGATCATCCTGATTGTTAGAAGTGAACTGGAACCATAAAAAATGGATAGACAATAAAGTATAAACAAACAGAATGATCCAAGAGAAAATCAGAAGGACTGTGTGTCTGTAAGCTTAGGAAATATTGGCTTTTGAGAAGCAGCCGGATAAACCAAGGCTGGATATGAGGTGTTCTATTGTAATGTAAATTAAAGGACTAAAACAAAAAATCCTAATTATGTAGGGATGTGTCAATACCACTTTTTTCAATGTCAATGTCGGTTCTTGACAAGATCGGTTGTTCTCGGTACTGGTACCATCGGTACCTAATGTGTGTAATAAATTTGTTTTATGTTGTAATGTACCCAGAAACTTACAGGCAATCTGATGTACGTTATTGTTTTATAATTCATAAATTTTTAATTTTCATATACAAGTTTCAAAGTCTTAAAATACTATCTCACTTTTTATTTTAATTATTTAACATTCTATTAACAGGTGAGATATAAAATGAATGTACTGTGTTAAAAAAAAACAGAATCCAAATTTATGTCCCTTAATAATTTTACAGTTCTTCTAGGAATTAACCCCAGTCTAATTAATTTTGAAAGTTAGTGTCAAAAAATATATCAACACACAAAAAAATTTAAAATAAATTTAGAGTCAAAAGGAATTTTAGAAACATTATCGACATCCAATAATAGTACAAGGTAGTATTTGCAAATGGCGTTGTGCCCGCAGCAATTCACCTTGCAATCGATCATCTTATATGGTACTCCCTCCGATTACCCTGGGTACTGAAGTACTGGTACCAATATTTTGACATCGGGTCTCGATACCAGTTCTTTTCCTAAGAATTAGTGGCACCGAGAACCTACTTAAGGTATCGACACATCCCTAGTTATGTGCATTTAACATCAACCTACTAATACAAAGTTTTACATATAATTTTTTTATTACTTGATTTGAGTGGTTGTTTGAAGTAATTCCCGATGTTTCTCTTACTGGAGTTCTTTGAAAACCTGTCACGAGAAAGAATAATGTCTAAAAATGGTTTGTTGTAGATGCGAGCAGAAGTTATCCCTGGTATTGTGATTCTACTACAGAAACAGTGGCGAGGAGCAATCTGTCGAAGAAGGTAGGAGTCAGATCCTGTTGATAAATATATCAACACATATGCAATTAATAAACCTTCGAAGCGATTCACTGAAATTAGATTTTCAATTTGTAATAAAAATATGTTCACAGGTCACATTATTCTGGTTAACTAGAGGATTATTACTGAGGCTGTGTTTAGTTTGCATTTTAAAGAAGGTGCGTCAGCGGTAAATTGAGTCCCATTAGCGTTCAATGTATAAATGTTTTAACTCAGTAAAAAGAGCAATAGTATGTTTTGGGGCTCAAGTTTGAGAATCTTTTGAAAGCGAATTCGTCGAATTCTTTAGGCTGTCATTTAACGCTCCATAGCGTTATGACCTTGTACCTTGAAACTGGTTTTGAGAAAGTACATTTATTTACGGGACTGATAAAGATTAATTATTTAACCAAGGTTAGACAATATTAATTCTATAGTGCACAATCAAGATGGACTGAAAATGTTGGATACATAAGTGAGATTTTTTGTAATTTCAGTGAAGTACTGTAATTACAGTACAGTATTTTAAAATATTGTACAATAGAGCACGTTTCTATTCTATTCTATTGAGGCTGTGTTTATTACAAAACTAGCAGTCACCCGGGGCCTTGCTCACGATAGATAGCTTGAAACAACTGATCTTACCACTGCTCTTAGAACTGTCAAATTAGTACCCACAGCTGTTTACATTTCGGTGTTTGAATGTTTTCATCCTTATAAAATGTAAACATTGAATCTGAGGACATTCACGGGGCGTAACCCGAGGGGCTTTTAAGGAAGTGAATAGGCCTATTTGTTTCCCAGGTTCAAGATCTATCTGTGTGAAATTTCAACCCAGTCGGTTCATTACTTTTCGCGTTCACTTGCCACATCTAAACATACAGAAACCACCTCTTCTTTATAATAGTATAGATATATGAATACTAATTATTGAATTAATCTATAGAAAAAAAATGATGTGAATATTTGAGAAATTTAATGTAAAACTAATTACAATAAGAAATTTTTTTGATCATTCTACTTATCTCATACTTATTAAATTACTTACTTAGCTCATTACGCTCAATTTGATATTTTACATGGAAAAAATTACCTTTATTTTCTACTTTGATCTGTATTTCAAGTTCCTACATCTAAACTTTCAGGTATCGCAAGATGAAAGCAGCATTGACGATAATGAAACACTACCGCAAGTACAAGATGAGGTCGTACTTCTCTCAGATGCAGAGGATTTTCAGGTGTGTCATCAAACAAATAATCATTGTAAAACAACTAAGCTGTATTTAAAATTGTAAGTTCTTCTGATAGTTTTGAAGACCTTCCTGTTATATGTTATAATTTCCATAACAAAACAATTAGGTACTACATAAATGAAATATATTATCAACACAGCTTCATTCATAAAATTAAGTGAGGTTATTAATAGGACTTTTGGTGAGTCCGAATTCAAATCTAGGCTATGTTTTTTTTCATTTATACTAGGGGTGTGCGAATAGTGATTTTTGAACTCGAGCCGAGCCGAGCTTTTTCAAAAGTTTTCGAGCTCAAGCTTTTTCGAGCCGAGCTTTTTTACAATCACCAAATTATGAAAAGGAATTATAAAGCTTGATTTTAATTTTAAAAGAAACAATAGACTAATGTTTGCATACCTTAAGTGAACACCAGCTCAAAACTAGATAGCTTATCTCCAAAACAAGTTAATGATCTGATAGGTTCATCAATATTTTGTATTATGTTACACAAAATTAATCAAACTGTCTCAAAAAATAATTGATGAAGAAAAATACCAAATTTAAAATCTACATTTATTATTTGACTCCCCAATCCCACAATACTTTACTTTAAAATAAATAGTTAAAATTACATAATTAGACTAGTTATATATAGGTACTACAACATTAATTGCAAGAGTTAAAAGGAGTAGATGGAAAGGTATTGAAATGGTTATATCATAGTAAAAAAAAGTTACATACTTATTCAAACACTAGGCTGATATTTTTATGTTCACAAAGTAAAGATGATTAAAATTTAAATAGCAGTCCCAATTGTGGCATAGTATTCATGGCTTAACTTATTATTTCAGAGTATAATATATGAATGAAATAACAATAATTTATTGTAATCCTATAATTAATTGCATTTCTAAACTTTAGTGAAGAAAATAATGGACAGTTTAATAAAAGTAGGAAGAAGAAATATCATAAATAAGGACGGAATAGAGAGAAAGAAAGAAACAGCTACCTCTCTCTCTCCTTATCAGTGGCCAGGGAGGAGGGGGGTGGAGGTTGTTTACTCCAAGCCCCTGTCCCGGTTTTTTGTCATTGGACTCAGTGCGTATGCCAGAGAGCGTGAGTTAATTAGGAGATAAGGAATTCTTACTACAAAACGCAAAAATACAAACTACTTCTCATACAACTATAAGTGATGGCTCATATTTTTTGTCTTATTTTTATAAATCAAATGAGACCAAAATGAAACTTGTACGATATACCGTTCAAAAGATAAGCCTTGATAAAACAATAGACTTAAATTACTTAAATGCTGTGTTTCGTGTTCTCCAAGGTCAACTAAATATAGCTCCGATTTCCGTCTAAATGGAGATAATATTTCTTGTTACCTGTCAATGTCCTTTCCTTATCACTAGAGAATATTTTTTGTTTGTTTTTCGTGCGAGGGAAACGCTCTTCCGACTTAACGTGTCCAAAAATAGATCGCAATAACTATCTTTCCGATAAGAACTCTCTTATCAAAAGCTCGGCTCGAGTGTCGAGCTTTTTTGAAAAAAGTCGAGCCGAGCCGAATACTGAAAAGCTCGACCAAAAAGCTCGATCGGTCGAATACTCGCACACCCCTAATTTATACTGTAGCAGCTCATTTCTTACTTTGCTTGGCAAAACGTTTTATCTATTGTGTTAAGCAGGCCTTACCCAGTTAGTACATATTGACAATATAGGATCATCAATCTACAAATTTTTTATCAATCCCATTTGTTAGCATTCCTCAGTATTTTCCATCAGTATGTCAATAACCACACATTTCATCAGTATTTACTGACAATACCGTGAATTACTGTCAGTGATATTGACTGTGTAAGATACGCTTTAGGCTGGTTACATACAAGGCAGTTTGCCTAAAGTATTTAATTTAATCTCCAAGATCTTGTGCTTTGGTGTATGTTCAGCGTATGTTCTGTATTGTCAAATTTACTACATTTTGTTGCAGTAACGCCCGCAACATGCGAGACTACGGCAAGTCGCTGAGGTGGCCGCCGCCGCCGCTGGCCATGCGCTCGCATGTCCCCACGCTCCGAGCCATCTACGAGCGGTGGCGGGCTAGCATGGTGCTGCGGGTGAGGCGGCGCGAGGACTGGCCCACGTTCCGCATGCAGGTAAACCGCAGGTTCTCAATCGGAGCTGTGCAAGTAATTGTTTAGATTAACATTTACCTTGAAGGATTGAATGGGAAGCACTGAAAGTAACAATGCTTTTGGTACACCAGTGGGATCCTAACTGGCTTTTGCTAGTTTAGGTACCAATACTGCAGGTACAGTAACGGAAGTTGTCTCGATTGGAGGCAGTATTGTAGCTCTTTTAGTGAACAATTTCAGTTTCTCACCTGTTGAGGCTGGGCTTGATGGCATGGTGGGTGGGGGTATACCGAAGACTAAGATGAGGGCCAATATGAGGGCCACCTGATCCCTTGAGGCCCTGTTCCACCGTCGATTGGATAAAGTTATACCTTTGTCCACCCAGTTATACCTTTGGCTGGGTGGGCAAACCATTCCAACCTATTCCATAAACCTTTTCCTTTTTCCTTTTGCTTCCCTTGTATTAATCTACTAAAGGCTTTGAGACTAAGGGATAATCGAAGGGAAGCCTCCTTTCCTTTTCGGTAGCCATACAAAAAGACAAAATAATGGCTGAAGTACCCTCAAAGGATTTTTCTGTGGGGTGGGGAAACCCAGACTGCCAACTCCCCCCCCCCCCCCAAAAAAAAAAAAAAAACAATGTTTTGTAATTAGGTTGGTAAAAAAGTTCAAGTAAATCCTCAGAAAACCTGGTAGAGTTTTTTACAAGGCCCAAAAATTTACGATGAGTGAACTTTACTAGGCAGTGGAATTTACTTTGATTCTTTATTAAATGAATAAGTTAATATGAAGTTATTAACACTCATCCTTCACTCATATTCAGGGTAACGTCCTCCATGAGGTACCTGTCTCACCAAAGAATGATTAAAAGAATGAAAAATGATTAAAGTTGTTATTTTCAAGTCATTCCGATCGTACATAGTGAAGACCAACAGCTACTATTGGTTGACAGACTATTTATTAAAGAATTCTAAAATACTTAATATTATATAAGGCTAAAAAAAATCTTTTGTTCCTTTATTCTGTAAATAAATTTTATACCTGATATACCTTACAGCGTTGCCCTTATTTTCTCTGATATATGTTAAAATATTGTGTTGTTATCGTCAATGGTAAAATAATACATTTGGAAACGATTCTTTTTTAATGAAGACTTTTTAGTAAGAGCATATTCACTAAGTACTCAAGTATGGCTTGAATTTTAATGATGTGCTATGACATTTTGTCCTTAGTAGGCTTTTTTATTTTGTGAGAAACTAACATTTTTTATCATTAAGCATTTAGTTACTCTGCATTTCTAAGTTAATATTTATTGATGCTCTTGTTTCTATCTTCAGATCAATGCAGCTTCTGCATTACGTGGCAAGAGGGCAAGTTTCGGGTTGGACCGGAAATGGCAAGGCAACTACTTGAGCTTGCAAACAGAGAATGAGGACTACCAAACCTTCAATGACAGTGTTCGCCAGCTCAAGAATTCAGACAGATTTGATAAGGTCCTACAACTTATTTCTGTTGATTTAACTACCTGAATATCTATATATTTTATATTTTATCCGTCTCTTTAATTTAATAAAATATTAAGATTGTTTAGGACTTGATCAAATATTTTAAATTATTTTTTATTTATAGTCTACCTTAGCTAACTCGAATGCCAAGGGTCTACAATTTTCTTCAAGTTACATATAGTTTGACTTAGGTATAACTCGAGTTATAGAGGAAATTCTATCTTAATTTGGATTTAAAGAGGCAATTTCAGCTAAATTTCAAGATATAGAGAAAAACCAAATGAAAATTCGAGTAACAGAATCAAGAGTTGTGACACTGGACCAGGTTTGACTCTTAGACTTGATGCAACCTGTACACCAGGATTTCGACTTACAAAGGTCTTTTGAGTAAACTTTGAGATATAGAGGTAAACTTTGACTTATAGAGGCAAAATACAGATTTAATTCGACTTATCTACTGAACGAGTTATAGAGGTAATGTTTTGTTGCTTCGACTTTCGGGGTACAGTATAACAGTAAAATTGTTTTGTGTTAAGCATGGTTTTTTTTACTTAGACCGGTTTTTTCAAGGAATCAAAAATAATTTTGGTTGTTGAGGATTTCCAGTTATTGAGGTTCGAGTTATCGGGAGTCAACAGTATATAGTTTTAAGGTATATTCTATTCATATTCTAAAACCATACAGTTATTGTTTTTTAAGATAATTTCTTGAACATTTCCAGAAATTAACCAAATACTATTGAATGCTTTCAATATTTTTTCTTAGCAGCATGAAAAACTAAAAGAAATTGTGTGAAAAAATCACTTTGATTCTTTAGAAACTAATCTAATATGAAGCTGTTATTTCCAGGTCCTGTTCTCATCTTACATTGTTAAGACCAACCGCTACAACAAGTCAGCAGAGAGGGTGCTGCTGGTTACAGACTCGGCTATTTACAAGCTCGACGGTCACAAGTTCAAGCCGATGAGGCGAGGCATGCCCATCGCAGAGGTTAGTGCACAGTCTGTTTCAAGGAACCTCATAAAACTAATATGTTAATGTTTTGTTACATAATAACGAATGAAACCTATTTATTCTAACCAATTTTTCTCACCTGGCATCACTTGAACTTAAAAACATCTTCGACAGTTTACTATTCTGAATTGTACCACTGCCAGAATAGTATTAACTTTTGCCCATTAAGTTAAAATAATTTCCTAAATGATTACCTTTCCTTATTTCTTTGGCCATTCAACCAAGAAAGGTTTGGTTTTCTGAGGGCCTGCTTTTTTCTCAATAATTTATTTTTTGTTACAATTTGTGTATTTTTTAAATCATGTTGTTTATTTTTTAATTGTTTGAATAATACCATTCCTTCCATCTTATT